>ONZH01011531.1:0-42727 GCA_900303285.1 Rhinella marina
AAATATAAAAAAAAAAAAAAACCTTTCCATTGGCACCTTACTTTCTTCTCTTGCAATATTGTATATACGTGGTGTTAACACACCGTCATCTGTTACACGGCTTGTACTAGAAATATAACAAAAAAAAAGCCTTTCATGGCAACCTGTACATTTGGTTCTCTTGCAAAATAATATTTATACCGTAGTGTTCATACACCACCGTCTGTATATTCTAGACATCGGCCTGGATGTACCTAGAAATATAAAAAAATAGGGCCTTTTCATGGCACCTGTACGTGCATCTCTGCTAAATAATTTATATACGTAATTGTACTAACTACCGCTGATCTGTTAGTACACGGCTGTGTACTGGAAATATTTAAAAAAAAGCCTTTCATGGCACCTGTACTTTGCGTCTCTTGCAAAATAATTGTATAGTACGTGGTGTAATACACACAGTCTGATCTGTAGGACACGGCTGTGTACCAGAAATATAAAAAAATAGGCCTTTCCATTGGCACCTGTACTGTGCGTTCTCTTTGCAAAATAATTGTATAACGTAGTGTTAATACACACCGTCTGAACTGTTAGTACACGGCTGTGAAGGCAAAATATTGTACCAAAAAAAAATAAAATGCGGAGGGGGGCTAGCGGAATCGGACGTGGACGAGGACGGGGGCGCGGAAATGCTGTTGGTGGGCCTTGTTGAAGCCAGTGGGGATACAATGCGTGCTGGTGAGGGTCAGCCCAGGATCCCACTCATCCAGAATCCCTGCCTTTATGGGACAGTTAAGCAGGGGGCGGTTACACCGCTGTTGAGGCCTGAGCAGGTTGAACAGGTGGTGCAATGGATAGCCGATAGCGCTTCCACACAGTTGTCCACCAGCCAGTCATCCACACAGTCTCACTCTGACCCTCCTTCCTCCACACCTGGCCAACAGAGTCATCCCACCATTGACCCCTCCAGGAGCTCTTTTCGGGTCCTTTTTCAGATGTGCCGGAAGAATCCCAGGAGCTAGCAGAGGAATTTGTTTGTAGTGATGCCCAACACTTGAGTATTCGCCATCTCCTGCTGATGTGGACCCTGAACCAGCATCTGTTATCATGAGCGATGATGATGATGAGACGCAGTTGCCATCAAGGGAGGCTGTTGGAATGTCCAGTGGGCAGGAGGAGGAGCAGAGTGAGGAAGTGGAAGAGGAGGTGGTGGATGACGAAATGACCGACCCCACTTGGCCAGGGGTGATGTCCAGCGGGGAAAGCAGTGGAGAGGTGGTGGTCTGCGCAGCACCGAAAAAGGCAGCAAGAGGCAGAGGAATGTCCAGAGGCAGAGGGATGTCCACAGGCAGAGGGATGTCCACAGGCAGAGGACAGTCCAGACAGAGAAGTGAGGCCACAGCCAGCAGGGCCGAAGCTGTTCCCGGCAGCGGGCAGTCGCGCGAAGCTCCCCCATCGAGGCCTCGTACTTCTGTGGTGTGGAGATTTTTTAATGTTTGTGCGGATGACAAACTGAGCGCGGTTTGCACACTCTGCCACTCAAAACTGAGTAGGGGCTCTGAGAAGAGCAATCTGACCACCTCAGGCATGCGGCGTCACTTGGAAGTCAAGCACTGGGCTGAGTGGGAGAGAGCAAACGCAATACAACCTGCGCAAGGTCTTCCTGCCACTGCCTCTTCCCCTTTGTTGTGTGCTGCCACTGCGGTCCAGACCTCCAGCCAGGACACCTCCACATCTGCCTCTGCCTCGGCTACTTTGGGGCCTTCTCCTTCAGCCTCCCCTTCCCCCGCATCTTCGCCTGCACCTTCACACTCCTCGTCCCATCAACTGTCCATCTCGCAGGCGTTCGACCGCAGGCGGAAGTACGCCTCGAGTCACCCCCAAGCCCAAGCCTTAAACTGCCACATCTCCAAACTGCTGGCCCTGGAGATGTTGCCGTTTAGGCTTGTGGAGACGCAGGCCTTCCGCGACCTGATGGCGGCTGCCGCACCTCGCTATTCCGTCCCCAGCCGCCACTACTTTTCCCGGAGTGCCGTCCCCGCCCTGCACCAGCACGTGTCGCGTAACATCAGGCGGGCCCTGAGGTACGCAGTCAGCGCAAAGGTCCACTTGACCACCGACTCGTGGACAAGCGCTTGTGGCCAGGGACGCTACATCTCTTTGACGGCACACTGGGTGAATGTAGTGGAAGCGGGGACGGGGTCGCAAACAGAGACGGCCTACCTACCACCCCCGCCCAAGATTGCCAGCATGGGTTCTGATAAACCCCCCCTCCTCCTCCTCCTCCTCTGCCTTAACATCGCCCTCAGCCGCTAGCTGGAAGCGTTGCAGCACTGGCGCGGGGAGACGTCAGCAGGCGGTGCTTAAGCTCATCAGCTTGGGCGACAGGAAGCACAGCGCCCCAGAGGTGAGGGACGCCATATTGCAGCAGACGGAGATGTGGCTGTCGCCGCTGCAGCTAGGACCAGGCATGGTCGTGTGCGATAACGGCCGTAACCTGGTGGCGGCTCTGGAGCTTGCCGAACTCAATCACGTACCATGCCTGGCCCACGTTTTTAATCTGGTAGTCCAAAAATTTCTAAAGACTTACCCCAACCTGGCAGAGCTACTGGTGAAAGTGCGGCGCTTGTGCGCTCACTTTCGGAAGTCAACTGTAGCTGCTGCTAGCTTAAAAAAACTCCAGCAACGCCTCCATTTGCCTGAACATCGGCTGTTGTGCGACCTGCCGACTCGCTGGAATTCCACCTATTCCATGTTGGCCAGGGTGTGTGAGCAGCAGAGAGCATTGATGGAGTACCAGATTATGAATCCACGCGTGCCTCCAACTCAGCTCCCTCAGTTTGCCAACCACGAGTGGCCATGGATGGCAGACATATGCGATGTACTGCGTATCTTTGAGGAGTCCACCAAGAAGGTCAGCAGCGAGGACGCTATAGTGAGCGTAACCATCCGCTCCTATGCGTCCTTAAAGAATCGCTCATCGCAATAAGGGAGAACGCATTGCACGCAGAGGAGACGGGGGTAGGAGGAGACGCAACGGAGCTACACAGTCAGACCACACTTTTGTCTGCTTCACGGTGGCAGTTGCAGGAGGAGGAGGATGAGGAGGAGGACGACGTGGAGGTGGCTGTGGAAGAGGAGGAGGATGCTGGCGGCGAGGGTAGCAGTCAGGCTGTGTGCGTCCCATTGGTTCAGCGCGGATGGGGCGGAGAGGAGGCGGAAGAGGAAGAGGAGGAAATGGCAAGTGATCCTTCTGGTGGGGGCAGTGACGTCATGCCTATTCAGAGTCTGGCACACATGGCTGACTTCATGCTGGGCTGCTTTTCCCGGGACACACGTGTTGTCCGGATAGTGGAGAACAAACTGTACTGGGTCTTCGCAATCCTGGACCCCCGGTATAAAGATAACGTCTCCTCTTTTATTCCGGTAGAGGAGAGGACGAATCGATTGCTGGAATACCAGAGGGAACTCGTGCAGAACATGATGGAGATTTTCCCACCCACCATCGCTGGCGGCAGAGAGGAGAGGGTCTCCCAGAGTCCCACAACATCGATCAGGCCCACAGCCACCAGGGGAACACTCTCCAAGGTGTGGGACACGTTCATGGCACCCCCTCGTGCAACTTCCATCACTGCGGGGCCCGCTATCAGCAGGAGGGACAAGTATCGGCGGATGTTGCGGGAGTACCTGGCAGACCGTACCCCTGTCCTCCCCGATCGCTCGGCGTCCTACACTTACTGGGTCTCCAAGTTGGACACGTGGCTGGAACTGTCCCTGTACGCCTTGGAGGTGCTTGCCTGCCCTGCCGCCAGCGTGCTATCAGAAAGGGTGTTCAGCGCAGCCGGGGGCATTATAACCGATAAGCGCAGCCGCCTGTCAACCGACAGTGCCGACAGGCTGACGCTAATCAAAATGAACAGCAAGTGGATTGACCCTGACTTTGCTTCTCCAACAGTGGAAAGCAGCCAAAAGTGAAGTGCCATCTGTATGAAGTGCCATTTCCTCCTCCACCTCCTCCTCCTCCTCCTTTACCGCCTTAGAATTGCTCCGTAAAAAAAAAAAAAAAAATATTTATGGCTCACCTCTTGGGCCTACAAACAATTTTTAAGAGGTCTCACCTCTTGGGCCTCCACATAATTTTTAAGAGGTCTCACCTCTTGGGCCTCCACATAATTTTTAAGAGGTCTCACTTCTTGGGCCTACAAACAATTTTTCTCATGCCTCACCTCTTGGGCCTACAAACAATTTTAAGAGGTCTCACCTCTTGGCCTCCACATAATTTTTAAGAGGTTTCACCTCTTGGGCCTCCACATAATTTTTAAGAGGTCTCACCTCTTGGGCCTCCCACATAATTTTTAAGAGGTCTCACCTCTTGGGCCTACAAACAATTTTTCTCATGCCTCACCTCTTGGGCCTACAAACAATTTTTAAGAGGTCTCACCTCTTGGGCCTCCACATAATTTTTAAGAGGTTTCACCTCTTGGGCCTCCACATAATTTTTAAGAGGTCTCACCTCTTTGGCCTCCACATAATTTTAAGAGGTCTCACCTCTTGGGCCTCCACATAATTTTTAAGAGGTCTCACCTCTTGGGCCTACAAACAATTTTTCTCATGCCTCACCTCTTGGGCCTACAAAATTAAGAGTTCACCTTGGCTCACATTAATTTTAAGAGGTTTCACCTCTTGGGCCTCCACATAATTTTTAAGAGGTCTCACCTCTTGGGCCTCCACATAATTTTTAAGAGGTCCCTCCAAGCCCTCTTGGGCCTACAAACAATTTTTAAGAGGTCTCACCTCTTGGGCCTACAAACAATTTTTAAGAGGTCTCACCTCTTTGGCCTCCACATAATTTTTAAGAGGTCTCACCTCTTGGGCCTACAAACAATTTTTCTCATGCCTCACCTCTTCGGCCTACAAACAATTTTTAAGAGGTCTCACCTCTTGGGCCTACAAACAATTTTATTATGGCTCACCTCTTGGGCCTTTATACAATTTTTAAGAGGGCTCACCTCTTGGGCCTCCACATAATTTTTTCGAGGGCTCACCTCTTGGGCCTCCATATAATTTTTTCGAGGGCTCACCTCAAGCTAACTTTGCGCACTCATTAAAATATTTTCACAACAAGGACCTAAGAGCCCTCGATGGGAGAGCTTTGTGTGGGGGCCTGCTATAGGGAAGAGATGCGGCCCTGCGGGCTCTAGCCTGCCTTCTCCATGAGCCTCTGGCCAGCCCACGGCCTCTTCCTGCCTTTTGCGGTCCTACGCATCCCTCAACATCCCCACTGCTTTACCTGCTAGACATGACACTGGGCCAGGTCGGGTCACTGACTTCGTCATACTCAACCACCTCCTCTTACACTGCCTCACTTTGCTCCAACAGCCTCCCTTGCTGGCAACTGTGTCTCATCATCGTCCCTAATCATTTTACACTTTAGTGCCCGTTCCACACCACCATCAGCTAGAGATGGAGCTTGCTCCAGTGTTTGGGCATCAGAACAAACAAAATCCTCAGATAGCTCCTGCGATTCTTGCATGGGTGGGAACACTGGGTTGATAACATTGGGCAGGGTGGGAGGAAGGAGGGTCAGAGTGAGGTCCCTGCAGTTTCTGCAGGCTATCGACGAGACTGGACTTTGTGGACTTGACTGAGTGGTGGACAGATTTAAAAGGAGAATCTAGAAGGAGAAGGAGGGGTTTGCCGAGCTGTCTGTAAGGGTTGCGGAAATCCAGACAGAACCAAGGCCCAAAACTTGGGTGGGGGTAGCAGGTTTGCCCGTCCCCGCCTCCACAACATTCACCCAGTGTGCTGTCAGGGAGATGTAGCATCCCCAGCCTCAAACCAAAGTGTTGGTGGTCAAATGGCCTTTTGCAGTAACCGTGTTACTCGGGCGTGGATGATGTTTTGGGACATGTGCCTGGGCAAGGCAGGGATGGCACAGAGGGAAAAATAGTGATGGCTTGATTGCTTTCCCCCTTGCCTATGCCATCTGTGGTTGTCATAGGCAACGTGATTTTAAGGGGTGCAGAATTTTATCTTCTTTTTTGTCTAGTTTGGCTTGGGGTCCATGGCAATGTAGAGGAAAGAAGGTTTCCTTGTATGGTCTCACTTTACAGAGAGGTTATATTGTCTTTGGAGTGTATTGTTGAGAGGCTGTGATAGTGGCGTAATAGTGCGACTTGAGCCCGTTATATGCACCCAGACATGCTTCCCCTGCTGTCCCAGTTGCATTCCAGCAGTGTTGGCATCCTTTTCTGAGGTTTCAGGGTGGACTTGGTGACCTCCAAGTGGTCGAATTGAGATTTCCAAGTGGGGAGCATTTTTTTCCCATAGACTTTAATGGGATTCGATATTCGGTCGAATAGTCGAATTTCGCGGTCTATTCGAATCGAATTTCGAACTTTCGAATATTTCACTACTCGCTCATCTCTAGTAGGCACTCCTAGTCGAGTAATGGTGGTGCTCAGTGGTAGATATTTTAATTTGAGAGCTGGCCACTCTGAATATGGTTTTGAATTTAGCTAAGTCGTTATAGCAGGCTGAGCTCCACTCTGGTGTGAGCCATTCACAATCACTGTATTTCAACATGTACTATACGATGTCTGATTTTCATTTTTGACATTAGTAATGGCGTAACCCCTTTAAGTTAGAAAAAGCAGAAATACATATGTATAAGTTACAAGTTTTAGTGAATGTTTTCCCACAAAACTATATATCAATCTGATTAGATTTTCTTGCTCTATAACCTGCTGCCTATAGATTGCATTGCATTTTATGGTGATAGAAATATATAGTAGAAACATCGAAGATTGACTGCAGGAAAATACCACATGGTTTATCGAGTCTGCCTTTATATTATTACTTATCTTAAGATATAAATATATTTATCCCAGGCATGTTTAAAATCACTTACTGCCAATTCCCCAAACATATCTGCTTATACTTTGTTCCAACCCTGAACTACTTTTTCCTTCTTAATTTCCAATCTTCCCCCGAACTAATTTTAGAATATGGCCCTTTTTCTTGTGTTAAGTTTTCTTATTAAAAACACTTCACTTCTAGATCTTATTTATGCCTTTAACATACTTAAAGTACAGATTAGCAATTTGATTCTACTGGTTCGGAATTCATCCTCAATGTTTAGTGTTGAGCAAACATGTTCGGCCGAATACATTATTCGGCCAAAAATGGCGGTGCTCGGGACCACGCGGTATTCAGTGGAATACCGCGTGTGCTTGAGCGCTATGCTCGAGTCCCCTCCCCGCACGCTAATTAGCCAATTAGCGTGCAGGAAGGTGCTGGCATTCACCGTAATGCCAGTAGCCATCTTAGCTACTGGCATTACACTGATTGGCTAGCCGGGAATGCGTCATCGGGTGCTATAAAGCACCCAGCGACATGTGACCGTCTCATACCGGGACAGAGAGTATAGGGAGAGAAGCACGCTAGGCAGGGATAGAAAATGCTCAAAAAAGACCCAAAAGCCCTTTTAAGGGCTATTATATCTGGGACAAACTTTTATTTTTTTATATTTGAGGACTTTTAAGGTGTTGAAAATAGCGCTAGGTGGCCTGCCATTAACGCCACAAGCGCTGCTGCAGCAATGAGGGACATACACTGTAGGGAGAGAAGCACACTAGGCAGGGATAGAAATCGTTCAGAAAAGACCCAAAAGCCCTTTTAAGGGCTATTATACCTGGCACAAACCTAATGCGTACGAATTTGTATGCTAATGATATGCATTGTGCGCTTATGCGTACGAATTCAGTTAATTAGTGGACTTTTACGAGTTATAGGAGTGAAAGAGGAGTCGCGATTCTGACCTTTTCCTATGAACCAGACACCCTCCCCATGCTGTTCCCTAACCATTTCTGTGGTGTTTCCACCATTTTCTCATGTTTCCCTATCAACCAGACACCCTCCCCTCTGCAGAGCAGGGGGTGCCTGGTCTTCTCCCATCGACTTCCATTATACTTGGGTGCTCGGCCGAACACTCGAGCACCACCTAGTGTTCGTCCAGAGCACCCGAGCACATGAGCACCCGAACATCGGGGTGCTCCATCATCACTATCAATGTTCAAAAAAGTTCAGATTGTAACAAACTTTTTTTTTACATTTCAAATTCTACTCTGGACAATATATATGCATTGTCTTTCTCATTATGTTCTAACTGTTACATGTTTTTTCATAATAAGATTTTTTTTATATATTGTTGTAATTGTGACCCCATATAATGCTTGTCTGGAAGAGAAACATGCAAGCTAGTCACCTTTCTTTCCAAAAGGAAAGGAAAACTGAGGGTCTCATACCAGGAACCCAGCTCTTTCTGGGTAACTATCCTTTAACAAAGCTGAGCAAAAAAATGTTTGGCTTCCTGAAAGGCCTTGGTTGGGGTACTATTTATCCTTATGGAGGGCACACTGTATGCTTGAGGAGTGTTGCGCTAGTCATCCTTTGGGTTTCTGGAGAAAATATATGAGAATCAGCACATTTTACATCTGCTGGCATGAGATAGACTTAGAAAAGCAAATCTAAATATCTTCTCCAATGTGTATACATACCTTAACCATGTTTTCACTGTATGAAGGAGAGAAAAAAAGTACACAGCGGAAACCCAGGAAAACACACAGAGAACATACACAAATGTGTATTGTCGATACATGTATATGTCCCCCAGAGCTGCAAGGCAACAGTGTTATGATAGACTAGAGGGAGTTGCTATAAGGGATGCAGAGGTACAGGTCATACCCAAGTCCAGTATTATAAACTGCTGGTGAAGCTGGAGGCTCCTGTTACACATTTTGAACTGATGCCCAAATGGTTATGGCTCTAAGCCCTAGCTTTAACCATTTTTAAAGAGCATTTGTTGCTGATACACAGATGTAGAAAATGTTAACCTGATGCTTAATGCATTAAACAACCAGTTGTGTTAACATTCACGACACAGTAATTAGTGGTTAAATGCAAGCATTAAAGGGGTTCTCCAAGTTAAATTTATTGATGACCTATCCTCAGGATAGGTCATCAATATCAGATCGGCGGAGGTCCGACACCCGGCACCCCCGCCGATCAGCTGTTTGAAGAGGAGGCACGCGCCGTACCAGCGCTGCCTTCTCTTCACTGTTTACATGCTGGCCGTAACAAGGGTAGGGGTGAGTAGGTGTAATTACACCTAACCGCCCCATTCATTTAAATGGTACGGCGCGCGCCTCCTCTTCAAACAGCTGATCGGCGGGGTGGGTGTCGGACCCCCACCGATCTGATATTGATGACCTATCCTAAGGATAGGTCATCAATAGAGATGAGCGAATCCATTTACCACTTTGTAGATTCGTATCGAATCTTGGAAATTTTCAGCTGCGAAGCGAATCCAAATTTCCTTGGATTCGCTTCGTATTATTCGTAAATCTATGCAAAGTTTTACACGCTAACTATACGTACGATGCGTATGAACTGTACGAAACGTACGCATTATGCGTGAGGCGGGACAATGACGATACGCGCACGCAAGAGCTGGAAAGTGAGGATACGACCCCCTCAGAATTGGAAAAAAACAGCCCACCGGGAACTAACTATTTGCACGTATAGGGAGTGAAGACTTCTCCCTCAGTACTCCACCCTCCTCTGAGTCACTCTGAACCAGTTTGGACCAGTGCGGATTGCTGACCTGAGAGCAAGTATTTACTGCAACTGCAAGCATGGCTCAAAAAAAACTGCGTGACCTGCGTCCCAACTGGAACGAGATGGTCTTTGGGGACGAGTTACCAGAACCACCCCCCGCTTCAGACATCAAGAAGTCACAAGTCAAGATCAAGAGAAACCCAGCTTCGGTGCCTGGGTCATCCTATTCCTTACTAACTGCTGCTGCGACTCGTGAGGCAGCTGGAGCATCTGCTTTATCTTCTGCGGTTGGAGTGTCCGCTATGGCTCGGTCGGCGGAGGTGGCTGGAGCGTCCACTTCGCCACCGAGGAGGAGATTCACTCCTTCCATACAGCATAACCCCATTGTTCCGGCATCTGTGATGGCCCATGCACAGACACTCTGCGAGTATAAAACCGCAGTGGAGGACTGGTTCATACAGGTACTCGACCACCCTAGGCCGGGAGATCCTTCACTGGAATGCAGGAAGGGAACTGTGGTTTGGTTTTTGGTTGGGAGAGGGATGACGAGGATGGGAAGGAATATTTTGTGGGCTGCAGGTCGGTGAAACGGCCGTACCTGCCACAATATCGGCATAGCCTGTACGTGGGGGATCAGGTGGAGTACACCCCATGGCGTCCCTGAAAGGCCCATTTGCAACCGGGGTTACCCTCCTTTCGCAGCCTCTGGTGCCTACAAGGGAACCAGAAGTGTGGCCGGATGAACCACCAGGTCCAGGACGCTTGCGCAGCCTGCAGGAGTTCCCAGATGGCATCCACCGGTTCAGTGAAAAGCCACAGCCTCAGGTGGAGCCTCTGATTCCTGGACTGCCAGCACCACCACCACCACCACAGTCCTTACAGCTGGGTCAGCTGACTACATCTTCATTCACCTTCCAATCTACGGTGATCCACCAGTACCAGCTGTCGTGGAAGATGAAGCCAGCAGCTGGGGAAGCTGCGTCTTCTTCCCTGGATGCAACTTTTCCGGAACCGCTGCAGCCGGAAGTTCTTACCCCAGCTGTCCCGGCAGGAGGATCCGGAAAAGCTCAAGTGGCTGCAACACTCACCAGCGTGACCACCACCCGGACCCGGTCAAGTCCGAATTCAGAAACAAGAGAGCACTGGAGCTCCACCACCACAGCGAGCGTGGCCTACAAGAGGCAGGAGCATCCTCTGATGACCTTCAGCAGCAGCTCGAGCGAGGAGGATTTCAGGTCCCTCATCTGAGGAACCTACTACTGGCTGTCAAGGGACACAGGACCTATGGGAGCCACACCATGGACTGCACCTGACAGGTGACAGCCAGTTGGCACTTTTTATCTTAGTTTGTTTGTGTTGCCCCCGTTTGACTCTCAACCAGATGGACATGGCTGTCAGGACTCCCCCCCATTCTGCAGAAAAGTCCCTGTTGCGCCGAAGTGCGCCTATTTTCCTTTCCCCCCCCTTCTCAGGTTATTTGGGAGCCCTTTTTGCAAAAAGGGTTCTCTATTTGCTGCTATTCTCTATTATCCATGTGGATTACACATTACCTGTTTGGAATACAATTTTACCTCACGTGGATTACAATTGAATTTTGGAATATGTGTTCCAGACAGACTGTTTTATCATTGCCAACTAGGAGCCATAAGGAGAGACTCAAACTTATATCTGAGCCTTTTATGCTTGCAAATGTAAGATTGATTGCACTAAAATGTTTGCATAATTATATCTTTGCTGTATTTTAGCTAAACTGTTTTTGATGGTTCAGCACTTTAGCCCATTGTGTGTATTCTTATTCTGGTACTGCAATGTGTCCTATTATGCACTTATTGTACGGTGTTTTTAGTAAATTATTAACTTATTGAAAGCTAGCAGCAGCGAGCACCTTATTTTTCTAGCTCATATAGTCTTCCTCTAAAGACTGTAGGCCGCGGCCTAGCCTCGTGCGTATGATGCATTCGGGCATCAATAGTACGTTAAGGATTCATACGCACTTTTGTACGCTAATGCTTACGTATTGCGTACTTTTAACTACGCTGACTGTACGTACGTAATTTACGCAGGAATGTTCGCAAAACAGCTATTGATTTTTTTTTTTTTACGTAGATTCGACAAATAAGTTCGTGTAAATACGAATCTTGTCAGATATTCGGCGAATATCCGACGAATAAAATTCGTCTACATTTGTATCCAGGCCTGGTAGTCCTCTGAGCATAAAACCTCAGCAACAACTGTGCAAATTTCTCCTGTCCTTTGAGCTTGCTAGAGTGTATCAACCAGAGGTCCAGGCTGTATACAGGGGAGTAACTACCATAGCGGCAGACCATGCAACTGCTATGGGACTCAGGGCAAGAGGAGGCCCAGTCTTAGTTGGGATCATCCCCTTTTCTACTGGGGGTGAAAACTTGGTCAGGACTCTACCCTCTAAAGCAGGGATGCTCAACCTGCAGCCCTCCAGCTGTTGCAAAACTACAACTCCCAGCATGCCCTAATAGCTGTAGGCTGTCCAGGCATCTTGGGAATTGTAGTTTTGCAACAGCTGGAGGGCCACAGGTTGGGCATCCCTACTCTAAAGGAACAACTATTAGCAAATGGAGCAGTGGAAAAATAGCCCAAGGGTCATTGAAAACAGTTTAGGCAGACACCCTTCTGTCTTGTGTGGGGGGCCTGGTTTGATCCTTGCTATGGGGCCCTTGCAAACTTCAGCTGAGTGAGCAGGACAATGTCAGATAAGGATTTGGATATAAACAAGACCGCATTCAATCACTGACAGAAATGGAGATCTTGAAAATGTTAACAAAACTTTTTATTATACAATGAATGTAATTCACATACAACTGTAAATCCCTTTTAGCCTATCAATTGGAACCAAAGTCCTTATCTAATTTTATTTGCTGTAAAGTATGCTCTTTGCAAAACTGAGAGATCTTTTGGCTGATATCAGCCTCAGTCTCTAGAGAACAATCCCTGGACCATTAGATAATTGATATGAAAATGAACAACATAATATGTAAAGGTCTTTCATTTCCCGATATTTGGGCAGGACTAGCTCTGATGATAAACAGATCTATCAATGCTTGTTTGCTCCCACCTATTACACAGGCTGATGCAAAGTGAATGTGGCAGGCACAATTGGTAAAGCAGTCGTTCCTCCCACATTCAAATTTATTGATTATCAGCAGCACAGAGAAATGTATTGCTTATAATTGTGCATCTTTTATCCTGATAAAAGATACCCATTAGCTGACAAAAGAGCATTGGCTCGTTCATCGGCTGATCAGATGCACAATTATATGGGCCAATTATGGTGAACGAGTTTTCCTATGATCCCTTGATCCTGACAATTCGCCCAAATATCTTTTGGTGTAATGCAGCCTTTAGTCCTGTAAAAATGTGTGTTTCTGTAGACAGTTGTGTGTAGATATAAAGGAACTGGTGCTTGAAAACTGCCCATGATCGTTACAGAACTTGCCCCTGCTTCAACACAGAACCCCTGAAGATCACCAAGATCCAATCATTTTTTTTTTAGACCAAAAAAGTCAGAAAATGTTAAAATTAAGGAACCATTTGTTGCCTTACCAAATCCCTATAAAAAAAGTTTATAAATACTAGTCTCAATTCACACACTCTTGCGTCGCAGATTCTTAAAAGAGGTGGGTAAGCACTCACAGTACTGGATAGACGTATAATATAGGATCGCGCTGCTGTGAAGGGTCTTCAGATACTCTCAGAGTTTATTCAGAAAAAGTTCCTGCTCCACATGTGAATAGCCGACTCATCGATTCAATATGATGGTAATTTCTAGAGATGAGCGAGCATACTCGTCCGAGCTTGGTGCTCGTTCGAGCATTAGGGTACTCGTAACTGCTCGATGCTCGGACGAGTATCTCGCCATGCTCGAGGAAATGGCAACTTCCGCATCGTGCTTTTTTGGCGCCTAAAAACACAGCCAATCACAAGCCAGGAGATTCTACAGTACACCCAGCATCACGTGGGGCCCTTACATGTCGATAGCAGGGGTTGGCTGGCCTGATCAGGTGACCCTGGAATATACTACCGACTGGCCGCGGCGCTCGGCTCAGATGCCGTCTGGATGTCGTTAGGGATAGAGCTGCTGCCTTTCAGGGACAGTGTTAGGGCCTACATTTAGTTGTCTGTTAGGCAGGGATCACCCACAAAGAACCCAACAGCCCTTCTAAGGGCTAGAAGACATTTTATTTAATTTTTTTTGTCACTTGGCTGGCTGGCACTAGTAGTGCAGCTATCGCCATATCTAACCCTGTTTTTTTTTTTTTCTATCTCAGTGATACAAATCCATTGCACACAGCACTGTGGAACCATTCTGTGTGTCACAGTTCAGCACTGACTCACTCCAATCCATATATACTGTCCAGGTGACACTTTCTGTACGTCACACAATACAACCAAGTCATTTGCTACCAATATCATCTACCGCTTGATCCAGAAAATTCTCTGTGTGACATTTCTCTGGGTCACAGACTAAATAGCCACCGTTAACAGGGTGTCAGTCAGTTCTACCATATTTCCTGCATGTCACGTTCCCAAAAAAACAAAATATAAAAAAAAAAAATTATTAGTTCAGTTGTTTTAGCTCAGTGATACAAATCCATTTTACTCAGCTTTGTGTAACCTTTCTGTGTGTCACAGTTCAGCACATTCGCTCCCATCCGTATATACTGTCCAGGTGACACTTTCTGTACGTCACACAATACAACCAAGTCATTTGCTACCAATATCATCTACCGCTTGATCCAGAAAACTCTCTGTGCGACATTTCTCTGGGTCGCAGACTAAATAGCCACCGTTAACAGGGTGTCAGTCAGTTCTACCATATTTCCTGCACGTCACGTTCCCAAAAAAACAAAATTGTAAAAAAAATATAAAAAAACAAATATAAAAAAATATATTTTTTCAGTTGTTTTAGCTCAGTGATACAAATCCATTTTACTCAGCTACGTGTAGCCTTGCTGTGTGTCACAGTTCAGCACATTCGCTCCCATCCGTATATACTGTCCAGGTGACACTTTCTGTACGTCACACAATACAACCAAGTCATTTGCTACCACTATCATCTACCGCTTGATCCAGAAAACTCTCTGTGCGACATTTCTCTGGGTCGCAGACTAAATAGCCACCGTTAACAGGGTGTCAGTCAGTTCTACCATATTTCCTGCACATCACGTTCCCAAAAAAAGAAAATATTAAAAAAAAAAATAATAATTTTTTCAGTTGTTTTAGCTCAGTGATACAAATCCATTTTACTCAGCTACGTGTAACCTTTCTGTGTGTCGCAGTTCAGCACATTCGCTCCCATCCGTATATACTGTCCAGGTGACGCTTTCTGTACGTCACACAATACAACCAAGTCATTTGCTACCAATATCATCTACCGCTTGATCCAGAAAACTCTCTGTGCGACATTTGTCTGGGTCGCAGACTAAATAGCCACCGTTAACAGGGTGTCAGTCAGTCCTACCATAGTTCTTGCACGTCACGTTCCCAAAAAAAAGAAAATATAAAAAAATAATAATTTTTTCAGTTGTTTTAGCTCAGTGATACAAATCCATTTGACTCAGCTGCGTGTAACCTTTCTGTTTCTCAGTTCAAAACGTTCGCTCACATCCGTATATACTGTCCTGGTGACACTTTCTGTACGTCACTTAATTCTACCGGACTTAATTTTATTTTTTTTTTATCATACACCTATATACAAAAAATGTTGAACCCCAGGGCTAAGGGTCGAGGGCGAGGGCGTGGGCGTGGGCATGGGCATTCAATTACTGCAGGGGGCAGAGGTCGAGGTCCTGGGCAGGGTGAGACAGTACCCGCTGATGAGGGAGCAGGGGAATTCCGCAGAGCTACACTCCCTAGCTTCATGTCTCAACTTACAGGGACACGTGGTAGAGGACTGTTGAAACCACAACAGTGCGAACAGCTGATCTCGTGGATTGCAGTCAATGCTTCAAGTAATTTGTCCACCAGTCAGTCTTCCACGCAGTCCACCCACGTTACCCAAGGGAGCACTCCTATGGCTCCTCCACCTCAACCTCCTTCCCCCCAGTCTTCCCCCTCCCAGGAAAATTTGGAATGCGACCCGGCATAGTCTGAGGAACTGTTTTCTGGACCCTTCCCAGAGTCACAAACCACTTCTCAGGTTGCTGCTGACCTCGTTCCCGATGCCCAAGTTTTCCAACTGTCGCAGTCTGTGGGTGATGATGACGATGATGACAATGTTGACTTAGTGGAAGAAGTTTGTAAAGAGGTGTCGGACGATGAGGAGACACGGTTGTCAGACAGTGGTGAAGTTGTTGTTAGGGGAGGAATTCCCAGGGGGGAGCAGACTGAGGAATCGGAGGATGACGAGGTGACTGACCCAAGCTGGGTTGATATGCCGAGTGAAGACAGTGCTTCTGAGGCGGAGGCGAGTGCTGCACCAGAACAGGTTGTAAGAGGCAGTGGTGTGGCCAGAGGGAGAAGCAGGGCCAGAGCTGGTGCATCAGCAGCAACTGTTCCACGTAGTGAAGCTCCCGTGGCGAGGCCTAGGTATTCGCAAGTCTGGAGGTTCTTTAAAGAAAGTGAGGATGACCGACGGACTGTGGTATGCAACCTGTGCCACACCAGGATCAGCAGGGGTGCCACCACTACTAGCCTAACCACCACCAGCATGCGCAGGCATATGAGTGCTAAACACCCCACTCAATGGAACCAAGGCCGTTCACCACCTCCTGCGGGTCACACCACTGCTCCTTCCCCTGTGTCACTCGCTGCCTCTGCTAGTCAACCCCCCGCGTCACTCGCTGCCTCTGCTAGTCAACCTCCTGCCCAGGACCCCGGCACGAGCGCCTCCCGCCGGAAAACCACACCTTCACCTCCACGATCCTCCACAGCGTCCACCAACGTGTCCCAGCGCAGCGTTCAGCTGTCTTTACAGCAGACGCTGGAGCGCAAGAGGAAATACAGTTCCACCCACCCACATGCCTAAGCCCTCAACGTCCACATCTCCAAATTGCTTAGCCTGGAGATGCTGCCCTATAGGCTGGTAGAGACCGAGGCCTTTCGAAATCTCATGGCGGTGGCTGCCCCTCGGTATTCCGTCCCCAGCCGCCACTATTTTTCCCGATGTGCCGTCCCAGCCCTACACCAGCACGTGTCACAGAACATCATCCGTGCCCTGACCAACGCTGTTTCTGAGAAGGTCCACCTAACCACGGACACGTGGACAAGTGCTGCCGGGCAGGGACACTACATCTCACTGACGGCACATTGGGTTAACTTGGTGGAGGCTGGGACCGAGAATGACCCTGGGGCCGCTCATGTACTGCCCACACCGAGGATTGCGGGGCCTACCTCGGTCATGGTCTCTCAGACGTACTATGCCTCCTCCGACCCCTCCTCCTCCACCGAATTACCATCCATGGGCACGGCGCCTTCAGTCGGTAGCTCTAGGCGCAGCAGCAGTGCCGTGGGTAAGCGCCAGCAGGCGGTGCTCAAACTGCTGAGCTTAGGTGACAAAAGGCACACCGCCCAAGAGCTGTTACAGGGCATCACGGCGCAGACCGATATGTGGCTGGCACCGCTGAACCTCAAGCCAGGCATGGTTGTGTGTGAAAACGGGCGTAACCTGGTGGCGGCTCTGCAACTCAGCAGACTGACACATATGCCATGCCTGGCCCACGTGTTCAATCTTATAGTTCAGCGGTTCCTCAAGACATACCCCAATCTGTCTGATTTGCTCACCAAGGTGCGCTGCATCTGTGCACATTTCCGCAAGTCTAGCACAGATGCTGCCACTCTGGCAGCGCAGCGCCGCCTACAACTGCCCGCTCACCGACTGTTGTGCGACGTGCCCACGAGATGGAATTCCACATTAAACATGTTATCCAGAGTTTACCAGCAGCGCAGAGCGATTGTAGACTGCCAGATGTCATCTTCCACCAGAACTGGTAGTCAGGTCTCTCAGATTCCTCAAGTCTACAATGAGGAGTGGACGTGGATGTCTGATATCTGCCAGGTGTTGAGCAACTTTGAGGAGTCAACACTGATGGTCAGCGGCGATGCCGCCATTATCAGCCTCACCATCCCGCTGCTTTGCCTGTTGAAAAAATCACTGCTCAGCATCAAGTCGGATGCTTTGCGCTTGTCACAAGAGACGGTGGAGGAAGATACGTCGCTTGATAGCCAGAGCACCCTCCGGTCTGTTTCTGAGTGCGTATCGGAGGAGGGGGATGAGGATGAGGAGGAAGAGGAGGAGAATGTCGGCGAGATAGTAGAGGGTACCAGTGCTCAGTCCTTAACTCTTGAGCGTGTATGGGCTGAAGAGGAGGACTTGGAGGAGGAGGAGGAGGAAATGGAGAGTCAGGTCAGTGAGGAGAGGGAATTCTTGCGTGTTGGGACTCTGGCGCACATGGCAGACTTCATGTTAGGCTGCCTATCCCGTGACCCTCGCGTTAGAAGAATTTTTTCAAACACCGATTACTGGGTGTTCACTCTCCTGGACCCACGGTACAAGCAGAACCTTTCAACTCTCATCCCTGCAGAGGAAAGGAGTATGAGAGTGAATAGGTATCAACAGGCCCTGGTGCACAAGCTGAAACAATTCTTCCCATCTGACGCCGCTAGCGGCAGAGGGCATGGTTCTGTGGGCCAAGTAGCGGGGGAGAGGAGGCGAGCAGGCAGCTTGTCCAGCACTGGCAGGGGAACGCTCTCCAAGGCCTTTGCCACTTTTATGTCACCCCAGCAAGACACTGTCACCTGTCCCCAGTCTAGGCAGAGTAGGGGGGAGCTGTACAGAAAGATGGTGAGGGAGTACCTAGCTGACCATACCAACGTCCGGACCGATCACTCTGCTCCATACAACTACTGGGTTTCAAAGCTGGACACGTGGCCGTGTACGCCTTGGAGGTGCTGGCCTGCCCTGCCGCTAGCGTTCTGTCAGAGCGGGTATTCAGTGCAGCTGGTGGCGTCATCACCGATAAGCGCACACGCCTGTCAACTGACAGCGCTGACAGGCTGACGCTTATTAAAATGAACAAAGCCTGGATTTCACCGGAATTCAAATCTCCTCCGGGGGAAAGCAGCTAAAGATTTACATTACTTATGTATCCGATTCCTCTTCTGTACTCCTCCTACTCCTCCTCCTCCTCCTTGTCGTCTTTGCCTAACGTTGACCAAAATAACGCCATTTTTTAAAGGTCCAACTGGCACTCTTTTACCACAATTTTTCAGGAGGGCCCCCTACAGGCCCTCTCTTCAAACAATTTTTCCGGAGGTCCACCTACAGGCCCTCTCTCCAATTCCAGTTCCAAGTTTTATTTGCGCATACTGCATACATTTTTATTTTTGGGATAGGTGTGAAAAATAATATTACTTGCGAATCTATATTGCCCAACATTGTATACGGTAGCAAGTAGAAGACCAAACACATGCTGCTCACAGGGTTCAGCAAATTCCTGGTCCACCCGCAAATTCCTTTTCCACAATGTCAAGGAGGACGAGGTTCTGTGGATGAGCAACAAGTCCTTCTGTACTGAAATCGCCAACAAAGTCTCCATCTAAGAACACACAGACCATTGTGGAGAGAGCGGCACAGCTCGCCATCAAAGTGAGGAACCCCAACGCCAGACTGCGCAGAGAAGATAACCAATAAATATCTCTGTGGTTATTTTTGCTAAATAAAAGTTAAATAAACCCCCCAAAAAATTCATCTGTTAATGTGCCTGATCCACCCAAGTTGAATCTGTCCCATCATGAGAAATTCCCCCCCAAGGAGTCCCCACTGTAACTTGCTTCCCATACAACTACCTCACCCCCCGACACCTGTGTCTCGCCATTGTCCACCACCTCCTCAGACAACACTGGTAAATCCACACTGTCAGCACACGGAAACAGCAAAAGGTCTTGCGAATTGGGGCAGAGAATGTTCTGGGCTAGCACATCAGAGAAGGGGTGACTATGGGGTTCCAGGGAGTACGTGACCACATGCAATCTCCATCTAAAAAGTCATGCCACACTTGATCAATCTCATAATTTACGACTGTAACGGTTGATGCTAAATTTTTAAGTTGGGGTCCTGCGTCGTCATTCTAACTCCATCCAGCTGTTGTCACCACCACACACGCTAGCCCAGGGGGCTCTCCTCTGGCTCTTCCAGCGAAACCTCCTTGCCCCACCCTGCCCCCCCACCTACAGGCCCACTCTCCAAACAATTGACGTCTTTTTCCTATCTTTCTCTCTCTCCAAACTATTTTTCCGGATAGCTGCCATATACGGTATTAAACGGAGAAGAATACAGAGAACACATGCTACACTTGATCAAGTTCATAATTTACGACTGTACCGGTTGATGCAACAGTTTTCAAAAATCCATTCTGGCTGTTGTCACCACCACACACGCTAGCCCAGGGGGCACTCCTCTGGCTCTTCCACCGAAACCTCCTTGCCCACTACCTACAGGCCCTCTCTCCAAATAATTTACCCCTGGTAGGGGGACGTATTAGATATTGTACTGATTCTGAATTGCCTCCTGCGATAGACGGGAATGGAACCCAGATCAACTGCTTGGGAAGTAGCTATGCTCACCACTATACCACCAGCAGGCACAGCAACTGATAAGAACAGATACTAAACTTGATTTCAGCTGCAGTGCCAGCATGAGCAGTGGTGTCACCTGCAGGCGGTGATGGACCTTCGTTGCACCTAGTTGGGTGCTTCCCTAACATGTGATGGGCATGTGCCTCGCCTTTCTTGGTCTGGGTGAGCACAATTGCCATGAGGGTAACCACCAGGCTGTTGTCTGAGGATTTGGGGTAATGCTGGGATTAAGCAGCCTCAGAGGCATCCATGCATGCTGCCCCTGCTGTTTCCTGTCCATTTCCGTGGTGTTTCCATCATTTTCTGAGGTTTCCAGGTTTTCAGGCAAACTTCCATGTGAAGAGCTTTGGTCCCCCGCAAAAATGCTCGAGTCTCCCATTGACTTCAATGGGGTTCGTTACTCGAAACGAGCACCCGAGTATCGGGAAAAATTCGTCTTGAATAACGAGCACCCGAGCATTTTAGTACTCGCTCATCTCTAGTAATTTCCTTAACATTATAATAGTCCTATTAAATAGAAATATGGGACAGCCGAGTGAAGAACCTTCAGCACCAGACAATTATTCGTTCAAACATATACGTATAAAATTAAGTGCAGAGATACTGGCGTCCTTGCCTCGTGTCCGACCCGGGTTTCGCTCCTCAAGCTTCGTCAGGGGCTACACCTCCAGTTGATTGAAAGGAGGGGTCCCCATATCCTGCTCAGTCAGAGGAGGGGCAAATGACGCTATGCAAAGTTCTTTTATATATAACATAAATAAAATCAAGGGCATTTCTTGCATAAAAACTGACATTTCAACCATCAACATTAGACGATAATCGTTCCATCACTAAACCAACTTCATAAAAATTATTTGTCCGTTATTCTATTAATAAGATCTAACTAACGAATTTTATACCTCTGTCCCCCCAGGGACAAACCGCACACAAATAAAAGAGAAACTGCATTCATAGCGACTTCAATGCATATGTAATAAGTCCTATATTGTTCTATGTATTCATTAGTACAATCTGAACCAACGTGCAGTCGGTTTATGCGATTGGTTTTTCTCGCAATTGTTATTAGATATTCAGAGGAAATCATGAATATCGCAATCATATAACATTGTAGGTATCCATATCAATTTGTTTAATATCACAAAAAGGAAAATGTGAATAGATTTTATTGTAGAGATTTTACTCAATAATGCGGGGTTTTAGGTCTAGTTCTATGTTCAGACCATGCGGTTGTAGAGTATTTAAGTAAATACATTCAACTTCTCTCTTATTGATGTTGTTCACTGGGTCACCTCCCTGCCAATTAGGCTGTACCTTTTCAATAGTCATAAATTTTAACCCTTTTGGGTCCTTATTATGGTACTTAGAAAAGTGGGTGAAGACGCTATGTGTTTCTAGACCCTTTTTAATGTTCCTTATGTGTTCCTGAGTGCGTATTTTTAGTTTCCTCAAAGTCCTTCCTACATACTGGAGGCCACATGGGCACTTCAGTATGTA
This sequence comes from Rhinella marina, assembly GCA_900303285.1. NCBI lineage: Eukaryota > Metazoa > Chordata > Amphibia > Anura > Bufonidae > Rhinella > Rhinella marina. Next base: position 21,700 of record ONZH01011531.1, read on the forward strand.
AATAACACTAACTCTCTCACATGTTGTATACCCCTTTATTGCAAAAATCCCTTTTATTGCTTGTAGAGGATACTAAAGTTGAATTTTTTTCTTTATTTCCTTTTGATCTATTCTTGCATGGGAGGCAAAAACCGCACCATGTGAATTGGTTCGTTCTTGTCTTTTTTTGTTCAACTGAAATATAGCTGTGAACTAAATGTTGGTTTAGGTTGGGCGCTTTTTTAAAAACTAAATTAGGTAGATCTGGAATTAAAGAGTCTAAAATGGGGTCATTTTTTAACACCTTCCAATTTTTTCTGAGGACATTTTTCAAACTTCCCGCGCTACTGTTATATTGAGTAATAAAAGCAAACCGATATTTCTCTGTGTCCTTTTTCTTTTGCTGGGACATAGTTTGTCTGGCATTTTTCATTGTTCCTTGTTGTTCTATTTCTTTACTTATAAGTTTCAAAATGTTTTCTTCATAACCTTTTTGTACAAATCTCTCTTCTATGATTTTACTCTGTTCCCTGTACATTTCTATATCAGTGCAATTCCTATGAACCCTTTGCAGTTGTCCTTTAGGGATATTTTTAATCCAAGGATTATAGTGACAACTACTCGTATCTATATATGAATTGACATCTGTCTTTTTAAAAAAAAGTTTTTGTTTTCAAAACTTTATCTTCAACATATAGGGTTAAGTCCAAAAAATCGACACATTGTTGACTTAGAATGCTTGTAAAACGTAAATTCCAGTTATTTATATTCAGTTTATCGAGGAAATTTTGAAGACCTAATTGGCTCCCTTTCCATATAACGAGGCAATCATCGATATATCTCTTCCAGGTTTTTAAAACTCCGCCGTCTTGCTCCATATGTATAATCGGATCAATATACTGTTCTTCCCAGCTGGACATATATATATTGGCGAAACTCGGAGCGAATTTCGCTTCCATCGCGGTTCTGGTTTTTTGTACGTAAAAGGAGCCATCATACCAAAAATAATTATGATTTAGGCAGAATTTCAAACACTCAAGAATAAAGGTTTTTTGGTTGTTAATGATTGTGGTATCTTTATCCAGCTCTTTTTTTACTGCTTCCACACCCAAATGTTGTAGGATAGTCGTATAAAAAAAAGTGACATCGACAGTTGCCAGCCAAATGTCCTCATCTATGAGGCAAAATTTTTTATTAAGGATATTACACTGCTGGAATCCTTCAGATGGGAGGGGGCCTGAGATACATATTTTTGAAGAAAAAAATCAATATACTCAGTCAACCTGCTTGTAAGTGAAAAAATGCCAGACACAATCGGTCTGCCTGGAGGATTTATGAGACTCTTGTGTATTTTCGGTAGTTGATATATTACTGGTATTTTGGGGTATTTTATGTTTAAGTATTTATATTCTTTTTTGCTGAGTATATTCTGTTGATAACCATTTTTTAACAGATCCTCCACCTTTTTGTATTCTGGTGTGGGGTCTTTTTTTTAGAAGAGTATATGTTTCTTCATCCTTTAGTAGTCTCAGCATTTCATTCTGATATTGTACTCTATCTAGTATAACTACCCCTCCCCCTTTATCTGCAGGCTTACCAAATCCCTGCCTGCCATTCTAATACTGCTCTGCTGTCCATGTACTGTCCGGACTAGACATACTAGAGATGAATAAATAAATAAAAAATCTCCTGGAATACTACTTTTACAGTGTTAATGTGAAGTAAACATTTAGGTAACATCTGTGCATGTAATATCTATGATCAGATAAGCAGGGTAGCTCTGCATCCAGCATTGGGGTTGGATAGAAAGTTTACTAGAGCCTTCAGTGGTATGTCTTTTGTCTCTGTCCCTGTCTCCCTCCAGTAGCTTAATTCTCCATCCTTCTCTGCACTCTATAGACTTCTATGCGCAGCAAGTAACCTGATCTCTTAGTGAGCTAATAATCTGTCTTATCTCTCCCTTGCAGGCATGATACCCATGGTACTCACCATGCTGTTGCCTCCATGCTTCTGCCTTGTGTCTCCTTAAGGCACATTCACCTCCCGCCTCCTGAAGGGCCAGTGCATGTGCTTCAAAATCTTTACCTCTGGCTCCAAATAACAGCTGGGGGGGTCCATGAGTATTTAAGGCACCCTCCGATTTCAGAGAGTGCCTGAGCTTTAGGTTCCCTTGTTACCGATCAAAGGTGAGTCTTTTGCTATTGTGATTTGCCAGCGTTTGCTCCTGTCTGTGTACCAGCTTGTATCTGCCCTCTTTGTGTGTTCCGGCACTTCCAGTTTCAGTTTTGTCTGTGTTTTAGTTAACCCCGTCCATCTGCCTCATCTTTGTTCCTGCCAAGTATCCAGTCTGCCTGCTTCGTATGTATCTTCACTATCACCCTGCCTGCCTGTTTATCATGTGTCTTCCACCATCTGGATCTTAGAAACCTGCATTCAAGTCCCTGTCCTCTGGAGGTCAGCTACCAACTACACCAGGACTATCCCAGGAAGTAACAGTCTGGTTGTTTCCCTTTAACAAAGACCAGATCCCTGTACAGTGGTTAAAGAGTACCAGGTGAGCACTGGTATAGCACTCTTAGGCCTTAGCCTAAAGCCTTAGACCAATGTCAAACCAGTTAGTTTGGGTCTACACCTGCTGATTTGTAACACAGAGAAGAAGTGGCTCATAATTGGAAAAAGAAGCATTTTTTCTCCAATAAGTGATATTATAAATTTATTTTTATATTCACTTGTATTATTAATTTATATAATTTGTTAATAATGCAGTGCCTATTAGTGATTGATCATGCCAAACCAGATGTTTTGGGGTTTTTTTTTTTTTGCTTCTGCTCCCCATGTCCTCTCACTGACAAAAAGAGAGACTGCAGCTGCCTCTTCCTCCTTCATGTCCACTATTTATTGCATTAAGATTAACCAACACTGGATAGCGACTAACTGTTATAGCAAAAATGTAAAAAGTAGGTGCTCTAGCTTATTGACTGTCTGAAAGGCCAAGTATTGCAATAGATAACTGTATAAAGAATAAAGCTGGCACTCTCACACACCTTTTACATATATTTATATTTTTCGTTTGTATTTTTTATATTTTAGATTTTTCATGTACATTTTTCTATCTTTTTTTTTCCTTTGCTTCTATTTTTTTTCCATTTTAGCGTCAAGGTTCCGCGATAATTATTATGTGAGGGATAAAATGCAATAACAATACCATTAATTACTTTATCATCTAATCTATCAGAAATTCTGAACTAATTTTTTTAATAAATTCAATATTTTGATATAATATGTTCCAGTTGTGTGAGAGTGTCAGTTTTATTTTTTACACACTTATTTATTGTATTACTTTAAAGAGATTTTTCGACAGTCATTTACAGTGAGTCTGCACGTACGAAAATGTAAAACTACACAAGATAGTGTACAACTAAATATAATATGAAATATTGCAGTATTTTCTGATTGCACTCTTTATTATACCGTTCATTCTTTCCAAGGAAATTTCTTCTATTTTGTCAAAGGAATCTTTAGGGATGACTTTCTATACTGATTATTAATGCTTGCAATGTTTAGTCTTAGAAGATGGGTTCATTTCCTGTTTTTTTAAGCAATCCAAGCATTATATTCAATTATGTTTAGGCCTACACCAGCAGAACACCAGAAGCTCTATTCTTTGATATATATATATATATATGTATATATATATATATATATATATATATATATATGGCTTGATCTTCACAGCAGAAAGCTTGGGGTTGTTATCTTTCTGCAGAATTGTTTTCCAATCAAATATTGTCTAGAGGATGTTATATGATGTATTTCAGTTTGTTTTGTTGTTATTGTTTATATTATTATCATTCATTAAGCCTTCTTTGAAAGATTAATCACCAATTCCAGATGTTGTACTTTCCCAAACTTGGAGTGATCCTCCATCATACTTGACTGATGTGAGTATATATGGTTCAATCTGCCTTTAATTGCTTCAGCAGCATACATAATGCTGCTCAGTCACTCATCTGTATTACCGATCTATGTTGCATGTCTCCATAATATGACACCCATAGAAAGTAAGATATAGGAACTTCATTTGCCACAGTACAGGCTCTGTTCAACTTGCTTTTGCCAATGTCCAGCCTCTGTGATATTTTTTAGACCATGTGGGACACAGCATTTAGGTGTCTTATAATAATATTCTCATGTGAACAAAACACAGCTCTCAGGGGAGTGCTGAATGGAAGCGCTCATTGCTGGAGTGCCAGGGAGCTGTGTTTTTTTCTCTCTCTGACCATGCAGCTCCCTGCACTTCTTCTCTCCTGGAAGCCAGTGCACTGAATGGTGAAGCAGGGAGCCATCTGTTCTCTGTTTCATCATTCAGCAGGCACAGATCGCGCTGCAGTATTGAAGCGCAATCTGTACCTGGCTGCCTGCAGTGTAGTGTTGGATATGAAGCTCAGAATAATCCAATAGTTATTGACCAAGCACCTGGACGGGGTGCTCTAAGAACCCACGTAATCAAATAACAATAGTAATGTAGGGTACACGTTTAAAACTTAACCTTTACTAGGTACAACTTAATAAATATTAGCCCACAAACATATAAATATACACAAAAAGAGTGCACAATAGAGCAACAAGTGCCAAAACAGATTAAATTGCGTCTTACCATATCATAGTAAAACACATGGCTGGAAGCAATAGAAAGGTAGTAACTGACAGGAGGAGCCCTGAATCTAGGGGTACTGGGTCTCTGCCTCTGTGTGGCCCTAACCTAGCTATATAGCAATGGAAAAACAGGGTCAGGTAATCCTCCCCACACCTATTAGGCTGATACCTAGCTGGGGTGGCCCTATTACGTCCCTCACGGATAGAATGACTGCCCAGTAATTCGTCAAAAGAGGGAGAAGGGAATCCCTAAAGCTAGGAAGATAGAATATAGATAAACAAACCGTCCCGACGCGTTTCCTTGGCGAACACCACCAATTCATCAGGGGACCAGTAGCCAGATGAAACAAAAGACAGGACCAGCAATAGTATTCCATCTAAGTCCTAAACAGGGGGCTCATAATGTTCTCTGATATGCTGCACCATCAAAAGCCCAGGTGGTGAGGCAATGGCACCCATGTTTATTAAGTGAGCGCGTGGATTTTAAATACCCCACCAATAAGGAAACCCCCACCCCTACATTAGTGAGGTAGGTAGAGGAATAATACGCCTCGCAGAGTCATCTGACTGCTATTACATGCATAGTCAGCGACACGCATGTGTCCAGAGCCCCAAAACACAGCTACATACTTAAAAGAGAAGCAGCCAAGTAGTGCGTGAACCGCGCATGCGCAGAAGCATCAATAGCCGCACGCGCGCCATGCATCCCCGGCCGTCCCTCATTGGAATCAGAAGTTACAACCGTGTTACTGGTAGGCGTATGGAGGAGGAGATATGGGTGGTGATGTATGGGCTAAAATTACGCCCACCCAGTCTCCTCCTAAAGCGCTGTATTGTAATGCTAAGTGCCTGCATAGAACAGATAAGTAAATGCAGGCATAAAGAAAACCAAAACCGATCAATGACAAAAAATTTAAATAAATTGACACGCTCAAATGGCACAGTCCACCCTGATGGAATTAACACATTAGTGGGCTGCATAGCCGTACATATAGGCCACAATAGTGCTGCATAGGTCAAAGGCATCATTATACAAAAGTAGGAGAATGAAAGAAACACAAACCTACTATACCCAACTGGAGCCATACATAGTAGTCACATAACATAAAATGTGTGATGTTATATAATACCACTCAAAAGGCACCAGTCAGGTTAATATCACATAACTAGTCAGGTAAAATGTCCACAACCCTCCAATGACATGTCTTATCCTAGATAAAACAGCCAAATAACAGTATTCAAGCCTGAGGGGTGGCTGGTTTTGAGCTCAAAGATCCACCAGCTTTCACGCTGGAGTATTTTTTATCCCAGTCTCCCCTTCTAGTTCTAAAAGGTATTATTTCGATACCCATGAAACAAAGGGATGATGTGTCCCCACCATGATGTATCACCATATGTTGAGGCAACGGGGTGTCCTTACGATGTCTGACATCATTGAGGTGCTCTCCCACCCGTCGGCGCAATTCTCTGGTGGTTTCCCCTACATATTCAAGATTACAGCCACAGATGGCTCGATATACCACCCCCTTAGAACGGCAATTGATAAAATCCCTCACCAGGTAGGTCTTACCTGTGTTACTACCATTAAAGGAGCATCCCTGTATGATAAAGGGGCAAGCAACACAGCCACTACAGCGATGACAACCTACAGTCTTTTTAGGCCACCATTTGGGTACCACATGTTCCTCGCTATAGTGGCAGTGTACAAGGCGATCTCTCAACACAAGGAGTTATTCTGATTGCCTGACTGGAGTCGGGATAGAATTTTTTTCCCTATAGGGGGGAAAATTGGGTTCTACCTCACTGGGTGTTTTTGTCTTCCTCTGGATCAACTTGCAGGATAACAGACTGAACTGGATGGACAGATGTCTTTTTTCAACATTATAAACTATGTTACTATGTTTGTAGAAGGGGCACAGAGAAGGCATTACTACTGTGATGGGAGCATGGAAAGGGCATTACTACTGTGAAGGGGACACAGAGAGGGTATTTATACTATGAAGGGGGCACGGACAGCATTACTGCTGTGAAGGGGGCACAGAGTGAGCATTACTACTGTGCAGGGGGTACAGAGAGGCTATTACTACTGTGAAGGGGGGCACAAACAGCAATACTATTATGAACGGGCATAACAATTGTTATTGTTATATCTACTGTGAGGGGGCACAATGAAGACATACCTGCTGTGAAGGAGGCACATAGAGGGCATTACTACTGTGAGAGGGTCACAATGAGGGCATAACTACTGTGAAGGGGTACAATGAGGGCATTACTACTGTGAGGAAGGAGCACAATGGGGGAATAACTACTATGAGGGAGTGCAATGTTTTAAAGTATGGGGGGCTGGCCTTAGACATACCACTGTTTCAAAAGTTTTCTATAACTTTTGCTACTTTTCAATACAAAAATACAAGCCCTCATTTAGTTATGTGAATGGAAGAGGAACATGTTATAGGTCTTTAAAAGTAGGGAGGAAAACAGAAATATAGTAAAAAAAAGAAAAAAAGAATATTGGCCAGATTACTGGTTAAATATATGTGACTTATAAGGTTATTCCCATCTGGACATTTATGGCATATGCCATATATGTCCGATAGCTGCAGGTCCCATTTATCTTGAGAATAGGGCTCATTTCCCAGGCATACTTCCTCAGGAATAGAGAGGTGGCTGTGCATGCACTGCTCTCTCTATTCAGGTCCCAGTGAAATAAGACGGGGCCCCATTCTCAAGATAGGTCTGGGTCACAGAGGTGGGGCCTACACTTATCAGACATTTATACTGTAGCATGTTCTGCATAAATTTCCAGATGGTGATACCCTTAAAGAACAGCAAAATTTGCAACACTTGTCTATATATGAATGTCTGGCTACAGTATGCCTTTCTAATTACTAAGATGAAACTATTTATAAATGGTTTTCTTAAATATACATCCCATACAGCATGGAATAGCTGTTCCTTATTTCTGTGATAATATACATCCATCTTGCTGCTGTTTTTTTCTTCTTTTTCTCTTCTTATCCTCAAAGCATACTTGTCTTTTCCAGTGAGTAGGGTCTTAAGATAAACTGTGTGAATTAGAACTTTATTTTCATTCTAACAGCATTGTCGAGAGGAAGGTTTTGTTTGGTCAAGGATCTATTTACTTGTTTTCCTTTCCATTGATTGTATTCTCAAAAGTATTTACCCTGACCAAAGCTTTAACCCTATCAACTTCTGTTTCTTCTCAGATTTTTAATGCACACAGAAAATATTGTAATCTGGACAAATCTGGTAGTTGATCTTTTGAAGGTCCTTTATGTTTGTACTCAAATACCAGTCAGAGTCAGGTGTTTTACCTCTTACACCTTTATGTTGCACTATATATAATTGATGGAACTCTAATATTTTTATGCTTTCTCACCCCCACCTCTGTGATTTGCTACATTAATCATAGCCTTTACTTTCTTTATTTTAATGGAAGTCAAATCTATTCAATTTCTATCAATTTTATTAAGGTTCTTCAATAATGAACCTACAAGTTTAGTGTCTGCATATTGACTGTGTTTGATGATTCTTTCACCTCCCTATAAGACATGATTACATTTTTAATGCATGAAGTGTATTAATACATTTTAAGGTGCAATTATTATAATACTAATGATATTTTTTAGTCAGCACAATATGTAAAACTTTAAGCTCAAACTGCCAATTAAAACTTTATTGAATTTTGTTGACTTTAAGCCTCTTCTTATTCATTCTCTGATCAGGATTAGAGATGAGCGAGCATACTCGTCCGAGCTTGGTGCTCATTCGAGTATTAGGGTACTCGTAAGTGCTCGCTGCTCGGACGAGTATCTCGCCATGCTCGAGGAAATGGCAACTTCCGCATTGTGCATTTTTGGCGCCTATAAACTCAGCCAATCACAAGTCAGGAGACTCTGCGGTAAACCCAGCATCACGTGGGGCCCTTACATGTCGATAGCAGGGGTTGGCTGGCCTGATCAGGTGACCTTGGAATATACTACTGACTGGCCGCGGTGCTCGGCTCAGATGCTGCCTGGATGTCGTTAGGGATAGAGCTGCTGCGTTTCAGGGAGAGTGTTAGGGCCTGCATTTAGTTCTCTGTTAGGCAGGAATCACCCACAAAGAACCCAACAGCCCTTCTAAGGGTTACAAGACATTTTTTTTTGTCTCCTGGCTTGGCTGGCTGGCTGACACTAGTAGTGCAGCTATCGCCATATATAACCCCCTTTTTTTTTTAATGTTATATCTCAGTGATACAAATCCATTTCACACAGCAGTGTGGAACCATTCTGTCTGTCACAGTTCAGTACACTCACTCCAATCCGTATTTTCTGTCCAGGTGACACTTTCTGTACGTCACTTAATACAACCAAGTCTTTTGCTGCCTGTCACGTATATAGCTTGATCCCAAAAATCTCTGTGCGACATTTGTCTGGGTCGCAGTCAAAATAGCCACCGTCAGTAGGGTGTCAGTTAGCTCTACGATAGTTTCTGCATGTCATGTTCCCAAAAAAACAAAACTCCAAAAAAAATATATAAAAAAAATAGTTTTTTAGTTGTTTTAGCTCAGTGATACAAATCCATTTCACACAGCTGCGTGGAACCATTCTGTGTGTCACAGTTCATTACACTCACTCCAATCCGTATTTTCTGTCCAGGTGACACTTTCTGTACGTCACTTAATACAACCAAGTCTTTTGCTGCCTGTCACGTATATAGCTTGATCCCAAAAATCTCTGTGCGACATTTGTCTGGGACACAGTCTAAATAGCCACCGTCAGTAGGGTGTCAGTTAGCTCTACGATAGTTTCTGCACGTCACGTTCCCAAAAGACAAAACTCCAAAAAAAAATTTTTTTAAAATAGTTTTTTAGTTGTTTTAGCTCAGTGATACAAATCCATTTCACACAGCTGCGTGGAACCATTCTGTGTGTCACAGTTCAGCTGTCCACTCACTCCAATCCGTATTTTCTGTCCAGGTCCAGATGACACTTTCTGTACGTCACTTAATACAACCAAGTCTTTTGCTGCCTGTCACGTATATAGCTTGATCCCAAAAATCTCTGTGCGACATTTGTCTGGGTCGCAGTCTAAATAGCCACCGTCAGTAGGGTGTCAGTTAGCTCTACCATAGTTTCTGCACGTCACGTTCCCAAAAAAACAAAACTCAAAAAAAAAAATTTTTTTACAAATAGTTTTTTTTGTTGTTTTAGCTCAGTGATACAAATCCATTTCACACAGCTGCGTGGAACCATTCTGTGTGTCACAGTTCAGTACACTCACTCCAATCCGTATTTTCTGTCCAGGTGACACTTTCTGTACGTCACTTAATTAAACCAGACTGAACAAGTTTGTGGGTTTCAGTACAGCAGGCCCATTTATTTTTTATTTTTTATATAATACACTTATATACTGAAAATGTTGAACCCCAGGGCTAAGGGTCGAGGACGAGGGCGTGGGCATTCAATTACTGCAGGGGGCAGAGGACATGGTCCTGGGCAGGGTGAGACAGTACCTGCTGATGAGGGAGCGGGGGAACGCCGCAGAGCTACACTCCCTAGCTTCATGTCTCAACTTACAGGGACACGTGGTAGAGGACTGTTGAAACCACAACAGTGCGAACAGCTGATGTCGTGGATTGCGGACAATGCTTCAAGTAATTTGTCCACCAGTCAGTCTTCCACGCAGTCCACCCACGTTACCCAAGGGAGCACTCCTCTGGCTCCTCCACCTCAACCTCCTTCCCCCCAGTCTGCCCCCTCCCAGGAAAAATTGAGCTGGTGCATCAGCAGCAACTGTTTCACGTAGTGAAGCTCCCGTGGCGAGGCCTAGATGTTCGCAAGTCTGGAGGTTCTTTAAAGAAAGTGAGGATGACCGACGGACTGTGGTGTGCAACCTGTGCCACACCAGGATCAGCAGGGGTGCCACCACTACTAGCCTAACCACCACCAGCATGCGCAGGCATATGAGTGCTAAACACCCCACTCAATGGAACCAAGGCCGTTCACCACCTCCTGCGGGTCACACCACTGCTCCTTCCCCTGTGTCACTCGCTGCCTCTGCTAGTCAACCCCCTGCCCAGGACCCCGGCACGAGCGCCTCCCGCCGGAAAACCACACCTTCGCCTCCACGATCCTCCACAGTGTCCACCAATGTGTCCCAGCGCAGCGTTCAGCTGTCTTTACAGCAGACACTGGAGCGCAAGAGGAAATACAGTTCCACCCACCCACATGCCCAAGCCCTCAACGTATACATCTCCAAATTGCTGAGCCTGGAGATGCTGCCCTATAGGCTGGTAGAGACCGAGGCCTTTCGCAATCTCATGGCGGTGGCTGCCCCTCGGTATTCGGTCCCCAGCCGCCACTATTTTTCATGATGTGCCGTCCCAGCCCTACACCAGCACCTGTCAGAGAATATCCTCCGTGCCCTGACCAACGCTGTTTCTGAGAAGGTCCACCTAACCACGGACACGTGGACAAGTGCTGCCGGGCAGGGACACTATATCTCACTGACGGCACATTGGGTTAACTTGGTGGAGGCTGGGACCGAGACTGACCCTGGGGCTGCTCATGTACTGCCCACACCGAGGATTGCGGGGCCTACCTCGGTCACGGTCTCTCAGACGTACTATGCCTCCTCCTCCTCCACCTCCTCCTCCTCCACCTCCTCCTCCGAATTACCATCCGTGGGCACGGCGCCTTCAGTCGGTAGCTCTAGGCGCAGCAGCAGTGCCGTGGGTAAGCGCCAGCAGGCGGTGCTCAAACTGCTGAGCTTAGGTGACAAAAGGCACACCGCCCAAGAGCTGTTACAGGGCATCACGGCGCAGACCGATCTGTGGCTGACACCGCTGAACCTCAAGCCAGGCATGGTTGTGTGTGACAACGGGTGTAACCTGGTGGCGGCTCTGCAACTCGGCAGAATGACACATGTGCCATGCCTGGCCCACGTGTTCAATCTAATAGTTCAGCGGTTCCTCAAGACATACCCCAATCTGTCTGATTTGCTCACCAAGGTGCCCCACATCTGTGCGCATTTCCGCAAGTCCACCACAGATGCTGCCACTCTCAGGGCAGCGCAGCGCCGCCTACAACTGCCCGCTCACCGACTGTTGTGCGACGTGCCCACGAGATGGAATTCAACATTAAACATTTTATCCAGAGTTTACCAGCAGCGCGGAGCGATTGTAGACTGCCAGATGTCAACTTCCACCAGAACTGGTAGTCAGGTCAGTCAGATTCCTCAAGTCTACAATGAGGAGTGGACGTGGATGTCTGATATCTGCCAGGTGTTGAGCAACTTTGAGGAGTCAACACAGATGGTCAGCGGCGATGCCGCCATTATCGGCCTCACCATCCCGCTGCTTTGCCTGTTGAAAAACTCACTGCTCAGCATCAAGTCGGATGCTTTGCGCTTGTCACAAGAGACGGTGGAGGAAGATACGTCGCTTGATAGCCAGAGCACCCTCCGGTCTTTTTCTCAGCGCGTATCGGAGGAGAGGTATGAGGAGGAAGAGGAGGAGAATGTCGGCGAGACAGAAGAGGGTACCAGTGCTCATTCCTTAACTCTTGAGCGTGTATGGGCTGAAGAGGAGGACTTGGAGGAGGAGGAGGAGGAGGAGGAAATGGAGAGTCAGGCCAGTGAGGAGAGGGAATTCTTGCGTGTTGGGACTCTGGTGCACATGGCAGACTTCATGTTAGGCTGCCTATCCCGTGACCCTCGCGTTAGAAGCATTACTGGGTGTTCACTCTCCTGGACCCACGGTACAAGCAGAACCTTTCCACTCTCATCCCTACAGAGGAAAGGAGTATGAGAGTGAATAGATATCAACAGGCCCTGGTGCACAAGCTGAAACAATCCTTCCCATCTGATGCCGCTAGCGGCAGAGGGCATGGTTCTGTGGGCCAAGTAGCGGGGGAGAGGAGCCGAGCAGGCAGCTTGTCCAGCACTGACAGGGGAACGCTCTCCAAGGCCTTTGCCAGTTTTATGTCACCCCAGCAAGACACTGTCACCTGTCCCCAGTCTAGGCAGAGTAGGGGGGAGCTGTACAGAAAGATGGTGAGGGAGTACCTAGCTGACCATACCAACGTCCTGCGTGATCACTCTGCTCTATACAACTACTGGGTTTCAAAGCTGGACACGTGGCCTGAACTGGCGCTGTACGCCTTGGAGGTGCTGGCCTGCCCTGCCGCTAGCGTGCTGTCAGAGCGGGTATTCAGTGCAGCTGGTGGCGTCATCACCGATAAGCGTACACGCCTGTCAACTGACAGCGCTGACAGGCTGACGCTTATTAAAATGAACAAAGCCTGGATTTCACCGGAATTCAAATCTCCTCCGGGGGAAAGCAGCTAAAGATTAACATTACTTATGTATCCAATTCCTCTTCTCTACTCCTCCTACTCCTCCTCCTCCTCCTCCATATCGTCTTTGCCTAATGCTGACCAAAAAAAACGCCATTTTTCAGAGGTCCAACTGGCACTCTTTTACCACAATTTTTCAGGAGGGCCCCCTACAGGCCCTCTCTTCAAACAATTTTTCCGGAGGTCCACCTACAGGCCCTCTCTTCAAACAATTTTTCCGGAGGTCCACCTACAGGCCCTCTCTCCAAACAATTTTTCCGGAGGTCCACCTACAGGCCCTCTCTCCAAACAATTTTTCCGGAGGTCCACCTACAGGCCCTCTCTCCAAACAATTTTTCCGGAGGTCCACCTACAGGCCCTCTCTCCAAACAATTTTTCCGGAGGTCCACCTACAGGCCCTCTCTCCAGTTCCAGTTTCCAGTTTTATTTGCTCAAACTGCGTAAATTTTTTTTTGGGGATAAGTGTGAAAAATAATTTTACCTGCGTATCTATATTGCCCAACATTGGATACGTTAGCAACAAGAAGACCAAACACATGCTGCCCACAGGGTTCCGCAAATTCCTGGTCCACAATGTCAAGGAGCTCGAGGTTCTGTTGATGAGCAACAAGTCCTTCTGTGCAGAAATCGCCCACAACGTCTCCTCAAAGAACCGAAAGACCATTGTGGAGAGAGCGGCACAGCTCGCCATCAAAGTGACGAACCCCAACGCCAGACTGCGCAGCGAAGGTAACGAATAAATATCAAAATGTGGTTATTTGTTGTGTTAAATAAACACAAAAAAAAAATAAAATTTGATCTGTTCCTGTGCCTGATCCAACCAAGTTGAATCTGTCCCATCATGAGAAAGTCCCCCCAAGGAGTCCCCACTGTAACTTGCTTCCCATACAACTACCTCACCCCCCGACACCTGTGTCTCGCCATTGTCCACCACCTCCTCAGACAACACTGGTAAATCCCCACTGTCAGCACACGGAGACAGCAAAAGGTCTTGCGAATTTGGGCAGAGAATGTTCTGGGGTAGCACATCAGAGAAGGGATGACTACCAGGTTCCAGGGAGTACGTGACCACATGCAATCTCCATCCAAAAAGTCATACTGAGGCTCACCACCATGCTTTACACTGCAATCTTATTACTGAGGCTCACCACCATGCTTTACACTGCAATCTTATTGAAAGACAGACAATCAGGGGTTCACCGCCAGGTTGTCAGGCAGCATTTTTAAATGGGTCACCATTACCGTGTCCCTGAAAATTGCCTTGGAGTCATTGCCAGACTATTTTTATGAAAGGCCATGGGGTTCTATACACACAGTTCTGACGGAAGCCCATCAGCCTGTCTAAACACAATTGAATCTGTCCCATCATGAGAAAGTCCCCCCAAGGAGTCCCCAATGTAACTTGCTTCCCATACAACTACCTCACCCCCCGACACCTGTGTCTCGCCATTGTCCACCACCTCCTCAGACAACACTGGTAAATCCCCACTGTCAGCACACGGAGACAGCAAAAGGTCTTGCGAATTGGGGCAGAGAATGTTCTGGGGTAGCACATCAGAGAAGGGGTGACTACGGGGTTCCAGGGAGTATGTGACCACATGCAATCTCCATCTAAAAAGTCATACTGAGGCTCACCACCATGCTTTACACTGCAATCTTATTACTGAGGCTCACCACCATGCTTTACACTGCAATCTTATTGACAGACAGACAATCAGGGGTTCACCGCCAGGTTGTCAGGCAGCATTTTTAAGTGGGTCACCATTACCGTATCCCTGAAAATTGCCTTGGGGTCTTCCCCAGACTATTGGCCAGATTTAGAAAAAATGGTGCACTTGGGGAGCCTCAGAGGCATCCCTACATGCTGCCCCTGTTGTTTCCTGTCCATTTCCGTGGTGTTTCCATCATTTTCTGAGGTTTCCAGGTTTTCACCCAGCCTTCCCTAGACAGAGCCCCGGTCAACTGCAAAAAATGCTCGAGTCTCCCATTGACTTCAATGGGGTTCGTTATTTGAAACGAGCACCCGAGCATCGGGAAAAGTTCGACTCGAATAACGAGCACCCGAGCATTTTAGTGCTCGCTCATCTCTATTTATAATTAATTAACTTCAATAAATGCTTTTTATGATCCACCCATAAACTGACTTACAGTGTATACTCAGATAATAGGGTGTGCCTATCCAAACCTTTTACTTTTTTAAATATACCATTTTCTTAGGCTTTGGGTAAGCCAGGATAGTAGCACCCCATCTCCTTTTGGTATCGGGTAGTGAGCCACCTTAGTTTTTTTCCTGTATTTTCTAACTTCTCATACGTACAGCAGACAGTGGGCCAGTCCAGACAGTTCATAGCAGCACCGATGTGTGGACCCTTGTTCCTTCCCATCGAATTCAATGTCATCTATTGCTCCTGATGGTCCTCCTCCTTCTCGTCATTTATTTCTACAGCAAATGATCACTGAGTTGATTGCAAAAAGACAACAGTATGGAGGCACTCATCCAAGAATACAGAAACCGAAAATGCACCTGGCCAAGTTGCTGGTACTATAGTCCTTCCCTTTCCATGTAGTTGACTCTGCATATTTCGGAGAACTGATGCCTTGTGCCCAACCAAGGTGGAGAGTCCCAAGCCAACATTACCTTTTCAAAAAAGCTGTACCAGACTTGCACATGCACATTGAGCAGAAGGTGAACCAGTCCTTTGGCCTCTCGGTTCATGCTAACGTTGACATATGGAGTTCTAACTGTGGTCAAGGACAATCTTCTGTATGTCATTACATCTCACTGGGTAAATGTGGTTCCAAAACAGGCATACCAGCAAGTTGGCCAGGTGATGGCAATGCTGCCTCTTCATTGCAATGCTGGGATTTCAAATTTCCATTACATTTATCTCTGTTTTGGACCCACTCCTGTTTTTGGCTTACCGATACTGATCAAATACTGATGCACAATACTGACCAAAATACTAACCATATGAATGAGACCATTAAAGTCCTGCATGCAGTACTTCTTTTCCTTATTAAAAGAAATTCTGATTTCAGACATAAATGGCCAAAACGGATGCAAATGGAGTGTAAGGCCTCTTTCACACTGTCAGTATTTGGCATCAGTATTTGATCAGTATTTGTAAGCCCAAAGCAGGAGTGGGTCCAAAACACAGAAGAGATGCAAATATTTCTATTAAATTTTATCTATGTTTTGGACCCACTCCTAAATTTTGTTTACAATTACTGATCAAATACTGACCATCTGAAAAAGGCTTTATGGTTGCTCAAAATACAGGCTTAATTGTTTATTTTTTTTTAGTTTTCAGTTCTTCAGATGGACCAGAAGAACAGAAAAATAAAAAAGTGATGTTAACACAGCCTTACTGCCACTGCTGCTGCCCCACCTTCCCCACTCTGTCATGGGGTCACTAATGTCACTGTCAGTGCTGCTGCCTCCCATCGCCACTATGTTATGGTGCCACTAATGTCACTGTTACTGCCACTGCTGCTACCACCCTACCCACTCTGTCATTAGACCTGGTGGTAATAATGACTTGTAAAACTGATGCACAGTAAATCTATAGCTGACAGAAGGGATAAAAAAGCATGTGTTTGGACTGCCACATAGACTAAAAGAACTTTCTGGATCCTGCCTCCATTTCTCTATTTTGTTCTACTAAGGAGCCATTTCACTGCTGGGGTGTGCACAGGTTTTTTTACTTTACTGAAGGGTGCTGTATGCTTTTATTTTTGTTTAACAGAAGTAATTAGTTATGAATCTTTGGGCACTCCACAGAGATGTAGACGGCGATAAATTACACCTGTAAAACTGACAGCACAGTACCTACAGAACAGAATAACTATGAATGTAGGTGCAGTAGAACTTAATACACACAGCAATGCACTCTCCCTGCAATTCCCCCGTAGTTTAACTTCAAAGCCTTCATACTGAGATTGGTCCACCAAATGTCACGTGCAGGTGTGGAGGGGGGGAACCAAACCAAGCATAGGAGGGAAAGGAGATTAGGCCTAGAAACTAAGGAAGGATGATGGACACCTCCTATAGGAAACCCTGGCTCAATTCCTGTCTATCTACCAGTATGAACAGGCCTCAAAAGTAGGCAAGTTCATACACAGGAACCTAAACACCGAACTGACCCTATAGGACCCTGGAAACTAATGACAGGGATGAGTCTACCTGTTCCTCCAAAAGGAAGGACGAACAGGAGTCTCTCTAAGGCCTAATAACAAAACAACAGGGGGGAAAAGGAAACTTACCTTTCAATGAAGAAATGGAGGCTCCAGGATCTCAGCTGAAAACCAAACTGCTGCTCACCACCACAACAACTGAAGCTACAAACCGCAAGGAATAGTGGGAGAAGAAGCAATAAATATAAATAGCAATTACCACAATAGGAACACCTGAGGGAAAAGGGTGTGGTAAAAACCAACAACAAAAAGGAAAACATGTCACATTATTCCACGTGTTGCCAATCTGACAGACCTCATGTTATCTGTCATAGGAATGTCCGTGACAGTACCCCCCCTTCTACGGGTGACCTCTGGGCACCCCGGACCAACTTTGTCCGGATGAGACCTGTGAAAAGCTTTCACCAAACGACTGGCATTCACATCAGATGCCGATACCCACGTCCTCTCCTCTGGTCCATAACCCTTCCAGTGAAAAAGATACTGAAGAGATCTACGGAGAACTCGAGAGTCAATAATTTTGGCGATTTGGAATTCCAAACTGCCGTCCACCATGACAGGCGTGGGTGGTAAGGGAGATGGCACCAATGGTTCAACATATCTCTTCAACAAAGATCTGTGAAACACATTATGAATTTTAAGGGCCTGAGGAAGTTCAAGACTAAATGCTACAGGATTAATAATGGCAGTGATCTTATATGGACCAATAAATCCTGGACCCAACTTTCAAGAAGTAACTTTCAACTTAATGTTTCTTGTGGACAGCCACACAGAATCACCCACTCTTAGGTCCGGACTATTCATACGTTTCCTGTCAGCCACACGTTTGTACTTGTTGCCCATATTTAACAAGTTAATTTGAATTTTCCGCCATATAGATGACAATGATGACGAAAAACGTTCTTCCTCAGGGATACCAGAGGTATCTGAACCAGAAAAAGTGCCAAACTGCAGGTGAAACCCATATGCACCAAATAATGGCGACTTGCCAGTGGACTCCTGTCTACGATTGTTTATGGCAAACTCCGCCAGAGACAAAAACGAGGACCACTCCTCCTGATTCTCAGAAACAAAACATCTCAAGTAAGTCTCCAGACTCTGATTAGTACGCTCTGTCTGTCCATTTGTCTTAAGGGTGAAAAGCAGAGGAAAAAGACAGTTGTACCCCGAGCCGAGTACAAAATGCCTTCCAGAATCTGGACACAAACTGAGTCCCACGATCAGAGACCACGTCAGTAGGAATGCCATGAAGTTTCACAATGTTGTCAACCAACACTTGTGCAAGGGTTTTAGCATTAGGGAGTCCGGGCAATGCAATAAAGTGCGCCATTTTACTAAACCGATCTACAACCACCAGAATAACTGTCTTTCCAGACGAATTAGGCAGATCAGTGTTAAAGTCCATAGACAAGTGAGTCCATGGTCTGGACGGGATGGGCAACGGGAGTAGGGGTCCAGAAGGTCGAGTATGTGTCACCTTAGCACGTGCACAGACACTACAGGCCGACACATAGTCCTCAACACACTTACACAGCCCTGGCCACTAGAATCTACAAGAGATGAGGTCGACAGTGGACTTACTCCCAGGGTGTCCGGCAAGCACTGTACAGTGATGTTCCTCAAACACCTTTTGACGCAATTCAGATGGAACAAACAATTTCCCAGGGGGGACAGACTCCGGTGCATTTCCCTGGGCCTCAAACACCTTAGCTTCAAGATCAGGGTAAAGAGCAGATATCACCACCCCTTCAGACAGTATAGGGCTCGGATCTTCAAAATCACCACCTCCCGGAAAACTACGTGACAAGGCATCCGCCTTGACATTCTTAATCCCAGGACAATACGTGACAATGAAATTAAATCTGGTGAAGAACAAAGACCATCTGGCCTGCCTCGGGTTAAGTCGTTTCGCCAACTCAAGGTAAGCCAAGTTTTTGTGATCTGTGAATACCGTGATTGGGTGAATCACCCCTTCCAACCAATGACGCCATCCCTCAAATGCCAACTTAATGGCCAGTAAATCTCTGTTACCCACATCGTAATTTCTCTCCGCAGCAGAGAGTTTTTTCGAGAAAAAGGCACATGGGCGCCATTTACCTGGTGACGGACCCTGTGACAAAACTGCTCCTACCCCTACCTCGGATGCGTCAACCTCCACAATAAAAGGTTGTGACTAGAGATGAGCGAACATGCTCGTCCGAGCTTGGTGCTCGTTCGAGTATTAGGGTAATCGCATATGCTCGATACACGGACGAGCACATCGCGATCCTCGAGGAAATGGCAACTTCCTCTTCCTGCACGCTGTTAGGCGCCTTTTCTCAGCCAATCAACATGCAGGAGAGTCTTTGGTACCTCCTAGCATCACGTGGGGCCCCTACAAGTTGATAGCAGGGATTGGCTGGCCAGATCAGATGACCTGGGAATATAAGACTCTGGTCCCGCGCTGCTCGCGTCAGACGCCGCCTGCATGAGATTAGGGATAGAGCTGCTGTCTGTCAGGGAGAGTGTTAGGGCCTGAATTTAGATGTTGGTTAGGCAGGAATCACCCACAAAGAACCCAACAGCCCTTCTAAGGGCTACAAGCACCTTTTTTTTTTTGGTCTCCTCCTGGCTGCTGGCTGGGACTTGTAGTGCAGCTACCGCCATCTTGGCTGCACACTGTACACAGTGACTGGTGGCAGAAGGGACAGCACGTGGTCCACACAGACCCAAAAGAAATTGCCCAAAGTCCTCTCAGTACTCATTTTTGCTGCTGCTGCTATATCTTGGCTTGCTGGGATCTGTAGTGTCAGTCTAGGGAATACGTTTTTTCTCTCATTTCTATACACTACAGTCCAGTGAACAATTATGTAGTGTACTGTACAGTAGCGTCAGTCTAGGGAATACGTTTTTTCTCTCATTTCTATACACTACAGTCCAGTGAACAATTATGTAGTGTGCTGTACAGTAGCGTCAGTCTAGGGAATACGTTTTTTATATCATTTCTATACACTACAGTCCAGTGAACAATTATGTAGTGTACTGTACAGTAGCGTCAGTCTAGGGAATACGTTTTTTATATAATTTCTATAAACTACAGTCCAGTGAACAATTATGTAGTGTGCTGTACACTTGCGTCAGTCTAGGTAATACGTTTTTTTATATATCCTACAGTGCAGTGAAAAATTGAGTGGTTTGCGGTGCAATAGCCACCGTCTAAAGACTACGTTTTTCCTCTCAGTCATATATACTACAGTGCAGTGCGAAATTCTGTCGTGTGCTGCACACTAGCCGGAGTGTAGAAAATATACGTTTTTTCTCAAAGTTATATATTATACAGTGCAGTGAAAAATTCTGTCATGTTCTGCACACTAGCCGGAGTGTAGAAAATATAAGTTTTTTCTCTCAGTTATATATTATACAGTGCAAAATTCTGTCGTGTGCTGCACACTAGCCGGAGTGTAGAAAATATACTTTTTCTTCTCAGTTATATATTATACAGTGCAGTAAAAAATACTGTTGTGTGCTGCACACTACCCGAAGTGTAGAAAATATACGTTTTTCCTCTCAGTTATATATTATACAGTGCAGTGCAAAATTCTGTCGTGTGCTGCACACTAGCCGGAGTGTAGAAAATATATATTTTTCCTCTCAGTCATAAATACTACAGTGCAGTGCAAAATTCTGTTGTGTGCTGCACACTAGCCGGAGTGTAGAAAATATACGTTTTTCCTCTCAGTTATATGTTATACAGTGCAGTGCAAAATTCTGTCGTGTGCTGCACACTAGCCAGAGTGTAGAAAATATACGTTTTTCCTCTCAGTTATATATCTTACAGTGCAGTGAAAAATTGAGTGGTTT
>ONZH01011532.1:0-30732 GCA_900303285.1 Rhinella marina
CAGACAGAGAAGTGAGGCCACAGCCAGCAGGGCCGAAGCTGTTCCCGGCAGCAGGCAGTCGCGCAAAGCTCCCCCATCGAGGCCCTCGTACTTCTGTGGTGTGGAGATTTTTTAATGTTTGTGCGGATGACAAACTGAGCGCGGTTTGCACACTCTGCCACTCAAAACTGAGTAGGGGCTCTGAGAAGAGCAATATGACCACCTCAGGCATGCGGCGTCACTTGGAAGTCAAGCACTGGACTGAGTGGGAGAGAGCAAACGCAATACAACCTGCGCCCGGTCTTGCTGCCACTGCCTCTTCCCCTTTGTTGTGTGCTGCCACTGCGGTCCAGACCTCCAGCCAGGACACCTCCACATCTGCCTCTGCCTCGGCTACTTTGGGGCCTTCTCCTTCAGCCTCCCCTTCCCCCGCATCTTCGCCTGCACCTTCACACTCCTCGTCCCATCAACTGTCCATCTCGCAGGCGTTCGACCGCAGGCGGAAGTACGCCTCGAGTCACCCCCAAGCCCAAGCCTTAAACTGCCACATCTCCAAACTGCTGGCCCTGGAGATGTTGCCGTTTAGGCTTGTGGAGACGCAGGCCTTCCGCGACCTGATGGCGGCTGCCGCACCTCGCTATTCCGTCCCCAGCCGCCACTACTTTTCCCGGAGTGCCGTCCCCGCCCTTCACCAGCACGTGTCGCGTAACATCAGGCGGGCCCTGAGGTACGCAGTCAGCGCAAAGGTCCACTTGACCACCGACTCGTGGACAAGCGCTTGCGGACAGGGACGATACATCTCTTTGACGGCACACTGGGTGAATGTTGTGGAAGCGGGGACGGGGTCGCAAGGAGAGACGGCCTACCTACCACCCCCGCCCAAGATTGCCAGCATGGGTTCTGATAAACCCCCCTCCTCTTCCTCCTCCTCCTCCTCCTCTGCCTTAACATCGCCCTCAGCCGCTAGCTGGAAGCGTTGCAGCACTGGTGCGGGGAGACGTCAGCAGGCGGTGCTTAAGCTCATCAGCTTGGGCGACAGGAAGCACAGCGCCCCAGAGGTGAGGGACGCCATATTGCAGCAGATGGAGATGTGGCTGTCGCCGCTGCAGCTAGGACCAGGCATGGTCGTGTGCGATAACGGCAGTAACCTGGTGGCGGCTCTGGAGCTTGCCGAACTCAATCACGTACCATGCCTGGCCCAAGTTTTTAATCTGGTAGTCCAAAAATTTCTAAAGACTTACCCCAACCTGGCAGAGCTACTGGTGAAAGTGCGGCGCTTGTGCGCTCATTTTCGGAGGTCAACTGTAGCTACTGCTAGCTTAAAAAATCTCCAGCAACGCCTCCATTTGCCTCAACATCGGCTGTTGTGCGACCTGCCGACTCGCTGGAATTCTACCTATTCCATGTTGGCCAGGGTGTGTGAGCAGCAGAGAGCATTGATGGAGTACCAGATTATGAATCCACGCGTGCCTCCAACTCAGCTCCCTCAGTTTGCCAACCACGAGTGGCCATGGATGGCAGACGTATGCGATGTACTGCGTATCTTTGAGGAGTCCACCAAGAAGGTCAGCAGCGAGGACGCTATAGTGAGCGTAACCATCCCGCTCCTATGCGTCCTTAAAGAATCGCTCATCTCAATAAGGGAGAACGCATTGCACGCAGAGGAGACGGGGGTAGGAGGAGACGCAACGGAGCTACACAGTCAGACCACACTTTTGTCTGCTTCTCGGTGGCAGTTGCAGGAGGAGGAGGATGAAGAGGAGGAGGACGACGTGGAGGTGGCTGTGGAAGAGGAGGCGGATGCTGGCGGCGAGGGTAGCAGTCAGGCTGTGTGCGTCCCATTGGTTCAGCGCGGATGGGGCGGAGAGGAGGCGGAAGAGGAAGAGGAGGAAATGGCAAGTGATCCTTCTGGTGGGGGCAGTGACGTCATGCCTATTCAGAGTCTGGCACACATGGCTGACTTCATGCTGGGCTGCTTTTCCCGGGACACACGTGTTGTCCGGATAGTGGAGAACAAACTGTACTGGGTCTTCGCACTCCTGGACCACCGGTATAAAGATAACGTCTCCTCTTTTATTCCGGTAGAGGAGAGGACGAATCGATTGCTGGAATACCAGAGGGAACTCGTGCAGAACATGATGGAGATTTTTCCACCCACCATCGCTGGCGGCAGAGAGGAGAGGGTCTCCCAGAGTCCCACAACATCAATCAGGCCCACAGCCACCAGGGGAACACTCTCCAAGGTGTGGGACACGTTCATGGCACCCCCTCGTGCAACTTCCATCACTGCGGGGCTCGCTATCAGTAGGAGGGACAAGTATCGGCGGATGTTGCGGGAGTACCTGGCAGACCGTACCCCTGTCCTCCCCGATCCCTCGGCGTCCTACACTTACTGGGTCTCCAAGTTAGACACGTGGCTGGAACTGTCCCTGTACGCCTTGGAGGTGCTTGCCTGCCCTGCCGCCAGCGTGCTATCAGAAAGGGTGTTCAGCGCAGCCGGGGGCATTATAACCGATAAGCGCAGCCGCCTGTCAACCGACAGTGCCGACAGGCTGACGCTAATCAAAATGAACAGCAAGTGGATTGACCCGGACTTTGCTTCTCCAACAGTGGAAAGCAGCCAAAAGTGAAGTGCCATCTGTATGAAGTGCCATTTCCTCCTCCACCTCCTCCTCCTTAACCGCCTTAGAATTGCTCCATAAATAAAAAAAATATATATATTTATGGCTCACCTCTTGGGCCTACAAACATTTTTAAGAGGTCTCACCTCTTGGGCCTACAAACAATTTTAAGAGGTCTCACCTCTCTAGCCTCCACATAATTTTTAAGAGGTCTCACCTCTTGGGCCTACAAACAATTTTTCTCATGGCTCACCTCTTGGGCCTACAAACAATTTTTAAGAGGTCTCACCTCTTGGGCCTCCACATAATTTTTAAGAGGTCTCACCTCTTGGGCCTACAAACAATTTTTCTCATGCTCACCTCTTGGGCCTACAACAATTTTAAGAGGTCTCACCTCTTGGGCCTACAAACAATTTTATTATGGCTCACCTCTTGGGCCTTAATACAATTGTTAAGAGGTCTCACCTCTTGGGCCTACAAAAATTTTTAAGAGGTCTCACCTCTTTGGCCTCCACATAATTTTTTAAGAGGTCTCACTCTTGGGCCTACAAACAATTTTTCTCATGGCTCACCTCTGGCCTGCAAACAATTTTTAAGAGGTCTCACCTCTTGGGCCTCCACATAATTTTTAAGAGGTCTCACCTCTTGGGCCTACAAACAATTTTTCTCATGGCTCACCTCTTGGCCTACAAAACAATTTTTAAGAGGTCTCACCTCTTGGGCCTACAAACAATTTTTATTATGGCTCACCTCTTGGCCTTAATACAATTGTTAAGAGGTCTCACCTCTTGGGCCTACAAACAATTTTTAAGAGGTCTCACTCTTTGGCCTCCACATAATTTTTAAAGAGGTCTCACCTCTTGGGCCCTACAAACAATTTTTTCTCATGCCTCACCTCTTGGGCCTACAAACATTTTATTATGGCTCACCTCTTGGGCCTTAATACAATTTTTAAGAGGTCTCACCTCTTTGGCCTCCACTTAATTTTTTCGAGGGCTCACCTCTTGGGCCTCCATATAATTTTTTCGAGGGCTCACCTCAAGCTAACTTTGCACACTCAAAACTTAAAATATTTTCACAACAAGGACCTAAGAGCCCTCGATGGGAGAGCTTTGTGTGGGGGCCTGTTATAGGGAAGAGATGCGGCCCTGCGGGCTCTAGCCTGCCTTCTCCATGAGCCTCTGGCCAGCCCACAGCCTCTTCCTGCCTTTTGCGGTCCTACGCATCCCTCAACATCCCCACTGCTTTACCTGCTAGACATGACACTGGGCCAGGTCGGGTCACTGACTTCGTCATACTCAACCACCTCCTCTTACACTGCCTCACTTTGCTCCAATAGCCTCCCTTGCTGGCAACTGTGTCTCATCCTCGTCCCTAATCATTTTACACTTTATTGCCCGTTCCACACCACCATCAGCTAGAGATGGAGCTTGCTCCAGTGTTTGGGCATCAGAACAAACAAAATCCTCAGATAGCTCCTGCGATTCTTGCATGGGTGGGAACACTGGGTTGATAACATTGGGCAGAGTGGGAGGAAGGAGGGTCAGAGTGAGGTCCCTGCAGTTTCTGCAGGCTATCGACGAGACTGGACTTTGTGGACTTGACTGGGTGGTGGACAGATTTAACAAATCTAGAAGGAGAAGGAGGGGTTTGCCGAGCTGTCTGTAAGGGTTGCGGAAATCCAGACAGAACCAAGGCCCAAAACTTGGGTGGGGGTAGCAGGTTTGCCCGTCCCCGCCTCCACAACATTCACCCAGTGTGCCGTCAGGGAGATGTAGCATCCCCGGCCTCAAACCAAAGTGTTGGTGGTCAAATGGCCTTTTGCAGTAACCGTGTTACTCGGGCGTGGATGATGTTTTGGGACATGTGCCTGGGCAAGGCAGGGATGGCACAGAGGGAAAAATAGTGATGGCTTGATTGCTTTCCCCTTGCCTATGCCATCTGTGGTTGTCATAGGCAACGTGATTTTAAGGGGTGCAGAATTTTATCTTCTTTTTTGTCTAGTTTGGCTTGGGGTCCATGGCAATGTAGAGGAAAGAAGGTTTCCTTGTATGGTCTCACTTTACAGAGAGGTTACATTGTCTTTGGAGTGTATTGTTGAGAGGCTGTGATAGTGGCGTAATAGTGCGACTTGGGCGCGTTATATGCACCCAGACATGCTTCCCCTGCTGTCCCAGTTGCATTCCAGCAGTGTTGGCATCCTTTTCTGAGGTTTCAGGGTGGACTTGGTGACCTCCAAGTGGTTGAATTGAGATTTCCAAGTGGCGAGCATTTTTTTCCCATAGACTTTAATGGGATTCGATATTCGGTCGAATAGCCGAATATCGCGGTCTATTCGAAACGAATTTCGAACTTTCGAATATTTTACTACTCGCTCATCTCTAGTCATGATGTCATAGGACATCTGAAACCACTGGTTTAAATAGCTGAGACTAATCACCAGTGGGCGGAGAATGAATACTCCCACATACATGTATAAAAGCACATTTATAAAATTGCAGGAAAAACATACTGAAAATAAACATTAATGAATAAGGATCAATAATGAAGAATCAAATCATGTTTTTTGTTCAAACCGAGAGGGATACAACATCCCATTTGAAAAATCCAAAAGGATTCCCTATTTAGAAGCTTGCGCTTGTGGTCACCACCCCTCCTGGGGGGGGTTAACCCTTTCCAAGCCACAAACAAGAAAACCTTTTGTATCACCTTGATGCACAGCTGCATAGTGTGAACTGACTGCTGAAACATTGCGACTTTTTGAGTATGGAATATATCAGAGATATGCCTCCTTATTCTGACCTTCAGGCTGTTCGTGGTGCATCCTACATACTGCAGTTGACAAATTGAACATGTGATACAGTATACCACATATGCAGTGTTACAATTAATATATTGTTGTATCATCAGTAGTAATAAGAGGACAACCCCTTTAACAGTAGGACTGGAGGGAAGGGATTAGGTTGAGAATTTGGCATGGGGGGTTGTTCCAATATTTGCCTTGGGCATCAGAAAAGCTATGTGCACCAGCGCCGGGGGGAGGGGGGCCCAAGCTGAAATGTTGCACCAGGGCCCATGAGCCTTTAGCTACGCCCCTGACTAGTAATATTAATGATTTATCCTCATAATAACCCAACAATATCTTTATAAGCTGGGATACAACACCCCCTCCTCTTCCCCAATCAGCCATTTCAGAGTAGCTTTGGCACTAAAAGTACACAGGCCCTTTCCGTTCATTTCTGTAGGATTTCTGAGAATATCTGAGCAAGTATGCATGCTGGGAATTGTAGTTGTAGCTGGAGTGACACAAGTTGCAGATTACCTGGTGTATGGGAAAAAAACTGGCAGTCAGCAGTAGCGGGGAGAGCTTATAAATATGAGGATCCTCAAGCACATGCATTGACAATGAGAGGACCTCCAGGTCTTTGGTCCCACTCTAGTGGCTCAAGGGGATTGTAAGTAAAATTCAGAAGAATGACAGTGGCCCTGTGTTGTAATCATGGTCTCAGGAGACATAAATAACTATAACTAGTTATTTTTAATTGCTGGATGCAGTTTCTTTATAGTTAATGATTCTACAGAGTTGCTGTCATAAGATTACTCAGGTGGTAACAAACCTGCTGCCAAAGGAATAGAATGATTGAGACTTTCTTATTTACACAGCCTGAAATGTGACTTAAAGTAAAGAATCACAACAACAAGATGACTCCTTGTGACAAGTGAAGATACAGATACATATTTTTTCCCTTTTATCACTGAACCACAGAGCTCTGGGAAACATTTTGAGACTGGTAATAAGTAGCGATCTTCTCAAGCTTTTCTTGGAGCATCTCATCAACAAGAAAATATTTGTCAGCTGTACCCGTCACCATGTCTGAAGAAATTGTCCACAATCCTGTAAGTATAGGCTGCACCCAGACATGATGCTGAAGGGGGCAGGGGCTAGCTAGTGTTGGGTGATTTACACAATTTGGTGTCCTTTATTTTCTCCTTATAGTCTAAATTACTTCCAAGTAAAGTCAAGTAAACATTGGGTATGTCTGTATGTATGTAATAGCTGCAGACCTATTGTAGGGGTATCTGTATTTTTTATTGTTTTATATGCAATGTTATGTAATATGATGCCATGTATTCCAGCAGGGAAGATAATGCTGGACAATGGTTGGCTAACCACCCAGTTCCTCCCCTCTTGGTAGGAGATGGCTCGTCATGCTTCCTGCCAGGAGGGGAGTATTAGTCTGGCTAGAGTTCCTGTTTTGATAAATGGGAAGTGTGAAAGCACACGTCACAGCTCCCTCTCCCAGGAAATGTATCTTATTTCCCTTTCAGACCACACTCCAGAGGAAAACTCAAGAACCAGATATTCTCATGTGAGAACTACATAACCCTGCAACAGCAGAGTGATCAGTGAGATACATCTTTACAAACACTAATGCAAAGTGAGGGATTACAGTTTAGACATCACCACCTACCTAAACCATCGCTAGTCCAGACTAATATTAAAGGGTTTGTCCTATCTCAGATAATGGGGGCATATCGCTAGGGGCCGCTGGGACCCGCACCTATATCAAGAACGGAGCGGGGAGCTTTGTGCCCCGCTGTTCCCATATAAATGAATGAGAGCACACCAAGCATGCGCGGCCACAGCTCCCATTCATTTCTATGGAACCGACGGAAATAGCCGAGCCAGTTTCTTCAGTTAGGAACAAAAATAACAAACTTCACAAAATCAATATTTAGCCAAGTAAGAGAGGCCATAGGCCTAACTAACTGGGACAAAATTCTCAAAAAAAATACAGCACAAAATGGGATATCTTTAAAAGCATTCTAAATTCTAATTGTGAGAGGTACAAATTGTATGGGAATAAACAGATAGGGAACAAGAAAAAAAACATGTTGATAAACAGAATTGTAAAGAACGCAATAAATGACAAAAAAGAAAGCATTTAAATCTCTAAAACATGAGAGTAGTGAAAAAGCATTGAAAAACTATAGCGAAAAATATAATAGAATATGCAAAATACAAATTAAAGCAGCCAAACTAGAGACAGATAAATTCATTGCCAAAGAGAGTAAAACTAACCCTAAAATGTTATTCAATTATATAAATGGTAAAAAGTATAAATACCAAGGTGTCGCCCCTTACAGAGTAATGAGGGGGGAGTTGCAGACAGCCATGAGGAGAAAGCAGAGCTATTTAATATTTTTTTCTCTACTATATTCACTGAGGAAAATAAACTGTCAGATGAAAAGCAGAATGTAAAAGTAAATTCCTCATTAAAAAGTGCCCTGTCTGACCCAGGAAGAAGTACAATGGTGTCTTAAAAAGATTAAATTGGACAAATCGCCGGAACAAGATGGCATACACCCTCGAATCCTAAGAGAATTAAGTAAATTCATAGCCAGACCATTATTTCTGATATTTAAGGACTCTATTCTGACATTTATTAAGATCAACATTCTAGGCACCAGTTCTAATTGTAAGATATCTTCAGAATGGTCTTACATTTAGACCTTTCTCTACGCCTAAAACAGGCATAAAAAATGGTGAATGAGATAGACCTGCCAGGCTATCCCCTTCCCCTACCACACCATACCTAGAGATGAGCAAATCAAACCCCACAAATTGGAATTTGATCCAAATTTCAGGATAAATTTGATTCGCCTTGAAGCCAAATTTCCTCGTGCTTCGTGAATCGATTTAACCTGAAATAGTGAAAAAAAAATTATACTCACCTCCTCCATTTGCTCATGAAGGGCCGCCAGCCGTCATCTTGATTGAAGATATCGTCCGAAATCCAGGCGTGGTGACGTATGATGTCACAAAGCCGGCCAGCGTGATGATGTAATCTCGCGCCGCACGAGATTTTGTGCCAGAACTTCAAGCAAGATGGCGGCTGGCCTGTCGCAAGAAAAAAGAAGCGGTAAGTTCTATTTCAATTTTTTAAAGTCAATTTTACACAATGATTGGGACGAAAATTTGACGAATGAGCCAAATTGAACTTTTCTAATATTTGGTAATCTCTAGCTATACCCACAATTTTAGACCTGTGTGAACAGGGTGAAGTTGCAGATTGCAGTGCAACTAACCGTAATGTGTGGTAGAGCATAACATGGCACTCAGCCTGGAGTTAAAAACTTCTTGCTGCAGGTTACAATAACATGGACATGAACATCTAGGCGACAGCAGTTTCATGGACACTTGCACTTCGTTTGCCACTATCATAAGCCACCACTACTACTACTATTATTACCCCTACACAACCACGCATAGATTTCCCGTCTTCCATGCTGTGCTGCTAATGCTATGTTTTCAGCCACATGACACTATTACGGTTACCCTACCCTTTACACATCCACACTGTACGTCAAGCCTTGTTCATAGCTGTTTCTTCTGACAACACTTGTGCAGGAATTCTTCTCCTGTTGAGGGAATAATTGGATGCTTGTTCCCAACAAGCTACTGTTTTTTTCCCAATAATTCTGTGTTTAACACTTTCTCCCTAATAAATGACAATATATGAAACTTTTATTAATTAAAAAAATTACAAATGTGACAGTGCAGTGTGTGTTTAAGTAGGCTGTTTGTTAACACCATTAAGCGTGCATCCACCCATAGCCAAATATGTCAGTGTTACTCTTTTTTTGCTATTGCTGTTATTGTGTTAAAGAGTCCCTGTATTTTGTATTTCATTTCATTTAATAGAGAATGGTGTAACTAGCAAATCTCTAAATTACTTCATTTAAAAAAAATATGCCTACATTCACCTGGAAAAAAACTGTAAAGTCAAGACCACTAGGGGTCTCACTTGCACCTAAGTTTTCCATAAAGATCTGTCTGTGGTAACAGAGACTCAGAAAACTGCAGAGAGGAAATGGGGGCGTGCCAGAGCTAGCTGACATCCTGAGATCCTGAGCCACAGCATCTGAACATCATAGGAGACTCTGGTGTGTCTGTAAGTGTGAGTATATCTGTGAGTATAGTGGGAACTAAGGGAAAGGATTTCACAGCAATACAGTTGGAAGGGAGATGCCACATGATTTTGAGAGAAATGCATCTAGCTGTGCAACTGAAACAGGGAATAATAAAGCTGAATACCTGGATACCAGGTGTAGGGAGCTGGGATAATTAGTGGGGAATAAAAAGAAATTCCGGATTGTTAGTCTGGGGGAAAAGATACCTGGAGAGCTGGCCTTTGTGGTTAGAACTTGGTGACTGGCTGACCGTTAGGCTGAGTGAAGCCTGATCTCCCCTGGTTTGAAGAGGACTCTATGGGTGAGATAGGAAACAACTGTGTATTACTTAAAGCCCAGACAGGCAGGTATTTATTTTATTTTATATTATGTTATGCTGTTGTTATAACATCATCCAAGATGCTGGATGCTAATGTGTTGTGCTGAAATGACCAAATAAGGTTTAGATGACCTATCTTTCGAATAAATGTATGATTACTGGGGGTCTGACCACTAGAACCCTCACTGATCAAATGCAAGACCACCAAATCATTTACTTCTATGGGGCT
The DNA here is from genome assembly GCA_900303285.1 of Rhinella marina. Classification (NCBI taxonomy): domain Eukaryota; kingdom Metazoa; phylum Chordata; class Amphibia; order Anura; family Bufonidae; genus Rhinella; species Rhinella marina. The sequence goes on from ONZH01011532.1 coordinate 10,124, forward strand.
GTGATGGGGTTCCAGTGGTCAGACCCTTAGAGCTCTCTTTGCTCAACACTAGTCCTAATGTATCACAACTGCCATAGAGAAATTATATTACTGTTTTCACTAAAATGTTCAAGTATTGGGGTCATTTATCAAACTGGTGTAAAGTAGAATTGGTTTAGTTGCCCATAGCAACCCAGAGGAGTCCATCTTTCATTTTCCAAAGTAGCTGTCAAAAAAGAAATGTTGGTTGTTATGGACAACTAAGCCGGTTCTACTTTACACCGCTTGATAAATGACCCCATATATTTCTAAACTGTTCTGAAAAATGAAAGCTGAATGCAATACTGTGACCTGGAAACTTATGGAATATCAATGTACTTGAATCCTCTAAATCTAAATATTTCTCCACAAGTGTGAAAAAAATGTTTGTAAATATATACCCTACCATGGTTTAATTTTAAAACTTCTAGTCACTTACAGATGTGTGCAGTTTGAAACCTTAGCTTTTCTAGAATTTTTATGGATTAATTTCTCTGGATACAAATGTGTTACCTTTGCGGAATTTAAAGTGGAAAAATGTAAATATTAATTTTCAGTCTTTTTATATGGGGACCTATGGATGATCGGTGGTATCTGTTGTACATATCAGTTATTTTATTACTTAACACCAAAAGTAAAGTTAAGGAAGGACACATCCTATACATAATGTTTTGAGACATTTTTTGGTTCATCAGGACTCATGTACATAAAGGTCTCTCATAACTCATGGAGTTCTCTCATAACTGTAATCTTTATTTTCCAGACTGTTCCATTCTTTACCCATTTTCACAGTGACATGAAAAATGGCATCTTGTTTACTATCAATGGCACTGTCCTCCCCTCAGCCAACAGGTTGTTATCTAAAATTTATTGTTTATTATTATTTGACTGCTTTGCCGAAGTTCACAAAGAAATTTGCTTGGTCACGATTAGTTTGTCACAAATCACATTTCAATGTATGCAGCAGGAGTAACGAACTGCGATCATGCCACCCCTCCCCCCTTCCCTGTCAATGAACCCCTCAGATGCCACGTCCAACGCTGCTTGCGGCAACTGACAATCACATTGAGGATTTTCAGGGGTTAATCGGAAATTAAAGGGGTATTCTCATCTTGGACAATGGGGGCATATCGCTAGGATATGCTCCCATTGTCCTATAGGTGCGGGTCCCGCCACTGGGACCCGCACCTATATCGAGAACGGGGCCCCCAAAGTGAAGAAGTGCGCACCGCGCAAGCGCGGCCCGCTCTCCATTCACTTCTATGGGGCCGCCGCAAATAGCCGAGCGCTGGCTCGGCTATCTTCGTCGGCTCCATAGAAATGAATGGGAGCCGTGGCCGTGCATGCGCAGTAGAGCCGACGGAGATAGCTGAGCCAGCGCTTGGCTATTTGCGGCGGCCCCATAGAAAATGAATGGAGAGCGGGCCGTGCTTGTGCGGTGCGCACTTCTTAACTTTGGGGGCCCCGTTCTCGATATAGGTGCGGGTCCCAGCGGCGGGACCCGCACCTATAGGACAATGGGGCATATCCTAGCGATATGCCCCCATTGTCCAAGATGAGAATACCCCTTTAAAAACAAAGTAAAAAAACATACCCAACTCATCAATTTGCTCGTGGGGAGGCAATTACACCCATCTTGACTGAAGAAAAATGCGTCCAATCTCATACACGCTGATGAGATGGACGTTTGACCAGCCTGACCAGCGTGATGAGGTGACATCAGCGTGCGTGAGATTTGGCATGTTTTCTTCCACCAAGATAGCTGTGATGGCATGTCCGGATGGATGAGGTGTTTTGTTTTTTTTACCTTCATTTCAGAAAAAAATTGATTTTGTCACCACAAAGCGCAAGGAAATTTGGCTTTGTGACGAAATTCGGACCAAAGTCCACTTTCTTCAATTCGCTCAACCCTAGATAATATGATTAAAACGTTGCACTACAAGACACAGGATGTATGACGTGTAGTGATTAACTTGCATACACTTAAATGGGCAAGTTGTACCCTATGGATTTTTAGGTATAACTGCAGAGTGTCTCAGCAGTGGAGGTCGAGCCATTCTCCAGCATAAATGCCAATACAAAAACAGTTGCCTGAAGCAATTTTTGACCAGCTGAATCCCATTATTTAGGCCAGGGAGCGGGCAGATTCCCGTCTGTTCCAATTACAGTTAAATGGGTCTACTGGGCAATCGGAGCGATCTGGCTATGCCAGATCCAGAGAACTCTGGCAAACTGTTCTCTGCCAAAACAGCATTTCGGATTGCTGTGCCACATGTGAGAAAGTAACCTCAGCGAGGTATGGCTATAGTCACCAGCCAGAAAACCATGTAAGGTTATAAGAAAAGTGAGGAAAGGGGCACATTTTACTTCTTTCTAATCTAAAAACAATAGCATTTATCATGGCTGTTATCTTTTTCTTCTAGGTTTTTTGTGAATTTCCAGGGCAGTACTGTTAACACTGATAACATTGCTTTCCATTTCAATGTCCGTTTTGACGAAGGAATTGTTGTTTGGAACACAAGGGAAAAAAATGTTTGGGGGAAAAGAGGAGAGACGACAAAGGTGCCATTTACTGAGGGACAACCTTTTGAAATCCAGGTCCTAGTTACAGACCAAGATTACAAAGTGAGTTTATGGAAAGTAAAATCATATCATTTTATTTATTTGTTTATATATTTTATTTTTTCCTTTTCCTTCCTTCTGGATACCAAAACTGTGATATAATATGTGTCCTAATCCATCTTAATTATGTGCTAATGTGAAACTTTGTGTTTGAGGAAAAAATATAATGTTCTTTATGGCACTTATGTTGTACCAATTAAAGTGAATCTCTACCTATTATTATTATTATTATTATTATTATTATTATTATTCAATCTTTCATACTTTTTACCTCAACCCTTTCTTTGCTGCATCATCTGTTTATTAGTTTGTTTGGGGCAGTTGCTATGAAAAATAGCTTTCTTTTTAGATATTTTGGTCTCAGCTATGATCTTGCTGGTGATAGCATATGTTCTATGCATTTGTACCCAGCATATCATTGTATATTTCTAGTTTCTAGCTCCTTGTGTAGTTGCCTCCTTGGAGTTTTCTTGATCAGTCCTGTTTCTTAGTTTGTAATAGCTTCTTCTTGGTTCTCTATGTCTTGTCTTGTTCACCTCTGCTTTGTTCAGGTGTCTTGTCATTGGGTCCTAGTGTCCCCCTGCTTTGTCTTTGGGTCAGTATTGCAGAATAGGGTAACAATAGGGAGACATAGAGGGACATTGAGGGCTAGTGATATTGGTCTCAGGACTAGTGGTCATGCATACATCACAGGAAAGATTCAGGGACAGTCAAGATCAGTTGTTGCCTGTTTATTTATTTCTGGTCATCATTTTTGGTCTGCACTATTACCTGACCATCATTCGCTAGCATCACCATAAGGTTTCTTACATCTATTGGTGAATTGCAGGCACGCATTTTGTATTTGTGTTACCTGCCAGTGTTGATACATATTTCATAATATTAAATTTTGTGATTGTCCTGGTGTTATACAGTTCAGCCCTACTGTGTATCCTGGGGCTATCTGGATGCCAGCAGAAAAGGTTGAAGCTCAGTCCTGTAGTCTTGTTGGAAGCCAACATCATTTCAGGTGTAAGTTTACCAAACAACATGTTTTGCCAGCACAGTATCACAGGATATCATATATATGTCTTTGTGCTGCCACCCAGTGGTTGTTATTGGGGTTGCAGTCTGCCAGTTTTTTTTTATTTCACAAGAATTTAAAAAAGCTTTGTCACCCAGATAACCCCTATTAAACCAGGCACATAAACTGCTTGATCACCCCTGGTTTATAGGGGTGATCAAGCAGTTTAAAATGATACCTTCCTCTTCACTATTGGCGCCACGGTTGTTGATAAAATCATACTTTTATTCCTTTGAGCACATTTTGAGCACAAGGAGGAAGGCTCCTCCTTCAGTACGAGGACCACTATGTGATGCCAACAGACATCTAAATTAAAAACTAAAATGCTAGAAAACTAGAATATGACTTTCACTTCGGTGACACACCTGAAGCTGAGGTTTTATAGCTTGAATTACAGAAGCCTGCCTGATTATTTTATATCACCCGATTAGAGATGAGCGGATCTTCTAAGATTCGCTTCGGCAAATATTTGCGGTATTTTTAAAAAGGTTTGCTTCGGATAAGAATTTATTCGGTCCAAGTTGCTTTTACTTCTAGATGCTTGAAGCTTCGAACTTTAAGAAATATTCGTTATTCTGGTCTTCGTTAAAAGTACGCTACTTAAATACTAAATACGAAGCGGCGAATAGATTTGCTCATCTCTACCCCCGATTCTTCCTCTTCCTCTTTTAAAATGGTTCTTTCTTCCAGGTTTCTGTGGATAAAAATCACTTTTTGGATTATCCGCACAGAATTCCTCTGGAAAGAGTCAACACTTTAGCAGTAGACGGCGCTATTAGTCTACAAAGGATGGAGGTCCAACCACAAGGTGTAAGTGAGATTGGGAAGCCCTGATTGGGAAGCAGATGACTCCGATCAGAGAAGATGTAACTGTATTGTAATCATCGGCTGCACTAGACCCAATATTGCTGCTAAAATGGTATGGGCAGGCTGCAGCTGGTGAGTGTGATGAGAGGTTATTCTGGGGGCCCCAAAACTGACCTCAAAGGAGTTCATCATCCTTTAGTTACACCCCTGTCCTTCTTACTGCTTACAGAATCAGACAAGAAAACAGTTTTTTGTTGGGATAACCCCAAAAGATTTGAGGCAGCTCCGTTGCATGAATCCACCATTGGAGCTGCCTGAAAGAATTCTGAAGAAAATCCTTGAAGTGACTACATGCACAGTGAGGCTAGGGTCCAACATTTTTTGGTGGTGTTTTCTGAGGCATTTTATGCTGGTATAATTTGCTGTGTTTTTTAAAGGGCATCTTTCAGCAGATCAGATTTGTACTTATGACACTGGCTGACCTGTTACATGTGCACTTGGCAGCTCAAGGCATCAGAGTTGGTCTCATATGTTCATATGTGTCTGCGTTCCTGAGAAAAATGAAGTTTTAATAAATGCAAATGATCCTCCAGGAGCAACGGGGCCAATTTTCTAGAAATTTTGTCTGAAATAGGTGACTTTTTCCCTGTGTCTGTGAAAAAAATGTGCGTTTGGGATTTTTTATTTTTTTTTTTTATATTGGTAGTGCTTGACTAGATTATTTTGCTGGTAATTATCATCATTTTACAGCTCACAGTAAATACTGGTAATAAATTATTATTGATATATTGAGCTGTAGACATCTGTAACTTAGACTATGGTTTTTCAATACGTCTGTAAAAAATGTTTGTTGTCCAGAAAAATAAAATATTCTGGTTGGCAACCCCGCTTTACACCTAAAGGCTCTGTTCTCTCTGTAACTTCCGTACCCTCACCACTTTGATTGGCAGCTACAAGCAGTGTAAACATCAGCCTGATCCAGCCTGGCCCTATCAATCAAAGTGCAGAGGGTGCAGTTCTTGCAGAGGGCAGAGCCTTTTGGTGTAATGGTAACGCCCCCTTTATTCCTAGAGGCTCATTTGCATATATTAAAACTTTATTATTCTCAGCAATGTGGACACATATGAACTTGGGACCAACACAGATGTCTTCAGCTGTCAAGCGCACATGTAACAGGTCAGCTGGTGTCATAGGTACAGAACTGCTGACAGATGCCCTTTAAGGCAAAAAATAAAAAAAGTTCCAGATGTTTCAAGATAAAATAGCCTAAAAATAGCCTAAAAACACCACAAAAAAGGCTATGGAAACCATTGAACCAAGGGGTTTAGGAAGCTAGCATTTCGACTAGCATGCTGTTCTTGGCTAACTGTCTCTAGAAGAGAGAAAAAAAAAAGTATTCTGCCTTAAAAAACAAACTTAGGGCTCATGCATATGACCATTGAAAGGCCATTCCGTGCATTGGAGACCGCAATCTGCAGTCCCTAATGCACGGGCGATATCCATGCAGATTAGGCAAATGGATCCAGACCCATTAAACTTGAATGGGTCTGTGATCTGTCCGCACCAAAACAGTAGTACATTCACTCTGTAGTGCTTCAGTGGGGTTCTGTGCCTCTGTTCTGCCCCAGACCTTATAGAACGCAGACCCATTCAGATGAATGGGTCTGCATCCGTGATGCTGGGTGCACACGGCCGATGCGCGTATATTGCAGATCCGCGTAGGTCCGCAATACTGGCGCAGCTGGGCAACAGCCATGTGCATGAGGCCTTATGCTTTTCAGTTACATTGTAACATAGTTAATAGATTATCTATAATAGATGTTTTTTTTTTTTTTTTTTTTCAGATTGGATTCCATCATCATTATTTTCCAGGACAACAGAAAAATGTAAGTTTTATCATCAGCAAATAATAAAGTATTTCACTTTCCACAAATGATGAAATCTGCAGAATAAACGAACACGCTGCAGATTTAAGAAGCCGGACTGCATGTCAAATTAAGTGTGGATTTCATTGTGGAAACTTTCTGCACTCTGTGATTAGATTACCATAAAAAATAAAAATAAAAAAAATTCCACTTTGCTGCTGCTGGAAAAGATGAGGATATTTTGAAGGCAATTCCTCTATGATGATTTATAAGCTGGCTGTGCTCATTCTACAATGGACAACAGTTAAACCAAAAGTTATGAATGAACTTGCATATGGAATGATTTTATGGAAAATATTAACCCATAGAAGACCCCCCAACGTACATGTACGTCGCTGGGAGCAGTGACTTAAGGACCAATGCCGTACATCTATGGTTCACTAATTGGCCAGATGCAGGAGCTGCACCCCCTGATCAGTGGCATGGACCTGGTAGTCACTCAAAGCCAGGCCCCTGCTACATATGCCCGCATCGATGAAAACACTGATGCTGGTGTATTAACCCCTTGTATGCTGCGGTCAAACCATCAACATGCCAGGAGTTTGCAGAGGGTACAGGTTCTTTCCACATCCCAATCGGGTCCCTGCGCTGCAGTGATGGGGACCCGATGGCTGAAAGGGCAGCCCAATGCCTTCCGTAGGCATTGGGGCTTGCCTTTTACGGAAGCCTGTGAGATCCAGCCCCTTAGGCTGGGTCTCATAGGCAGGCTGTCAGTGTAAAAGCTGACATGCAATGCATTACAATACAGGATGAAGCTTCTCCTCTCACTTTTCTGCACCTGGTTTGCCTGGATGAACTGAGTCACACTGCGGAGGAACTACTCCAAATCCTCCATCATGAAATCGAATCCTGGCTGTTTCCTCGCCAACTATAAATGGGAATCATGGTCAATGTCAATGGAAAGACATGGCACATGTCTTTAATCTGGTTGTGAAGCTGTTCCTTAAGTCTTCCAAAAATCTGCAAGACATCCTGAAAGTAGCCAGGAAACTGTGCATGCACTACAGCCATTCTTACACTGCAAAGCATGCCCTCCTTGAGCTGCGAAGGCAGAAGGCGTTCCCCAACATTGCCTGACATGCGACATTTCCATCCGTTAGAACTCCACCCTCCACATGTTGGATTGGCAATATGATTGGAGGAAGGCTATAAATGATTTTTTGATGATGCAGGCAGACAGGAACACTCCCCTGTGTAACTTTGACACTAGCCAATGACAGCTCATGTCTCACACCTGCCATTTGCTCAGTCCCTTTGCATCCTCGAGCAGATGCTGCTAAATCTGGCTGACAAGGGAACAGGTGATGTGGAGTCTACATCTCATGGCCACCTAAGCCCTGTGGAGGCTGAAATGAAGGAGAAAGACATTCACACACAAGCAATGTATACAGAAATGTTTTTTGTTTTTTTTCTGCACAAGTGATAGGAGAGAAGCAGGAGGAGCTAGAAGATGATAAAAAAGACCAGGCAGATGACCCTAACACACAGTGGCAGTATGCAGGGAGTCCCTCCAAGTCTCTTGCGCAAATGGCCAGATGCATGCTGAGTTGCTTGTGTAGCGATAACCGTATTATCGCCATTCAGCAGAGGGATGACTACTGGGTCTTCACCATGTTAGACCCTCGCTACCAGTCCAAATTGGCTGCCTTTTGTCCACCCGCTGAGAGGGAGGATAAACTGAACTACTATCGAGGCATCCTATGTAGTCAGTTGGCTGCTGCCTACGTGTGCCATCACCCATCCTCACAAGGGCCTGACCGGGGGGCCCTCTAAGCTCACGTTTCACTACCATGGATGCTGGAGGGGATGGGGTGCAGGAGCAGTACCAGCTCCATCAGCAGTAAATTAAGTCTGGAGTATCTGATGAGCACTTTTCTTTACCCACCTAGTGAAGAAACCACCCACCATCAGCAGCAGCAAGACATGGAGCAGAACCTGAACTAGCAGGTGCTGTTATACTTGGACTGCACCCTGCCATCCCACATCAAAGATCCCTACTGTACAGCCAAAGTTGATTTGTGGCCACAACTGGCTGATTTTGCCCTGGACAAGCTTTCCTGCACGGCCAGTAGTGTGGCATCAGAGCAGGTGTTTAATGCGGCGGGGGAAAAATTAGGATCAGCCAGGATTTCCACACACCAGTGCCTGATGAATGAGACTATAACATTCTAGGTGCCACACCCAAACTTTGTCAAAAGAGACCCGTTTCTTCTGGCCACCTGCTTCAGTCACTATTCTGATGCTGCCACCATCCTGATGCCACACACCTGCTGCCTCTGCTGCCATTTTTTCCTACTGCCACCCAGCTTCTTGCGATGTTACTGCCACCGGTTTTGCCCCCCACCTCACCCTTCTGTGACTGACCACTGTGTTGACTCCTCATGAGGTTTCCAGCTCAACACGCTGTGACTGACCACAGTGTTGACTACTCATGTTATTCTCACCCTCACCACTCTGCTACTGGGCCACTATGTTGACTCTTTATGCGGTTGCTACCCTCACCACTCTGTCACTCGGCCACTGTGTTGACTCCTGATGTGGTTGACATCCTCCACACTCTATGACAGGTCCACTATTGACTCTGTTTGGTCTTTTTGAGATCACCAATTATTTTACTCTTATTCTGATCTGTCTGGATGGAAAAATGAAAAATACAACAGATCCTGTCTTTGGAGCAGTATCACACAGCCACTGTTTTGCATCAGGATTTGCTCATGATTTGGAAGACAAAACTAGGAGTGGGTACAAACACAGAAGACATGCAAACTTCCTAATCAAGTGTCTCTGTTTTGGATCCACTCCTGGTTTCTGGCCTTAGCAATACTGAAGGATTATTGACCAAATGCTGACCATGTGAAGGAGGATGCTCAAAAGACAGGATCCATTTTTTGGGGGTTGTTGTTGACGGATGAGAAGAAGGGCTGAAGGGTCATTAGGATTTTCAAAGGCTTCTGCACATAGCAGGGAGCTTACCAAGGCAGCCATGGATCACTTCAGCAGCATCCAGGCTGTCAAGGCAACGAATCAGAGCACCGCAATTTCACTGCTGGGGCTCCAATTGGATCACTCACAGGTGCCATGATCAGCATTGATCGCAGCACCTGAGGAGTTAAATTATAGGGGCGGCGCAATCGCCGCTGTCTGTCAGTTGTGGCTAACACACGCTATGTATGGAGCGGGCCCTCTGCAGGATGGTATGTCACGGTGGCTTAAGAGGTTCATCTAGATACCACACTGACCACTTCAATTCAATGGGGCCATTTTTTTATGGATCCGTTTGCAGGTTCTATTCTTGTCCATTTGTGCAGATGAGAATAGGCCTTTCTATTGATGGGAAAGTGAGAAAAACCAAATGCGCATGGAAGCTGTCCATTTTTAAAAAATTAGTTTTTTGCAGACTGAAAAACTGATATGACCCTGTGCATGAGGCCTAAAGTACATATGTATAACTTAGAAATAGTGCATTATACACACTCATTATGTACAGTACATAAAGGCACTTTTTTATATATAATTGTGACCTTTGCTTTCCAGACTGTTCCATTAGCCAGCAAAGTTGCCCAGTACCATCAGGGCTGGCACCGTGGTCATTATCAATGGCTCTGTCCCACCATTAGTTGACAGGTTTGTAATTGTTTTCATATATATTTCAATCTATTGGAAAGCTATTTTGAAATACTGATTGGTTCTGTCTCCTTTAATTCTGTCTCTTTTATATTATCTTTAATATTCTGTGTAATAACGTCTTCCTTGTAATGTAGTGGGTTAAGGATTGTTAGATCATACCCATCCCCTAGTGTGCTGAGGCCCATTCCGGAGAAGTGGCTCAGAGACATGCGTATTGCATAAACTCTGATACACACATACATTAGTTGGCACTCCATTGAAGACTTCATTCTAGAAAAAGAAGCCTTGTCACATGACTCAGACAGGAACTGGGGGAAGGGCTTGCCCTGATTGGCTCACAGACTGACAGGCAGCCTCTATTAGCCAATCAGTGTGGACTAAAGAAGGGAGGTGCCTGTAAAGATCTAGAAGATAATCCTTGTGTGGTTAGTCTTTGAATAGAGAGGACCATCTCTGCAGGAGGGCAATTAACAATCATTTAGGAAGCCATTATCCAGTGCTAGGGGATAGAGGCAGATGTGTAGATCTGGCCTTGCTGATGGTGTCCCATCGCAGCTACCACTCTGTGCTGCTGATCCCTTACTACCACCACTATTAACGCTTTGAACCCATACACGGCCAATCTACTACCATGCCAGGTTGCTACCGCAGCTAAGCGTTAATGTTGCAGCCACATGCTGCTAATACCTTACTCAGCCTTAATCCACTGTAATTATGCTGCTCTCTAGTAAAAGGAGGATTTTTCTAGGCCTGGTCCAAACAAGCCATGCCACCTTTTCTTCATTCTGACAGTTAGTACTAGGGCTGTGAGCATCTGGCCACATAAAGGTCTAATATTTTGAGGCTGCATCCAGCCACCCTTTCTCCCTTCTGACAGTTAGCACTGTGACTGCGAGAAACTGGCCACCACGTTAAGGTCTGATTTTTTTAGGCTGCACCCACATATTATTTGTTATGACTAGAAATGAGTGAATTTCTTAAAAATTTTATTTGGACGGTTCGTCGAATTTTTCAAAAAGAGTCGATCCTAATTTATTTTTTGACAAATCATGTTAAAAAAAACAGCTATTTCCTGGCTGCTGAGAGCCTGTATAGTAGTGTGGAACAATGTGCATTGCAGAAACATGCACAGGGAGCCTGCTGTGCTAGTGAAACAGTACTGTGAGTCTGTATGAGACACAGATGACAGGCGTCACTCTTTGAATCACTTCACACTTCACTTATTTGGTCGGTTACAGGGCCAAAACTGATCAAATAACTCAAGTGTGAACTCAGTCTTACAGGTCAATGTTAGCATCAAGAAGAAGTGCACTCCTTTTACACAGTCACATGAGCAGCAGTCATTTTAGAAAAAATGTGATTCATTACCACGAAGTGTGAGGAAATTCCACTTCAGGACGTGTCAGATTTTTCCTGAAATTTGGATCGAATTCTACTTTGTCAACTTCGATTTGCTCATCTATAGTTACGACATTTAGCACTCTATGGGCATCTGGTTATTACATAAAGGTCTCATTTTTTTAGGCTGCATCCACCCACCCTTTCTTTTTCCTGACAGTTAGCACTGTGACTGCAAGCCTCTGGCCACCATGTAAAGTTCAACGTTTTTGAGGCTGCATCCACCCACCCTTTTATTCGTTACAACATTTAGCACTCTATTTAAGAGCATCTGGCCATCAAGTACAGGTCTAATTTTTGGAGTGAGGTCCCTCCTCAAGCGTTTTTTTTAAAGTGTTTAAACTCCATCTGCCTCAAATAAGGGCCATTTTTTAGAAGCTTTGAAATAGGAAAACGCGTAAAACGTGCCATGCCATGGTGTGTTTTTCAAAAAAACACTTTTTCACTTTTTAAATTACTATACTCACACAGCCAAGACAACACAGGAGTCGGTTAGGGACAACTCTGTGAATGTCCTTGAGTGCCCCGGCCAGAGCCATGAACCCAAAGAAACATCTCTGGAGATACCTTAGAATGGCTGTCCACGATGACCCCATCCAACCTGACAGAGTGTGAGAGGATCTGCACAGAAGGTGTGCAAACCTTGTGGCATTATCCCCATGAAGACCGGAGGCTGTAATCATTGCCAAAGGGGCTTCAACTAAGTCCTGGGTAAAGGGTGTGAATACTATGTCTATATAAGGCTCCATTCACACGTCCTGTTTTTCTTTCCTGATTCTGATCCTGATTTTTTCAGGACCCATTGAAATGAATGGATCCGGATCAGGATCGAATCAGGAAAGAAAAACAGGACGTGTGAATGGAGCCTAAGGGTGGGTTCATATCACGTTTTTTATCTACGTTTAGTGTGTACATCAGGGAACCTCCAGACGTACATGCAAAACCTACCCTATCCTATCCAGGGCTCTGTGGGAGGCTGTTCTAAACTGCTGCTGACCTGGACGTCAGGTAAGTCGCTTTTATCATGTCTGGTAGTGTTTTCAGAGTGGGGAAGGAGGGGGGAGCTGACAGGAGGAGCAGTGAAGGCAGTTCAGCAACTGCCTGGTGAAAGGGTTAACTGAAGTAGGCACACAGTGCAAGGGGAGGGGCCATGACAAGGATTAAGTGCATAATGATGGGGAAATCTAAAATTTTTGTTTATTTTTAGAGATGAGCGAATCGAATCCCAGGAAGTGGAACTCGATCCGAATTTCAAGATGAATGTAATTCGTCTCAAAGCCAAATTTCCTTGTGCTTTGTGATTTAACCTGAAATAGTGCAAAAAACAAAAGCAATTCATACTTACCTGCTCCATTTGCTCACAACGGGCCACGCGCCACCATCTTGATCGAAGGTCTCGGTCGAAAGCCAGCCGGCATGATGATGTCATCTCGGGCCATGCGAGATTTAGTGCCAAATCTTCAAGAAAGATGGCGGTGGCAGGCCTGTCACGAGGAAATGGAGTTGGTAAGTTTTATTTACCATAATTTTTTTTTTATGTAAATTTTACACTGTTTTAACACTCAGATGCCGCGATCATGTATGAGGGGTAGAAAATGTGGAGTTCCCTATCATTACACCTGCTACTTGCAAAAAAATTTGCTTTGTGACAAAAGAAAATTTTGATAAAATTTGGCGAAGCAGACAAATCAAATTTTCACAAAAATCGCTCACCTCTATTTATTTTAGCACAAGTCCCAACATAACAAAACGTGAAAGGGTCTGTAGACTTTCCGAATGCACTGCATGGCTTTGAAGCATTACATTTTCCTTTGTACAGGACTCTATGTGTAGACCCACTGGATGGGCTGGAGATGGGCAGTCTCAATCACAGGTGTCCACTCATTGATACCTCTTTGTCAATTGACAAATGGCTGTTAGGCATTAAGTTCTTGTACCTCAAGGAGATCGAAGCTGCGCTGAACTCTGCCATTGATACTGTAGTACCATGCGCCATCTGGTGGTGGTTATATGTAACTACACTTTCATTTCTTGTATTGCTAACAAATCGCGAATCCAGTGAATACAAGCTCTACTACATCTGTAGGTTTTTGTCTACAAACGTATTTATTTCCCTGAGAAGTGACATCAGTCCAGGTAATTTTATAGCTTGATTAAATCATAACTCATTGCAGTTAGTATCTTGCTTCTGTAACTCGAAGCTGAAACCAAGAACATGTGCAAGAGACTGAAAGGTGTAAATCTCTCCATGATGGTCTTTCTCTGTATCTTCCATTGAAAATATTCCGTCCCTCTAGTCTGTAAACTATTGCATTTATGATGGCTGATACATTTTCTTTTAGGTTTAATGTGAATTTCCGGACTGGTGATGTACAGAGTGATGATATTGCCTACCAGTTTAATCCTCGTTTGGATGAAGGACACGTTGTTAGCAATACAAGGAGAAATAATAATTGGCTGCAGAGAGAAGCGAGGTCCGGGGTGCCATTTGCTAGGGAAGAACCTTTCGAACTCCGGTTTCTAGTTACAGACCAGTCATATAAAGTAGGTTTATGGAAAGCAATATTATCTGATTTATTTTTTGTTTTTATGCTTGTTTTTAATATTTTCACCTTTCTCCAGGATATCATGACTGTGATATGATGTGAGCCCTAGTGTTCCACACAAACATATTTTAATTATTTGCAAATTTGAGGCTTGACATCTTATAATCTGTGTTTGTGAATGAAATTAATAAGATGATCTTCAACTGGACGATGGTCCCTAGCTTAGCTAAGTGCTGGGCCTTAAACGGAAGGGAACAAAATGTTACCAAGCCGGGGTCAAATACCAAGAAAATGATCAAATCCAAATCAGCAAAAAAAACTGAACCAGGGGAAGCCAAAAGTCAAAAGCCAAGAGGTAGCGTCAGTCCAAAAGGGTTAGCACCCCTCCCCGGACATCAAGGATCAATAGAGTCAAAATTAATAAAATCACATAATGGATAGTGTATCAATATACTTAATCAATAATCAAGAGTATACCTATATGGCTGACAATATGTACGGTATAATTTGACACATTGATTAATATATTAAATCTTGGATTTCATAGTCCCGATTTAGTCCTCGAGGTTTTAGGGTGTCTAATTTATGAATCCAAAAAGCCTCCCTCATTTTTAATTGTCTTATTCTGTTTCCCCCTCGTCTTTGTGATGGTACGTGCTCAATTATTTGGAATTTTAGCTGCGAGATATTGTGTTTTGTATGGTAAAATTGCGCCGGTACTGGTAAAAGGAGATTTTGTTTCCTGATCGTGGATTTGTTTTGACAAATCCTATCCCTGATTGACTGGGTTGTTTCCCCTACATAAAGGAGACCACACGAGCATTTAAAGAGATAAACTACAAATGTGGAATCGCAGTTAAAGTATTCCTGAATTGGAAAGGATTTGCCTGATCGCGGATGTGAAAAATATGCACTGTGCGCAGTGTAACCACGGAAACGTTCCTATCTTAGGTGTATTTAGGAACATTTGTCTGGACACTTTCTGGTCTGACCCTATATCTGCTTTTACCAATAGATCTCTTAGGCTTTTGGGGCGTCTGTTGCACATTAGTATTGGGTTTTTGAATTCAGGTATCTCAGGATATGATCGTTTCAGTAGGTACCAATGTCCTTTTAATATGTTTTCCATTTTGCGCATATTTCGGGTGAAATGCGTGTACAAATGCGATGCGTTTAGATGACGATACTGTAGTAATTTTCTTAGGGTGAGGCGTAGGGTTTAATACTTTTTCAGGATAACCCCTGCCTCGAAATAGTTTTTTCATTTCCTCTAATCTCTATTCCCGTGTACAGGTGTCCTGCACTATCCTATATATCCTCTGGAACTGGGAATTCCGAATTGATTTTTTCGTGTTTAGTGGATGGCAACTTGAATAATGCAATAAGTTATTGCGGTCTGTTGGTTTGCGATAGAGATCTGTGTGTAAGACCCCTTGTATATCTTTGGTTACTAGTGTATTCAGAAAGTTGATCGATATTGGACTGTGGGTCATAGTGAACCTCAATTCGGGATATATGGAGTTCAGATATTAATCGAACTTCATAAGGGGATCAAGTGGCCCCTCCCATATGCAAAAAAATTTGATCAATGAAGCGTTTCCATGTGATGATATGTGTAATAAACTGAGAATTGGTGTATAGGTAAGTTTCTTCACAATCAATCATGCTGCTGTTTGCATATGGGGGGGGGGCCACATTCGATCCCATCGTGGTCCCTTGTTTTTGTAAGTAGAACCTATCCTGGAAAAGGAAAAAATAGTTTTCCAAGACCAGTTTCAAGAGATCCGTACATAATGCAGTAATGGATGGATATGTTTCTGCTGCTGATAATAGATTTTGAACCGCTGTTATGCCTTTATCATGGTGTATGCAGGTATATAGGCTTGTTACGTCCCATGTGACAAGAATACTGTCACTGGAAAGGGGAGGTAGGCCTCTGATTATCTTAAGAAAAAGAAGACGTATCTAAAAGAAACGATCTTGTCTCTTTAATTAATGGTGTCAATATTTTTTCTAAGAAAACTGCAATAGGTGACAAGATCGAATCCGTAGATGCCACAATGGGCCTGCCAGGTGGATCGCATAGATTTTCATGGATTTAGGGTAATACATATATTACTGGGGTGATGGGGTTTCAGTTTGGTCAAAAAAGGTTATAGTGGATTCATCAATAGTGCCCTTATTATAGTGATCAGATAGGGTTTTTCTTTATTTTATCTGATATTGTGGATGTTGGATTAGAAGGTGAGGGTTCATAAATTTCCCTGTCGTCTAACTGACGTTGGATTTCTGAAATATATTTTGCCTTGTCCATGATGACAAGAGCTCCACCCTTATCCAGCTGGTTTAATAATTAGTTGTTTCTGTCGATTAATCCTTTTAATGCTTGTCTGTCACTTTTATCCAGATTGTTAGAAAATGTAAATTGTCCCTGTTCCAGGTTATTCCTAAATTTTATGAAGTCTTTCTGAACCAAATTTATAAATGTTTCAACCGCTAGGTAATTTTTCGGTGGTGAATACATACTTTTATTACGGAGTCCCAATTCGGTAAGAGAGATCCGGGGATTTAGGTACATGGGCCTGACTTTGCCGGCTTGCTGGAGAAGTGTACCCTCAGTCTAATATTCCGAAAGAAACGACTAAGGTCCAATTCTAATTGGAAGGTGTTCAAGGTGTGAGAGGGACAAAAGGATAAACCTTTTTCTAGAAGGGATATCTGGGCGGGATTAAGTGAACAGGAAGAAATGTTAAACACCAATGACTGTGATACTACCTGTGATCTTGTGGTCATGGTGGTGTTTGGGCCCGCTGCGCCTCCCCCTCTATTCCCCCTTCTGGTATTTTCGGGGACCACGAGACTCGAGTTGATGTGTCGAGCATTGTGGACCCGTGCTGGAACCGGAATGAATCGTATGAAGATGATCTTTCCTGGAACATTGGACGATTAGTGGTGTCGGGCCATCGGTAGACTCGATTGAGGCGATAGTCCTCAGTAGCCTCCAGTCATGTACATATATGAGAACGTTCGTGGAGATAACTCTCAGTTCCTACAAACAATTACAGAACAGCCCTGACCATTTTGTTGATCCCACTTAGCCCTCTCCCTCCATCTAAATGGTTCTCTCTTCCAGGTTTATGTAAATTGGAAATTACTTTTTGGATTATAATCACAGAAATTCCTCTGGACCAGGTCAACACTTTAGTAATAATGGGATGTGTTATTCCTAAACAGCGTTGAGATACAAGCAGAAGCGGTAAGCCAACATTGTATGGTCAAGTGTAGTGCATTATGTTCAGAAGTAACAGTTTGTGATTCTTTTCTAGTCTGGATTCCATCATCTTTATTTCCAAGGTGAACAAATCCAAAAGGTAAGATTAACCATCAAGTGGATTTTTCATGGGGTCAAAATGACATAAAAAACAAAGCATAAAAAATAAAATAAGTGAAACTTGCTTCACTGCTCCCAAAATGCTGAGTCCCAGGTCCCATCCAGTCTCCCTTCCCTGGTTTCTCCCAAAACACTGTAAATGATCACTGGTTTTTACTTGCCGTACAACCCTAAGTAGCAGAGTGTTTTTTTTTTTTCAAATGCTTAAAAATATTTTACTATATACACACACACTCATTTATGAAGCCAGGTATGCCTGTTTTTTTTTCATCTAAAAAAGTTCCATAAAGTGCATTTTTCCAATAATTTTTTTACTTGACTTTTGTGTTTCTTAGCTACTTCCTCATAAATTCTATTTTCTGGGTGAGAACTTCAGATTAGACCGGGATTGTATTTTATTAATTTTTTGCGACTTTTCAGTATGTCACAAAAAAAGTCACATCTCATCTCCACACTTATCCAGACATACTTTATACGCATGGTCTAAAACACAGCTTTTTTACACACAGTTTTACAGGTTTTATCCCTACAGCGTTCCCTATGCGGCAAAACTGACCTGTGCCCTTTATTTTCTGGATCAGTTTGATAACAAATAGGCTTGAGCGAATCAACCTTTGGGTCATAGATCCGCAGTGGATTTGTTAAAAAACTTCATTCTTAATTCTGTTTCCATACAGGATTAAAATGTATTGGCTTAGTGGCTCCGAACTTCGTCTTGGCCGAAGTCACGCAAGACTATAGTGAATTACTACTGTATTCCAGCGTATTAAAAAGCATTTCAAAATAGGAATCCAATACTTTGGTAGCTGGCTGGTTACTTCTGTACCAAGGCCCACTTCGGATTCCTATTTTAAAATGTTTTTAATACGGCAGATAGGATAGAGTAGTAATTCACCAGCGATACAAAGGTTAGCTCCACGGAGCCAATACATTTTAATGCTTTATGAAACCCAAGCAACTTTCTCTTCGCGGTGCAACCCTGTTTAGTTCCTAAAAGACCTGGCATGGCTGTAGTGTTGGAACTTGTTGTGGCACGGTTTTCTTGACTTTTTTTGCAGCAAGACACTCAGCTCAGAGGTTGACCATGTGCCTTGGATCAGCTCCATAATGTCTGTGTTGAATTGATGTGGTATAATTTTGATGCTTTTTATAGGTGAAGAGTTGAAAAGTCTGAAGCCTATATTTACAACAATTTATCATAAAGTGCAATTTTTGTAAAATGTCACTCAAAAAAGGTCTCCTCTTCCAAATTATACTTTCTTGAATCCTGTCTTAAATGCTAAGTGTGCTCCATAATTCCTGGATCCTGGATGACTACATTGGTGCGTCATCCTGGTTACTAATCCTCAGGTCCAGTAGGTTCTTGGTTTAGTGACACAATTCTTGATTACATCTACATCTGGTCTTAGGTTAGATGGTGTCCCATACAAGACTGTCTGTTGCTACCCTTCTTACATTTTAGGGAGCACACTGCATTTATATGTTCCATTTATTTCAAGGTTTTATGGTGTCTTTTTCCAACATTTTTGCAAATTTCTCAGAAAAATTGGTGAAAATCATTACAATCCTTACAACAAAAACAGCAAAAAAAATGACACTCCTACTATGGCACACATGCACAAATATACTCACTTATGGCCATACATGGAGATGAGAAAAGTATTGCAAAATTCGATTTGGCTGCTTTGCTGAATTTAATAAATGTTTTTTTGTTTTTGTTTTTTTTTTAATTTTAGCGCATTTCTTTGTAAGCAGTGGGTACGGGGATGGCGAGTGGTGATTTTGCCGCCACCCGTCATTGTAGCCCTCAGATGCCGATGCGTGTTCATACATGATCGTGGCATCTGATTGCAATAACAGAGTGGAAAATAAAAAAAAATTGTAATGAAATTATAATTACCTCATTCATGTGCTCGTGAGGGGCAGGCCGCCTCCATCTCAAATGAAGATCCTGCGTGAAATTTTGTGCGGCCCATGATGATGTCATCACACCAGCCAGCGTGTTGACGTCATACGTCACTGCACATGGGATCTGAAATCAAGATGGTGCCCTACGGCCTGTTGCTAGCAAATAAAATCATGAAGAATGAGGAAATTCGGCTTCTTGACTAATATCAAATTTTCCTTGAAGTCCAGATGGAAGTCTACTTTGTGGACTTCGATTCGCTCAACGCTAGCCATACACATGTACATAAAATTAGAACTTTTTTTAAAAATCTATTAATTACAATTAAGTACATTATAAAGAACTTCAGAGCATTTACCTTTTCTGAAAGATTTCGGATAGTTGGACTTCTTTCATGAATATGATCTTTATTTTCCAGTCTGTTCCCCTCCGAACCCCGTTTCTCGATGGCGACAGCGATGGCACTGTGGTTATGATCAACGGCACTGTCCTACCTTCAGCAAACAAGTTTGTAATTCTTTAATATATCGCATTTATGAGACATTTTCTATTAAAAAAAAGATTTGCAGTTTTATATGCTGCAGGTCCACGGATGGATTTGGCCTCTTTCTTTGGGGTTGATCGGCTTGTGTCCACCTGCAGTAGTCTTCATTCTTCTTCTTCTATTCTTTTTTTTTCCATTCAAAGGGGAATGGTGTGGTTTTCCCCCAGATTTCAGCATGGCATACATGAACCTACACTTACAAGAAATAGTCTGCAGAAACAGGCTAGCTATGAACAATTCTTCAAGGGTCTTCTTACTGTAGGACGGGCAATAACGAGGGTCAATACAGTATATGGCATCAGAATTCAGAAGCCAAAACCAGGAGAGTCTGCAGAACAGAAGGAAAAAAACTTTTGCCTTTCTGGTCTTATCATCTTTTATCATGATATTTCTTCTTTCAAATCTGAGGACAATTGCATTCCCGATGGCTGATACTGTACGTATGTTTTTTTTTTTTCCTTTTAGTTTTACCATAGACATCCAATGTGATGATAAGACAAATAATGACATCGCCTTCCATTTTAAACCACGTTTTGATAAAGGATATGTTGTCTGCAACACATTGAGAAATAGAGTCTGGGGGAAGGAAGAACGTAAGCCTGAGGTGCCATTTACAAAGGGACAGCCTTTCGAAACCCGGACCCTGGTCACAATTCAAAGCTACAAAGTAGGTCTACAGAAAGCAAAATGTATTCATTTTTAATGTGATATGAAATGTGTCCTAGTGCTTGTCCTACACACGTTAACTAGTGTTGAGCGAGC
>ONZH01011533.1:0-301474 GCA_900303285.1 Rhinella marina
GGCAAGTGGTGAAGACTCCAAGCAAGCACACCCCCAGGCCACTTTACCCGTTCCAGAGACTGCAGACTATATACAACTGCCTAAGGTAGGAGTATATGAGCTTGTCCTTGTGTGTGTTGATCTCTTTTCAGGGTGACCAGAAGCCTTCCCAGTAGCAAAGGCAAATGCAAGGAACACAGCAAAGAAACTGGTCAGTGAATTGGTGTGCAGGTATGGTGTCCCTGAAGTTATTGAATCAGACAGGGGTTCTCCAGATTAGGATTGTATTTTACACAACAGTTGTAATTGAACAATGATGGACTAACAAGCTACATGTGGGCCCTCAAAAAGAGGCTTGAGAACTCCCATAAACAAGTGTTTGCTTCCCTTCCAGATTCAGTACAAGGAACACACAGTCTGCAACCAGGAGACTGGTGGTGATAAAAAGACATGTGAGGAAAGGCCTGGATCCCAGATTTGATGGTTCTTTCCAAGTCCTGTTGACTACTCATACGGCAGTAAAGGCTGAAGTAAAGTCTAACTGGATCCACGCTTCTCGGGCAACATCGGGCAACTAGGTGGCTGGCATTTGGACTATCAATACGTAAGGTTTTGTATTAATACAGTCTAACATTTTGCGTCAAAATGCACAGGGTACCATGGAGCGTACCATGGCAGGCCTGGAAAAGTTCAGAAGCACCCAGGCTGCCATAGTAACCGATCGAAGCCCCGCAATTTCACTGCGATTGGTGTTGATTGCGGAATCTGAGGAGTTAAATGATGGGGGCAGAGCAATCATTGTTCACCATCATTTCAGCACATGCCGCATATAGAGTGGGTTCATTGTAGCAGCCCACTCCATACTATGAATAGCATTTCTTGATAAGTTAATTCAATGTGTCTGTCTCTAATCATCACACACCGTAGAGCCAGACTCCTCCCCCACATGATCACATGGTCATGACATCATCACAGGTCCTTTACCTCTTCCAGCAGCACAGCCTGACTCCTCCCACACAGTATCACATGGTCATGACACCATCACAGGTCCTTTACCTCTTCCAGCAGCACAGCCTGGAGCCTTACTCTTCCTACACAGGATCACCTTGGTAAGGTAATATGAGTCTGAGATAGGTGATGGTGATAAGTAGTGTTTAGGTAAGTGTCCTGTGTGTTGGGAGGTTCTCTCCATTTTCTGTTCGGTCTCCTGTGTGGGGTACGATTAGGGACAGGTTTAGAGTCAGGGACGTTTTGTGGAGAAGATTAGTTTTTAGAACAACTTGGTGGTGGAGGCTACATTCTCTCAGAAGCCCATACATTCTAGGTGTGTACATGTTGTGTACAGCAGGGCAGGTAGGTGTGTAGTCACCGCCATTGTCAGGATTACTGCGGCAGAGGTGTCATTAACTCCTTCACTACCAGCACAGTCAGCCTCCATCAGCACTCAGCCCACTAGGCTAGCCCAAGTACTTACTAAGTTACAGGAGCAGCACCTGGGTATATCTGAGTATAATTATATATGTACAGTACTGGTATATACATAGTCATCTTCCTGTATATTATAGTATAGACCATGCTGGTATAACCTGGGCATCCCCTGTATATAATTATATATGTACAGCTGGTATAAGTTATACATCTTCTTGTATACAGTGATATGGAGCATGCTGGTATAACCTGGGCATCTCCTGTATATAATTATATATGTACAGCTGGTATAAGTTATACATCTTCTTGTATATAGTGATATGGACCATGCTGGTATAACCTGGGTATCCCCTGTATATAATTATATATGTACAGCTGGTATAAGTTATACATCTTCTTGTATACAGTGATATGGAGCTTGCTGGTATAATCTGGGTATCTCCTGTATATAATTATATATGTACAGCTGGTATAAGTTATACATCTTCTTGTATATAGTGATATGGACCATGCTGGTATAACCTGGGTATCTCCTGTATATAATTATATATGTACAGATGGTATAAGTTATACATCTTCTTGTATATAGTGATATGGAGCATGCTGGTATAACCTGCACAGCCGCACCCCCGACTCCGTCAGGCCACACCCCCTTTCACTCCGCCGCCAACAGAGATTGAAAAAATAAAGGTAAAAATCAACTTCTGTCAGCTGCAGGGATGGGTGGGAGGTTGACTTTCTTTCTGCAACAACATACACAAACATTAAATAAAATAGATTAAATCCACCCATGTGAAGCGTCTTGCTAATCCACGCCCCCGACTCTGTCAGGTCACGCCCCCTCCCACTCAGCAGCCAATGGGGATTGAAAAAATGAAGGGAAAAATAAACTTCTGTTTGCTGCAGGGGTGGGAGGGTGAATTTTTCTCTGCAACGACACACACAATTTTAGATGAAATAGACTAATTTCAGACTACAACCGTTCGAAGCATCTTGCTAAGCCACGCCCCCAACTCTGTCAGATCACGCCCCCTCCCACTCCGCAGGCAACGGGGATTGAAAAAAATCAGCTGCAGGGGTGGGAGGGTGAATTTCTCTCTGCAACGACACACAAAAATCGTAGATGAAATAGACTAATTATAGACTATAACCGTTCAGTACTAATAAAAGATGTTTTTTTCCACTGCCACCCATTGCGGGTCCTCATAAATTACCATGTCATCGACCTGTAATTCATGCCACCCTCAAAAGAAGGACTTAAAACCCCCGCCCCAGATCTCGCGAAACCACGCCCCGACTCTGTCAGGCCATGCCCCCTCCCACTCCGCAGCCAACGGGGATTGAAAAAATGAAGGTAAAAATCTACTTCTGTCAGCTGCAGGGATGGGAGGGAGGGTGACTTTCTCTCTGCAACGACATACAGAAACATTAAATGAAATAGATTAAATATACCCGTGCAAAGCAATGTTTTCTTCCACTGCTACCCATTGTGTTTCCTCAAATTACCATGGCATTAACCTATAATTCAGGCTACCCTGAAAAGAAGGACTTAAACCCCCCCCCCCCCCCGTGTCCCATTAAACCACACCCCCTCCCACTCTGCAGCCAATGGGGATTAAAAAAATGGAGGTAAAAATCAATTTCTGTCAGCTGCATTGACTTTCTCTCTGCAACGACACACAGAAACATTAAATGAAATAGATGAAATATACCCAGGCGAAGCCAGGTCTTTCTGTTAGTATATATATATAAGTACAGCTGGTATATGTTATACATCTTCTTGTATATAGTGATACGGAGCATGCTGGTATAACCTGGGTATGTCCTGTATATAATTATATATGTACAGCTGGTATAAGTTATACATCTTCTTGTATATAGTGATATGGACCATGCTGGTGTAACCTGGGTATGTCCTGTATATAATTATATATGTACAGCTGGTATAAGTTATACATCTTCTTGTATATAGTGATATGGACCATGCTGGTATAACCTGGGTATCTCCTGTATATAATTATATATGTACAGCTGGTATAAGTTTTATATCTTCTTGTATATAGTGATATGGAGCATGCTGGTATAACCTGGTCATCTCCTGTATATAATGGACCGTGCAATGGACGCAGCTGAAGGTTTCTTATTCATTATCTACTTACTAACATAATTTGTATTTTTCATGTTTTAATGAATTATGAGAACTTTTCCCAGTGATAAAATAAATTGCACTGAGCGGTCCTGAGGGGAAATCAGCTGAAAGCGGTATGACCTCAGAAATGACTGGCACACAAATGGGCATCAGACTGGGCATGAGTGTGATTTAAAGGCTTAAAGGGGTTGTCTGAGTTATGAAAAAATATATAGTACTTTAAATCTGATGGGCAGCAATATATAACTAAGTTAAGCAAGTTTTAGTAAAAAATATCTTTATTTCTTCATTTCCCTGGTTCTCTTCTGGCCTTTGTTTACCTGCAGTAATAACAATCCCTGCCCCTCCCCCCTCTCTGTAAAGGGAGTAAATACAAGTGCTGAGTGACATGTTTGCTGGGATACTCAGCAGCATGTTGTGTGTGTGTGTAGGACTACATGTCCCAGCTGTACAATGACACTGCTGATACACACAGGATCTCCCCCCCTACCTGTACTTGTACTTTGCATCTCCTCCAGATCAGCTCCAGTATCAGCTCTGTGTCTGTAGGATGAGGAGAGCAGATCCTGTGTCTCTTTACATCTGCAGCTGCTGTTGTAAAGCCTTCGGTGTGTTCTGGCTGAAGGGGTTAATGTTTTATCTGAAGGAATCCAGGGAGAGAGCAGATACAAGCAGCGGCAGAGCAGGGGGGCGTGGCCAGTGCCATCTCGTATACAGGCTGTTATCTGATCTCTGAGGCTTGTGCATGAAACCTCACACAGCAGGGAGATAAGCTGACATCACAGGTCACGTGACCCTGAGTTAAATCTAAGAAACCAGCAGCTTTAGAAGCAGAAAGTGTATGGAAAAGCTGTTGTATTTGACTAGTTAGAAACATACAAAGGACAAAAAAATAACTCGGGCAACCCCTTTAATATCTTTGGGCCATGGACCATCCTATTAACCCCTTCTATGCCACAGTCAATGCGGACAGCATCATGTTTGAGGTTTTGCAGAGGGTACCATCACCCTCCCTGTTCCCATCGGGTCCCCACAGTGGGGTGACCCGATGGCTGGAAAGGCAGTCTGATGTCTTACAAAGGCTTCGGAGACTGCCAGCACGGAAGACTATGAGACCCAGTCTAGGGGATCAGACCCCTAAAAGTTGAAGTCCCACAGTGAGAAAAAATAAAAAGTAAAACATGATCGTTTTCATAATTTAAAAAAAAAATTGTTTTGATTAAAAAAAAAAAAAATCCCCTTTCTCAAGATACAGATATATAAAATTGTAAAATCACCATATCACCATGTCTGTGACGAGCGTCTCAATAACAATATCATATCCCTTCAGGTGAATGCCATTAAAAAAAATCATATGTACCTCAATAATAATCATCTTGGGCTTTTTTTCACCAGTGATATTAGTGACACTTGCCTCACGTCCTTGGATGTCACTATTAGCATCGATGCATCCTGCAGGATTACCACCAATATGTATAGAAAACCAACGGCCACAAGTACACTGTTGGCCTGGGGTAGTGACCATCCGCGGGCTCTCAGGTACGGCATTCCGAAGGGACAGTATCTGAGAGGACGCAGAAACTGTTCGGAATGGCCAGACTTTAAACGGGCAGCGGATGATTTACGCAGACGATTCTCAGAACGTGGATACCCCCCGACTTGTCTCACTAGAGCATACCAGCACGCTGCCGCTTGCAGCAGGGATAGCCTCTTGAATCCTAGAGATCGCAGCCAGACTCGGGAGACTGTATCCCGGGTTATCGTCACCTTTGATGCAGCACATGTGAAAGTGCGTCAGATCCTGACAGAGTGCTTGAGTATACTGCAGTCTGATCCGGATGTGGGGCACCTTGTGGGTGACCATCCGCCGATCACCTACAGACGGGGCGGTAACCTCCGTGACAAGCTGGTTCACAGCCTGTTTGTGACACCACAGAATGAAACCTGGCTTGCGAGGCACAGACTGAATGGTACTTTCCCGTGCAGTGGCTGCATAGCATGCCCCGCAATTAAAGGGGTGTTCCCATCTCACAAATGTAGTTTGTATAATTAGATATAGCCATACCAATATTATTACTAATAGAATGTATTTATATAAAATGTACCGTTTAGAAGATTTTCCTATTTGTGTAGACATTGTCCCACACACATCAGTCAGGCCGTTGCCCCTGGTTACGAACATGTAGTAGTGGTGGTCGGCTTGCTCCTTTTCAAACTCGCTCTGAGGTAACTGCTGTATTGTGAACACACATTACATGAGCATGCGGAGACACATCTTAGGGTACTTTCACATCTGCGGTTTGGATGCTACCAGTCCAAAACACAATGGTCAGGATCCGTCCAAAACGCAGACTTTATAAACAGATCCTGCTCCATAGAGATGAATTGATCTTGGAACAGGATCCGTTTCTCTGCGTTTTGGAAGCACAGACAAAAATGCTACAACCCTAAGTTGTGTCTCCGCATGTTCATGTAATGTGCGTTCACAGTACAGCAGTTACCTCAGAGTGGGTTTGAAAAGGAGCAAGCCGGCCACCATTACAACATGGCCGCGGTGGTCGTAACTAGGGGCAACGGCCTGACTGATGTGTGTGGGACAATGGAAATACAAATAGGTAAATCTTCTAAACGGTACATTTTATATAAATACATTCTATTAGTAATAATATTGGTATGACTATATCTAACTATACAAACTACATTTGTGAGATGGGAATACCCCTTTAAGCATGGAAATACTGTTGTCTGTTCTGTCACTGGTCGGAGCTATACTATCCGCTTTTTCACTACAGGACCACGGGGGTCATCTTTGTCGCCACGAGCATTTGTAATATGCAATACGTTGGTAAACCAAAAGGGAGCTGAGGAGACGTGTAAGTGAACACTACGTGATATCAATAACTCCTCTGACACCCCGTTGGCACCGCATGTCCAGGAACGACATGGAGGCAGTAGCAACTGTGTGACGTTTCAGGGACTTGAACACGTTAGAACATCACCACGTGGAGGTGACACAGCATGGGGAGGATGTCTGGATGCATCTTAGACACCGAAGTCGTTGCTATTAACAATGATGGCCGACTATTGCTGCACTTTTACGGAATGAACAAAAAACTGAAAATAACATTGAAGATAACATCGATTTCAGAGGAAATATTGTTAGGAAACATATATTTACTTGTACGTTAAGAGCAAGTGCTGCCAAAAATTGCAAGGAAGAGACACTCCGATACAACCGGTATATCACATAAAGGAGGGCCTCATTCACATTGTGGTACAATTGTTCATGTCGTGGGACTCCTACACTCATAAACCCTATGCACAAAGGGAAAGGGCTGCCAAGAATTACAAGGAACAGGCACTCCAATACACAGATAATAGTAACATAGTAACATAGTAACATAGTTTATAAGGCCAAAAAAAAGACATCTGTCCATCCAGTTCAGCCTGTTTTCCTACAAGTTGATCCAGAGGAAGGCAAAAAAACCCTGTGAGGTAGAAGCCAGTTTTCCCCACTTTAGGGAAAAAAAAATCCTTCCCGACTCCAATCAGGCAATCAGAATTACTCCCTGGATCAACAACCCCTCTCTAGTAACTATAACCTGTAATATTATTACCCTCCAAAAATACATCCAGGCCCCTCTTGAACTCTTTTAGTGAACTTACCATCACCACCTCCTGAGGCAGAGAGTTCCATAGTCTCACTGCTCTTACCGTAAAGAATCCTCTTCTATGTTTGTGTACAAACCTTCTTTCCTCCAGACGCAGAGGATGTCCCCTCGTCACAGTCCTGGGGATAAATAGATCGTGGGAGAGATCTCTGTACTGACCTCTGATATATTTATACATAGTTATTAGATCTCCCCTCAGTCGTCTTTTTTCTAAAGTGAATAAGCCTAATTTTGATAATCTTTCTGGGTACTGTAGTCCACCCATTCCAGTTATTACTTTAGTTGCCCTCCTCTGAACCCTCTCCAGCTCTGCTATGTCTGCCTTGTTCACAGGAGCCCAGAACTGTACACAGTCCTCCATGTGTGGTCTGACTAGTGATGTATAAAGTGGCAGGACTATGTTCTCATCACGGGCATCTATGCCTCTTTTGATGCAACCCATTATCTTATTGGCCTTGGCAGCAGCTGTCTGACACTGGTTTCTGCAGCTTAGATTTCTGTTCACTAAAATTCCTAGGTCCTTTTCTATGTCAGAGTTACCCAATATTTTACCATTTAGTATGTACTGGTGACTTGCATTATTCCTTCCCATATGCATAACTTTACATTTGTCAGTGTTAAACCTCATCTGCCACTTCTCTGCCTAAGCCTCCAGTCTATCCAGATTTTGCTGTAGCAGTGTACTGTCTTCTTCTGTGTTAATTACTTTACACAGTTTAGTGTCATCTGCAAAAATTGATATTTTACTGTGCAAGCCTTCTACAAGATCATTAATAAATATATTGAAGAGAATAGGACCCAATACTGACCCCTGTGGTACCCCACTAGTGACAGTGACCCAATCTGAGTATGTACCGTTAATAACCACCCTCTGTTTTCTATCACTGAGCCAGTTACTTACCCACATACAGACATTTTCTCCCAGGCCAAGCATTCTCATCTTATATACTAACCTTTTATGTGGTACAGTGTCAAATGCTTTGGAGAAGTCCAGATATACAACATCCATTGATTCGCTGCGGTCTAGTCTAGAACTTACCTCCTCATAGAAACTGATTAAATTGGTTTGACATGACCGATCCCTCATGAAGCCATGCTGATATGGAGTAATTTGCTTATTTTCATTGAGGTACTCCAAGATAGCATCTCTTAGAAAACCCTCAAACAGTTTACCCACGACAGATGTTAAACTTACCGGCCTATAGTTCCCGGGCTCTGTTTTTGGACCCTTTTTGAATATTGGAACCACATTTGCTATGCGCCAATCCTGTGGAACACTCCCTGTCAGTATAGAGTCCTTAAATATCAGAAATAAGGGTCTGGCGATGACATTACTTAATTCTCTTAGGATACGGGGGTGTATGCCATCCGGTCCTGGCGATTTGTCTATTTTAATCTTTTTAAGACGCAGCTCTACTTCTTCCTGGGTCAGACAGGACACTTTTAATGGGGAATTTACTTTTATATTCTGCATTTCATCTGACAGTTTATTTTCCTCAGTGAATACAGTGGAGAAAAAGATATTTAGTAGCTTTGCTTTCTCCTCATCGCTCTCTGCAACTCCCCCCTCATTACTCTGTAAGGGGCCGACACCTTCAGGTTTATACTTTTTACCATTTATATAATTAAAGAACATTTTAGGGTTAGTTTTACTTTCTTTGGCGATTAATCTCTCGGTCTCTAGTTTGGCTGTTTTTATTTGTCTTTTACATATTCTATTTTTTTCCTTATAGTTTTTCAATGCTTTCTCGCTCCCCTCCTGTTTTAGTGATTTAAATGCTTTCTATTTGTCATTTATTGCTTTCTTTACAGTTCTATTTATCCACATTGGTTTTTTCTTGTTTCTTATTATTTTATTCCTATATGGTATGTACCTCTCACAATTAGATATTAGGATGTTTTTAAAAATATCCCATTTTGTGGCTGTATTTTTATTTTTGAAGACTTTGTCCCAGTTAGTTAGGCCTATGGCCTCTCTTAGTTGGCTAAATTTAGCTTTTTTGAAGTTAGGTATTTTTGTTCCTCCCTGAAGAAACGCTCTTTTGAATGACAATTGGAAGGTTATTATGTTATGGTCACTATTTCCCAGGAGTCCCCCGACCTGCATATCTGTTGTTCTGTCAGGTCTATTGGTTAATACTAAGTCCAGTATGGCCGTCCCTCTAGTCGGGTCCTGAACCAGTTGGGAAAGGTAATTGTCTTTGGTTATTTCCAAGAACCTGTTTCCTTTATGAGATCTACAGGTTTCAGTTTTCCAGTCTATATCTGGGTAGTTGAAATCCCCCATAATAACGACCTCATTATGATTTGCCACCTCGTCTATTTCGTTTAGAAGTAGATTTTCTATGGGCTCTGATATAGTAGGGGGTTTATAATAAACTCCTATTAGTATTTTATTATTGTTTTTGGCTCCATTTATTTCTACCCACAGTGACTCCACATCTTCATGTCCCTCACTTATATCTTCCCGCAGTGTGGGCTTTAGACAGGACTTTACATAAAGGCAGACCCCTCCCCCTCTCCGGTTTTGGCGATCCTTTCTAAAAAGACTGTAACCCTGTACGTTAACTGCCCAGTCATAGGTATCATCCAGCCATGTCTCAGTTATTCCCACTATGTCATAGTCCTCCTCACACATCACTAATTCCAGTTCACCAATTTTATTAGTCAGGCTTCTGGCATTAGTGTACATACACTTAAGAGGTCTATGTATATTTTTTACCCCCCGCCTTAATGTCGCCTTAATTAGTGGCAGAAAAAAATGCACAGGATTTCAGGTATTTAGGATACAGAAACATTATAATGCACACGCAACACAGGTAAAGTCGCTTTGATTAGCGGCAGAAAAAATGACATCGGATGTCAGGTATATAGGATACAGAAATGTTATAATGCACATGCTGTGCAGGTGGTGTTTAGGTCAGGCAAACTTGCGTTATTTTTGCCCCAAAAGAAAAAAAAGTATTGTAGCCAGATAGAACAATAGTCCTTAAAAGGACTTTTGGGTCTTTTAAACAGAACAACTAGCCCTGCCTAGCTAAATCCTATCCCTACACTATCTGTCCCTCCTTGCGCAAACGTTATACAGCAGACGCAGCGCAGGTAATGTCGCCTTGATTAGCTGCAGAAAAAATGACACCGGATGTCAGGTATATAGGATACAGAAATGTTATAATGCACATGCTGCGCAGATGGTCTTTAGGTCAGGCAACCTTGTGCAATTTTTGCCCCCCCCCCCCCCTAAAAAAAATATATATTCCAGCCAGATATAATAGCCCTTAAAAGGGCTTTTGGGTCTTTTGAACAGAAAAACTAGCCCTGCCTAGCCAATTTCTATCCCTACTCTATCTGTCCCTCCTTGCAGCAGCTCTCCCTGTCTAAGGGCTCGTTCACATCACCGTTAGCGCTTCCGTTCTCCTGCTCCGTTATAGGAGCAGGAGAATGGAAAGGACGGATTCGGGACATAACTGAGCCCAACGGAGCCTAAGGGACCCCATAGACTATAATGGGGTCCGTTAGGTTTCCGCTCAAAAGATGATTTTTGAAGCGGAGACAAAAGTTGTGCATGCAGGACTTTTGTCTCCGCTTCAAAAATCATCTTTTGAGCGGAAACCTAACGGACCCCATTATAGTCTATGGGGTCCCTTAGGCTCCGTTGGGCTCAGTTATGCCCCGAATCCGTCCTTTCCGTTCTCCTGCTCCTATAACGGAGCAGGAGAACGGAAGCCCTAACGGTGATGTGAACGAGCCCTCAGACTGAGCGAGGTCACATGTCACCGGGTGCTATATAGCACCCGATGACGCGTTCCCGGCCAGCCAATCACTGTAATGCCAGTAGCAAACATGGCCGAATAATTTTGCACGCCCAACTTTTTGTTTGAAGCCTGAAATGTGGCAAAAGGTTGAAAAGTTCCAGGGGCCCGAATACTTTCGCAAGGCACTGTAGAGGTTTAACTGGTGTTTTAATATTTTTCTAATAAAGAGTCTTTTCAGTGATTTCATTCAGGCAGTTAACATATTTACCAGTTATCGCAAATTGTAAATATAGTTACTTGTACCCCAAAATAGTACAAATAAAGCTTTCACCTTATTTTGTAGTTTCCAAAATAGGGTCACTTTTTGGGTTTTTATTTTTCACTGTATGGGTGCATCGCGGGGACATCAAATGTTGCATGGCAACTTAAAATTGTTCCAGTGATATCTTCCCTCAAAAATCCATATGTTGCTCCTTTCCTTTTGTGCCCATACAGCAGTTTACAACTACATATGGGGTGTTTCTGTAAACTGAAGATTTGGAGTAATAAATATTGAGGTTATTTTGTTGTTAACCCTTGCTGGATTTACATAAAAAATCAGCAAAAAAATTTACCATAATTTTCTGTGAAACTGTTGTGGAACACCTCAAGGGTTAACAATGTTTGTAACATCAGTTTTGAATAATTTGAGGGGTTTAATTTCTAAAATGGGGTCATTTATGGGTGGTTTCTATTATGTAATCCCCTCTAAATCACTTTATAACTGAATTGGTGGTAAAAAAAAAACAGCAATTCGAAAAATTTTAAACCTTCTAAAGTCCTAAACAAATAAAATTTACTAGTATTTTACGAGTTTTTGTTTTTTTAAAGAAGAAAAATTGAAATTTAGAAAATTGTGAATTTTTCCAAATTTTCTGTAAGTTAAGGAAGGAAAAAAATATTGACCCAATATTGCAGCTAACATGAAGTACAATCTCAGAATTGGTTAGATAAGTAAAACTATTCCAAAGTTGACACATGTCCGATTTACAAAGATTGCGGGAAGTTGAAAACTGACCTGGGGTAGAAGGAGGTAATATATGCAAATAAGCCTCTGGGAGCAAATGGGGTGTTGCCCTTACACCTAGAGGCTCCTCTCTTTCTGCAACTTTCATTGACAAGGCCAGGCCATTTACTGGCTGGTCCTGTCAAAGTGAAAAGGGCGTGGCAGGTGCAGAAAAGAGGAGCCTCTAGGTGTAACGGCAACACCCCCTTTGCTCCTGGAGGTTCATTTGCATATATTAAAACATAATTTTCTCAGCAGTGCGGGCACATATCAACATGAGGCGAACACAGATGCCTTCAGCTGCCAAGCGCCCATGTACCAGGTCAGCCAGTGTCACAGGTACAAATCTGCTGACTAATGCCCTTTCATTCTTGTAATTTCAACTGATAGGACTAGGGCAGTCTGAGCTCTAGATTTATGAAGTGATCTACCAGATTCCAGCTTTATACAGGGATTACCGCTGTGACTTGTAATTGTCTATAGTGGTAATATGAAGGTGTGACATGATTTGACCTGAAACTTAGAGGAACTGCCTTGATACACTTATCTCCTCCAGTAATTGTATTTTACATGGGATTTTCTATGATTTTACATCGTCTCATCTTCTTTCCATTCAGGTTCCTACAATATAGGATCCGCTCAGTGGATATCTCCTATATAAGATCCTTCTCCTGACTGACCCATCAAGGATGGATAGGGATGGGGACAAAATGGCGGAGAGTATAATAAATCTCACCCTAGGGATCCTCTTCCGGCTTACTGGAGAGGTGAGAGATTCTGATGATGTCACATTACATCATCTTCTCTATGTTACTAACAGATGGACATGACTGGAGATGTATGGAGTGATATTTATTACTGTGTCTCTCCATAACCAGGAATACACAGTAGTGAAGAAGACCTCTAGTGAGCGCTGTCAGGCCCCGGTATCTGAAGGACGAGGAGGAATCCTGAGCCCAATATTCAGGCCGATACATGAGAAAGTCAACAGAGAGAAGATCCTAGAGCTCACCAACAAGATCATTGAGCTGCTGACTGGAGAGGTGACATTGCTGGGAATGCCGGGACATTATACAGTAACACTATGAAGGGATCTGGGTGATGACTGTATCATTGTGTTGTCAGGTTCCTATAAGGTGTCAGGATGTCGCCATCTATTTCTCCATGGAGGAGTCTGAGTATTTAGAAGGACACAAAGATCTGTACAAGAACGTCATGATGGAGGATCACCAGCCCCTCACATCATCAGGTAATAGACATGACTAAATAAACACATCATCTCACTAGTTATATGTAAGAAATTAATTGTCACCGTATGTTTTTCCTACAGTTAAAGAAGAGACAACAACACTGGAGAGATGTCCCAGTCCTCTTCTTCTACAGGATGAGAGATGTCCCAGTCCTCTTCTTCTACAGGATGGTTCAGAAGAACATCAAAGCATTCCATATGATGATCAGGTAGATGGAGATAAGGTCTCATGAAGGTTCCCTATGATGTGTAGAAGTGCTGTGAGGATCTTGTGTTCTGTCTTGTTTTATAAACCAGTATTATATGTGTTATCCTTGTATAATGAGAAAGGTAGAGATGGCAGGATTACAGCTAACTATAGACATTACATGTCGTCTGGATCTTCTCACAGTTTTCTGGTCTGTAGAGACTGCTGGTTGGAATAAGGAACCAACTAGATGGATATGTTCAGGAGACCTGCAGATATTTTTGGGTCAGACAATGAAACATGACACATGTAGATCTGCTGTGTCCCTTGAACTGATTTGACATGGTTCTGCTCCAAAGTGTGTTATATAAGTGACTCCCCCTTTCCCTTTTACTTTATCTATCTGTACAAGTGACTGGTGACCCACGGGGTCAGAAAAGGCAGAATACGTGCAGTCAGATAAATGGTCCGTTGCCAGGACAAGCAGCTCAGGATCAGGACAGAGATCAGGCAAGGGTCAGGTCAGGCAGTAAAGGATACAATCTAGAAGTCAGGCCAAAGAACCTATTGATCAGGCTCCTTTCCATGTCTTGTAGAGATTACAGTGTGTGCATGCTGGTCCTATAAGAGCCAGAGATAGTGTGTGCACACATGACCTATGGACAGAGGAGGTCATTATCGGCAGGAAGCAGGTCTCCGCTTATGTGGGAGGACATTGTTACTCCAGCAGCCGGGATCACTGGGCAGGGAGAGAGCGATGTCTGTGGGACTGGACCGCTGGAGCCCTGAAGCTCTGGAGCAGGTAAACCAGGCAGCAGGAAGGAGAGGAGATATAGACATGGACCGCTGCCATAGTAGATAACTCTGAGGTCATTTCATCACTATTTGTCCTTGTAATTGATGATCTTTTCTGGTCTCATCAAACATTCCACACGACTTCTCCATCAGTCTGCTGACTTTTACAATTTCTGTTTCACAGCTTTTAAATCCAGATATAGATCTGAACATTATTAAGACTGAAGATACATCTGTGAGGGGTGATGAGCAGATCATAGAGGACATTCCCACAGATAACCACCCAGGTGAGTAGTAACCACTACATAAAGCAGAGAAGACTCACAGATTCTACTCCTTCACTGGTTACTGATTACTCATTGTATAGTCAGTAGTGGGGGCAGTTTGGGGGTCACATATTGTACTTTCTGACAGGTTTTCCTTTATTAGCACACAATTGTTACTAATACCAGGTGTCCACAGTATTGATCAGAAGGTCGGGGTTATCACCCATTCTTCTAACTTCTATGAACCCTCTTTCTGTAGCACTTAGAGGCTTTACTGACACTTCTGAATTTTTGGGAATAGGAAAAGCCTTCTGGTAGAGCTGAAATAAAAAGAGCCACCAATGAATAGTAGCAGCTGCCTGTCTGACAATAAAGACTTCACAATGTTCTGCCCTAAAGAAGTAATAACAGGAGGACAGATCCCCAGTGGTCAGTGACAGCTTGCTGGCCATTCTGCTCACCCCTTCCTGCTAAAGACTTCAATGCTATACCCCACTCTCCCCAGGGGCTCTGACTGATCCCAGTATATGGGGCCCCAAAATATCTCATGGCAGCTGTTAAATGGTCCCTTGTTGACACCTCAGAGAACAGATTAGTAGTCACAGTCCTGGTTTGGATTATTGTATGTGCAGAGTGGTTTTATAGGGGAGCAGTTCTCAAAGATGGCGGCTCGGAGTCAATGCGCGTTCTGAGCATACGCTTGGGGACAGGTGGCGGTACACTTCTGACATCATGACGACACATCTTGTGATGCGATGCCAGGGGAGGAGGCACCTTTTGCCGGCTGCATTAGGCACTTAGGCCAAGTCGTGTTATAAATGGCAGCAGGAGAAGGCAGCCAGCTCTATCTTTGCTGGAGAGGATGAGGATTTAAATTCCAGCCACAATATCTCAGAGGATATTTCATCTTCAGAGGAGGATATAGCAGGGAGGGCCCTGTTTCCGGCTGATGATACTGAACTTTTATTTAAAGCTGACATGCAATTAGAGGACATAAGACAGCCAAAACAATAGCTGACCAAGTTTTTAAGGGACTGGGCCCTAAACATCATAGAGTATTTTCAGTGCATAAAAATATGGAAGCTCTTATTAGAACGGAGTGGAAAAATCCTGATAGGAATTTTTTTTATACCAACTACAGTACCGAAAGTATCCATTTGAAGAACCTGTATCAGAGGTATGGGATAGGGCCCCCACAGTGGATGCACCACTTGGTAAGATAGTTTAAAGATCTGCGCTTCCATTCGAAGGTCTGGGATGCCTGGGAGGTCCGTTGGATAAAAAAAGCTGACATTTATCTGGAAAGAACTTGAGAATCAGCATTCACTAGTCTTAGGCCTGCTATTGCCGCCTCCTTGGTCTCTAGGTCTTTAAGGTTATGGTTAGCTTGAGTCTCATATTCAGAACAAGGCTCCTAGAGAAGAATTACTTTCTTCTTTTCCTACCTTCCTTAAAGCAGCTGATTTCCTAGCAGATGCATCCACTGATGCAGTGCGTTTTTCTTGTAGAGCCGCGGCCATGTGGAATGCTGCCAGACGCGCTATCGTGTTAAAGTCGTGGAAAGGGGACCAGGACTCTAAGGCTAAACTTTGTGCAGTTCCCTGTGTAGGTTCTATTTGGCCCCTCATTTGATGATATTATGGAAAGAGCTTCCGCTAAAAAGAAGGGGTTCCCAGTTCTCCAGAAACCTACATTTTTTTTTTTGTAAACTCCAGTCCAATTTTAGAAAAACAAAGGGGCAGATAGGGTGATAAAAGTGAGAGATTTCCTAAAAATATAGCAGTGTTTTGTTTAAGCTCCATGAAAGTAGATCTGAGGACAAACAGCAATGATGCCAAAAGTCAGGTGGTGCACTGGCCTCAGCGTTTTTCCTCCAGCAAGATGTCCAGTCAGCCAGAGTCTGATCCTGCCCGCAAAGCCACTGATGTCCCCAGGCCCTCCAGCCCGGTAAGCCCCTTCTGTGGGACATTGTGTTTTCTACCTACCTTTTTTCAAGGGTTCTCCTCCTGGTGACGGTTCCTTTTTTTTTTTTTCTCTTGGGCCATTTTGTGCTCTAGTTGACACTCCTCTTCTATTTTTTTTAGGGGGGAGAGTGTCCTAAGAGTGATCCATCGCAGAGGAGGAAATGCGGATTATGTAAAAAGGGTGTATCTGCTTCTTACAAGAAATCTCTCTGCCCTAGATGTACCAACAAAGTGATTTCGGAAGAGACTCCTAGTTTGGTAGAATCCCTGAGAACCATTATCAAAGAGGAAGTGGGTGCGGCAGTTGAAGCTAAAATATCGTCAGCTCCTGTAATGGCCTCTACTTCCAGATCTATTGTGTCTGAACAGACGTCCGATCAGGAGGAAGGATTAATTGCTTCACATTCTGATTCTAGTGTTTCTGACAACATGCCTGGTCGGGCACTT
Organism: Rhinella marina; assembly: GCA_900303285.1. Taxonomy (NCBI): domain Eukaryota; kingdom Metazoa; phylum Chordata; class Amphibia; order Anura; family Bufonidae; genus Rhinella; species Rhinella marina. The sequence continues at coordinate 16,936 of ONZH01011533.1, forward strand.
TTTACTATTGAAGACACAGAGTCCCTATTGAAAACTATTAGGGCTACGATTAACTTGGAGGAGCCTAGAGAGCCTCTCACTGTTCAAGATCAGATGTTCAGAGGTTTAACGGATAAGAAAAAATGTGTTTTTCCGGTTCACGATAACATAAAGACCCTTATCCGGAGTGAATGGAAAGACCCAGAAAAGAGGCATTCTAGTTCCAGAATGTTCAAAAAGAAGTACCCTTTTGCGGAGGAAGATTCATGTGCCTGGGATAGACCTCCCAAAGTAGATGCCCTGGTGGCGAGGATATCTAAGAAGACATCTTTACCAATCGAGGATCTAGGTTTATTAAGAGATCCTATGGATAAGAAGTGTGAATCCATGCTAAAAAAGACCTGGGAATCCTCAACTGCCATGCTAAGACCGGGAATAGCTGCTACTTACACAGCAAGAACTCTATCTCTCTGGTTAGGGCAGCTGGAGGAACACATCGAGGCAGGTACTCCTAGGGAGGACCTTCTTGCATCTATCCCTATGCTTAAGCAAGCATCAAATTTCCTGGCAGATGCCTCCGCCGACGTAGTTAAGTTATCAGCAAAGACGGCAGCCCTATCTAATGCCTCTCGTAGAGCGATCTTGTTGAGGTCTTAGGGGATGCTTCTTCAAAAAACAGACTTTGCTCACTTCCCTGCGAGGGAGATCGAGTTTTTGGATCAGCACTGGATGATATACTCAAGAAGGCATCAGATAGAAAAAAAGGATTTCCTACAGAATCAAAATTTTTCCACCAGAGGCGATCCTTTCATCCCCAAAGACGTACTGGCTTTGAACAGAAAAAGAAAGACTCCAAAACTTCCTGGCAGTCTAGAAATAAGACCAAGGGATTCCTTTTCAACCAAGGAAAATCTTCTCGCCCAAACCCACAATGACGCCAGGGGTCCAGTGGGGGGAAGATTAAAATATTTAATTCAGGCCTGGGAAAAAATTCAGGCATCCACCTGGGTGCTTTCCACTCTAAACCTAGGATATCGTCTGGAATTTCGTTCCCCCCCACCAGACAGATACATATAAAATCCTGTGTTGAACAGAAAAAATCATGCCGTCCTAGAGATCCAGATCAGTCTTCTTCTGCAGAAAGAGGCCATCCTCCAGGTCCCTTTTCAAGAACAAAGGAAGGGCTATTACTCATCAATGTTCCTAGTCAAAAAACCGAACGGATCATTCCGGGCAATAATAAATCTGAAGGGCTTAAACAAGTATGTATCATACAAAAAGTTCAAGATGGAGACTGTAAAATGAGTAGTAAACCTGCTTTCAAAAAACTGCTTCATGATCACGGTGGATCTGCTGGATGCATATTATCATGTTCCAATCCACAAGGATTTTCAGAAATATCTAAGGATGGCTGTATGGTACCAAGGAAAGATTCGTCATTTCCAATTTCAAGTATTGCCCTTCGGTCTCTCCTCGGCATCGAGGATTTTTACGAAAATTGTCGCAGACATGGCGAAGTTTTTTTCATCTTTCAGGGATTCTATTGATACCTTACCTGGATGATTTCCTTATATCGGCTCCCTCAGAAGACCAACTTATGACCCATCTTCACTCTGTTTCTCAGACACTATCAGATCTGGGGTGGATCATGAATCTTCAAAAATCCTGTCTCCACCCCGACCAGAGAGAGGTTTTTCTGGGGGTCTTGTTAGACTCTCGACAGATGTTATTGTTCCTCCCTCAACAGAAGCAGACAGTCCTTATCCAAAGGATAAAGCGATTTCGACAAGCAAAGATTTCCTCTATCAGGGATGTCATGACAGTTCTAGGGCTGATGAAATCCACTATTCCGTAAAGTGGTCTCAGGCCCATTCCAGAACCCTGCAAGCTTTTCTCCTCCGCACATGGGACAAGAAACAAACGTCCTTGAACAGAAAGAGTCCCAGTAGAGGTAAAGTCATCCCTAGCCTGGTGGACCAATCAGAGAAATTTATGTCAGGGGGTGGAGTGGAGGATGACAAACCAGCTAGTCATCACTACGGATGCAAGCAAGCAGGGATGGGGAGCCCATATGAAAGGTATAGTGAAGCAAGGTCTTTGGGACTCGAATGACAAAAGCGTCTTTGCTCCAGAGATTCGCGGGGGCCATGTGAAAATCCTCACAGACAACACGACCACAGTGGCATATCTGAACAAGCAGGGAGGAACCAGAAGCTACTTTCTCTCGTTGTTATCAAAAAAGATCTTCGGCTGGGCGGAAGAGAACATAATGTCAATCTTGGCGGTCCATGTAAAAGGGACAGAAAATCAGATAGCAGATTTCCTGAGCAGGGAACAATTAAGAGAGGGAGAGTGGAGCTTGAATCTGACGATATTCAACCAAATCTGTATGAGGTGGAGAGCCCCAGTAATAGATCTTTTTGCCTCCAGAAGAAACCGGAAGGTAGATCAATTTTTCTCCGTTGGGATCATCCACTCGAAGTAGATGCCCTATCAGTCCCTTGGCCCGGGGGCCTCCTTTATGCTTTTCCCCCCTTTTCCCTAATTCCCAGAGTTCTAATGAAGATCTTAGAAGAGAAAATACAGGTTGTCTTAATAGTCCCCTTCTGGCCCAGATGATCCTGGTTCCCAGTATTAAAAAACTTAGCGGGGGACGATTTCTGGATGCTTCCAAGTCTTCCAGACCTATTAAGCCAGGGACCGGTGTTGCATCCGGAGGTTCCTCAGCTCCGCTTGACGGCCTGGAGGTTGAGAGGTCCTTATTAAAAAAGAAGGGCCTATCAGATGATGTTATTCATACACTCATGCAAAGTAATGACCACCAAAATTTACTTAAGGTCATGGCAGGCATTCTTAAAGTTCGCAAAGGATTCTTGGGACTCTTCCTTGGCTCCAGATATTACCATTATCTTGGACTTCCTCCAAGCTGGGTTGAACAAAGGTCTAAGAGTAAGTACTCTTAACGTTCAGACAGCAGCGCTCAGTGCTTTTATGGGGACTAGACTGGCTGAACTAGACCTTATTAAACGATTTTTTAAAGGAGCCTACAGACTAAACCCTAGATTAAGGTCCTGTGTCCCTCCCTGGGACTTAAACTTGGTTATTTCCCGTTTGATGCACCCTCCTTTTGAACCAATTGATGAAATACCACTAAAAATTTTAACCATGAAAATGTTTTTTTTACTGGCTATTACCACGGCCAGGAGAGTGGGTGAGATCCAGGCCTTCTCTGTTCAGCCTCCATATTTGACAGTCCTGGAAGATAGAATTGTTTTAAAACATTCCCCTGAATTTTTGCCTAAAGTAGTCTCGAGATTTCATTGCCAGCAAGAAATATCTCTTCCTTCGTTTTGTTCCCATGCAGTGTCTGAGAAAGAGAAGCTCTTCCACCACTTAGATGTGAGAAGATGTGTGCTCCAATACCTTGAGGCTACAAAAGAACTAAGACAGTCGAACCAGCTCCTAATTCAGTACCTGGGACTGAATCGTGGGAAGGCAGCTAGTAAGGCCTCCATTGCAAGATGGATTCAGTCCTGTATTCGTCTAGCTTACGATAAGGAGGGAGTGTCTCCTCTCCTTAAAGCTCACTCCACCAGAGCCCTGGCTGCATCTTGGGCAGAGGGAGCTTCTGCATCTCTTGAGGACATTTGCCGGGCTGCCACCTGGTCTAATCCCTGTACTTTTTTTCGTCATTACAAATTAGATGTGCTTTCCAGCAGGGATCTTTCCTTCGGTAGGAGGGTCCTGTCGGCTGTAGTCCCACCCTGATTATTCTGTTATTCCTCCAAGTGGGGCCGTTGTGGAGGCGTGGGGAAAAGATAATTACTTACCGGTAATTGGATTTTCCTTTAGCCTCCACAACGGCACGCGGAATTCCCACCCCCAAAAAAAAAATTTTAAAAAATGCCTTTTTAGATGTCACAATCTAAATAGGTCGGTTATTTAATTTCTTTATCTACATATAAAAAGTTTTTGGTGCATTTGTTTGAATAAAAAAGATGATATATATTTCAGAGTCCTAGGTTATTAACTGGTGAAGGTAGGAAGGAGGATGACTTTTATTGGCTGAATTCACTGTTATTTCCTGTCCCTAAGAAGGCGGGTTAACCTCCAGGTGGTGCCGTTGTGGAGGCTAAAGGAAAATCCAATTACCGGTAAGTAATTATCATCTTTCATCACAGGTGTTCCTTGTTATGGTGGACAATACCGAAGAATCTGTCTGCGGGAGTCCCATGGTCTTTCAAAGATCAGATAGTGGTTACGACAGATGCCAGTCCCTGGGGTTGGGGAGCTCAGTCTCAGAACATGTACTGGCAAGGGAGGTGGGACCTAAACTCAAGGAAAGCCTCCTCCAACTTCAAGGAACTAAGTGGTAAAGATGGCCCTAGAATTAGCAGTTCCAGAGGAAAGGAGCAAGAAAATAATTTTTTATTCAGACAATCACAGTGGCCTTCATAAATTGTGAAGGTAAAACAAAAGTTCCACATCTTTTGCTTTTGTCCCAAGAGTTTTTTTTGTATAGCAGAAGAAAGAATGCTTTTCCTTTAAGCAGTCCATCTAAGGGGAAAGGAAAACCTGATAGCAGACTTTGTAAGTCATACATCCATCAAGCAGGAGGAATAGTGTCTGAATAAGGACTTCTTTTTTTTCAATGGTCCAAAATATGGTCATTCCACAGGTGGAAAGGTTCTTGATGCATAATATGATATTGAATAGGGATATAATGTACTAAACTGGTTCCCTTGTTTTGCATTGTCTCTCTTCTTATTTCAACCCTATTCTTTGGTGGTTGGCACTCCTCCGGAGGTTTGGTTATTATAATCACTGAGGTTTGGGGGTGGGTGAACCATTTTCAGGTTTCCTAGGACCTAGTCACATGGGTGCTGTCATGGATTTCAAGAAAAACAATAGAGTAATTTTTGTTTTAAACCTACACAAGGCGAAAATGCCTGGGAGTCCTGGGTTTCTCCCCCTTTGTGGAGTATTCAAAAATTTTGGCGATTATCATGCCCACCATTAAAGGGGTTCTGCAGTTCTGTAAAACTGATGATCTATCCTCTGGGGTCCCGGGTGTCGGACCGCCGCCGATCAGAGGCTGATGATCATCAGTTTTAAAGAACTACAGAGCCCCTTTAAGTAACATTTTGTCCCTTGTTTATATGGATCAGCGCTTACTGAAGCTATTTGTTGTTGGGGTGGGGGAGGGGGGGAAGACAAGATGACAATAAATGGCAATTTTTTTTCCCGTATTTTAATAGTTCAGACATTTTTAGATGTTTGTTTTTTATTCTGTATATTTTTATATGTAAAATTGTGAAAGGGGAGTGATTTAAACTTTAATATTTTGGTGTGTTTTTATTTTTCATTTTTTAACTTTTTTTAAAAAAAAAACTATTAGCTCCTTAGGAGGCTAGAACATGGTATCTTTTGATCCCTTCTCCTATTCACCCTCATAGAGCTCTCTTAGGGTGAATAGGATTTTTACACTGTCCATTCTTCAGCAGTGTCCAGGCTGCCATGACAACCGATCGGAGCCCCATGATATCATTGTGGGGGCTCCGTTCAGAAGGTAGAAGGAACCGCTTCTGTCTGCCTTAACTTGCATTTGCCACAATCAGCATTGATCACAGCATCTGAGGGGTTTAGTCATGGACACAACCGCTGCTCCTCATCATCTTTGCCGTCATCGATAGCCGTCACCCTCCGCGTATGGAGGGGAGTCACTGCAGAGTGTTAAGGGGTTAATTGATTATGCACTTCATGGGATAATTGCCACGTGTGTGTGCATGTATATACTGTATGTATATGTGTGTGTGTGTATATATATATATATATATATATATATATATATATATATATATATATATACAGTACAGACCAGTTTGGACACACCTTCTCATTCAAAGAGTTTTCTGTGTTTTCATGACTATGAAAATTGTAGATTCACACTGAAGGCATCAAAACTATGAATTAACACATGTGGAATTATATACTTAACAAAAAAGTGTGAAACAACTGAAAATATGTCTTATATTCTAGGTTCTTCAAAGTAGCCACCTTTTGCTTTGATTACTGATTTGCACTCTCTTGATGAGCTTCAAGAGGTAGTCAACTGAAATGGTTTTCACTTCACAGGTGTGCCCTGTCAGGTTTAATAAGTGGGAGTTCTTGCCTTATAAATGGGGTTGGGACCATGAGTTGTGTTGGGCAGAAGTCAGGTGGATACACAGCTGATAGTCCTACTGAATAGACTGTTAGAATTTGTATTATGGCAAGAAAAAAGCAGCTAAGTAAAGAAAAACGAGTGGCCATCATTACTTTAAGAAATGAAGGTCAGTCAGTCCAAAAAATTGGGAAAACTTTGAAAGTGTCCCCAAAAACCATCAAGCGCTACAAAGAAACTGGCTGACATGAGGACCGCCCCAGGTAAGGAAGACCAAGAGTCACCTCTGCTGCGGAGGATAAGTTCATCCGAGTCACCAGCCTCAGAAATCGCAGGTTAACAGCAGCTCAGATTAGAGACCAGGTCAATGCCACACAGAGTTCTAGCAGCAGACACATCTCTACAACAACTGTTAAGAGGAGACTGTGTGCAGCAGGCCTTCATGGTAAAATAGCTGCTAGGAAACCACTGCTAAGGACAGGCAACAAGCAGAACAGACTTGTTTGGGCTAAAGAACACAAGGAATGGACATTAGACCAGTGGAAATCTGTGCTTTGGTCTGATGAGTCCAAATTTGAGATCTTTGGTTCCAAACACTGTGTCTTTATGCGACGCAGAAAAGGTGAACGGATGGACTCTACATGCCTGGTTCCCACCGTGAAGCATAGAGGAGGAGGTGTGATGGTGTGGGGGTGCTTTTCTGGTCACACTGTTGGGTATATATTCAAAATTGAAGGCAAACTGAACCAGCATGGCTACCACAGCATCTTGCAGAAGCATGCTATTCCATCCAGTTTGCGTTTAGTTGGACCATCATTTATTTATCAACAGGGCAGTGACCCCCAAACACACCTCCAGGCTGTGTAAGGGCTATTTGACCAAGGAGGACAGTGATGGGGTGCTACGCCAGATGACCTGGCCTCCACAGTCACCAGACCTGAACCCAATCGAGATGGTTTGGGGTGAGCTGGACCGCAGAGTGAAGGCAAAAGGGCAAACAAGTGCTAAGCATCTCTGGGAACTCCTTCAAGACTGTTGGAATACCATTTCAGGTGACTACCTCTTGAAGCTCATCAAGAGAATGCCAAGAGTGTGCAAAGCAGTAATCAAAGCAAAAGGTGGCTACTTTGAAGAACCTAGAATATAAGACATATTTTCAGTTGTTTCACACTTTTTTGTTAAGTATATAATTCCACATGTGTTAATTCATAGTTTGATGCCTTCAGTGTGAATCTACAATTTTCATAGTCATGAAAATACAGAAAACTCTTTGAATGAGAAGGTGTGTCCAAACTTTTGGTCTGTACTGTATATAGAGAGATACACTGTTCGGCACATGACACATTGCTCAACATGTGTACAGTATATTCATGTAATTTGTATATGTGTCTGTGTAGTATGTAGTTACATGTGTGTAATTTAATGATGGACCTTTATATGTGTGAGTGAACGTATCTTATTATATGTGCTGGGTTCACATCATGATTGTGATATATGTTTATTTTGTACATTGAAAAAAAACTGCCAACATAAAAGGTAAATGTGTCCAGAGGCTTTTGGTCTCCATCTGGCTTCTATACATCAGTATTCCATACAACTATATCCAGTCAGTGTATGGTATCTGTCATACACATCAATTCAGTGTATACATCCTGGGCGTATATGTTAGAGCCCATAAATGTGATATGTACAGTACATGCTGGTATTATTTATATGTATGTGGTATATGAGCAATAATATATTTACTACATCTGTGAGATAGATAGAAGGGGGGCTTTCAGCTACGATTTCTGGCGTGTTTTGTGCTTAAGTGCAGTTATCGGTCAGTGTGTGAGACGGACACCAGCTTATAGCACTGACTGACAGATCCCTTGTGAACCTATGAAGATGCTTCAACACAAGAGTAGAAAATACAAGAGAACATCATCATCTACTGGTCCAGGCTACTGGTCTACTGTCAGATTGTTACCTGTTTTCCCATAGTCAGTTGATATTTGAATTTTGCTCCATGACTTGTCATTTTTACTGATTTTTTTTTGTATATAGAAATGTTATAAAATAGGAATATAATGTAAAGGTTCTATTATTTAAAATAATAAAATTTAGCTTTATTCTTGGCAGATGACTGGACCAGGAGCTCAGAGGAACATTTGATGTTGTCAGAGCATGCCATTATCTCAGATGGACCCTCAGCCTTTCACAGCAAAGATCTATCATCAGATCCTTTGGATGGATTTCAATCTTCTGATTCATCACAGACTGTTCACAGAAGGAGTGTTCAACATCAAAGAAGTCACACAGGGGAGAATGCTCTTTCATGCTCAGAATGTGGGAAATGTAAATCTGAATCAGATCTTATTATACATCAAATAATATACACCAGGGAGAAGCCATTTTCATGTTCAGAATGTGGGAAATGTTTTAGCTCTAAATCACATCTTATTAGACATGAGAGAACTCACACAGGGGAGAAGCCATTTTCATGTTCAGAATGTGGGAAATGTTTTACTGTTGAATCAACGCTTGCTCAACATCAGAGAAGTCACACAGGGGAGAAGCCATTTTCTTGTTTGGAATGTGGGAAATCTTTCATAAAAAAATCTAATCTAGTTGCACATCAGAGAATTCACACAGGGGAGAAGCCATTTTCCTGTTCAGAATGTGGGAAATGTTTTCTCCAGAAAGCACATCTTCTTAGCCATCAGAGAGTTCACACAGGGGCGAAGCCATTTTCTTGTTTAGAATGTGGGAAATGTTTTACTGATAAATCATCTCTTGTTATACATAAGAGAATTCACACAGGGGAGAAGCCATTTTCTTGTTCAGAATGTGGGAAATGTTTTACTCATAAGTCAACTCTTGTTACACATAAAAGAATTCACACAGGGGAGAAGCCATTTTCGTGTTCAAAATGTGAAAAACATTTTAACTCTAAATCACATCTTGTTATGCATGGGAGAACTCACACAAAGGAGAAGCCATTTTCATGTTCAATATGTGAAAAACGTTTTAGCCAAAAATCAGATCTTGTTATACATGAGAGAATTCACACAGGGGAGAAGCCATTTTCATGTATAGAATGTGGGAAATCTTTCGCACAGAAATCGGATCTTGTTAAACATCAGAGAATTCACACTGGAAAGAATGGATTTTAATGTTCAGAATGTGATAACTAGAGATGAGCGAACTTTTGAAAAATTCAATTCTGCAGATTGGTCAAAGTTCAACAAGAAATTTGATTCATTCCGAATTAATTTGTCATGACTCACTATGTTAAAGCCACATTCAGCCTATCAGTCAACGACCCCATTTTACCGACCCCTTAGACTAAAGTGCAGCCGTCTAACGGCCGTTAAAAATGGTAATACGCTGGTGCAATATGGCCATTTGTGTTAAAAAAAATAAATAAATCACTCACCTCATCCATTTGCTCACACAGGGGCTGTCCACTCCTCTCTGCTTGAAAAATACCTGCTCAAGTACCTGCACTTAGCGTGATGACATCACCACGTGATAGTGCTGGGAGAGTACAGTGATGTCATGACACTGAGCGCAGGTCCTTCGGCAGGTCTTTTTTAGTCAAGAGAGGAGCGGACTGCCTCTGCACAAGCAAGTGGATGAGGTGAGTAAAATTTTTTTTTTCTTTTTTTTCTAAGACCACTCTAGACACCATTTTAGGAAAAATGATTTGTTATCATGAAGCCTGAGGAAATTTGGCTTTATTTAAAATCGATTTTTTTTTCCTTTAAATTCTGACTGAATTCCACTTCGGATGGTTCGCTTCGCTGATAACCATAAAGCAGAACTTGTTAGACATCGGAGAATCCACACGAGGAGAAATTTTCATGATCTGAATGTGGAAAATGAAATAGAGTTAAGTTAAGTCTTATCACACATCAGTGAATTCACACAGGGCCGAAGCCACTGTCTTGTTCAGGATGTCATCTGTAATTGTACAGCAGAGAGCTTACAGAGGAAAAATGTTTTTCTACCAAGAGAGTTTTTTACATTTTAAGTTGTCAACTTCCACGAGCTCTAACTTTTATTAATTTCATGTAGCAGTATGAGGGCTTGATTTTTGCGTTACAAGTTGTACTTTTTATAAGGCCATTCTGGAGTACACATGACCTCCTGATTTAATTTTTTTTTTGGAAACATAGAATTTTTATTAAAGTGTTTTCTGATACAACTTGAGGTAGTATAAATTGTATACATAGTTCAAAGTACAATACAGGATTAACAAGTCAAAGTACGGATGGAATCCCATCTTGCGGTAAGATCATAATTAAGTTACATATCTGAGTTATGGGTTTATATATCTTCGAAGCAGGCTAAGATGACGTACTGTACATAGTCACAATAATGTCTAGGGTTAATCTTATAATTACTACAGTACAATGGAGTCGCCCATTGAGAATGAGGAGTAATAAGGACCGGATAGCCAAATATTCCAGGCCTTATAGAAAGACTCTTTCTGATTGAAGGCTGAGGCAGCTGCCCCCCTCATAACAGCAATTGTTTTGCACACCTTTGATAACTTCGGACAAGGGAGGTAGTTTTGAGTCTTTCCAATGGCAGGCAATCAAGTGCCTAGTAGTAATGGTTGATCACTGTTCATGTCATAAAAGGAAAAGTGTCTAGGAGAGCAAGAGAGGGGGGATAAAGGGATTGGGGTCTTGCATAGCTCTGACATAGTATGGAATACCAAAGAGTATGAACTTCCCCACACTCCCACCAACAATGGAAAATGTGCCTTCTCAGTTACCACATCTCCAGCAAGAAGAGGGAATGTCAGGAGAAATTCTGTGCGTTACCTCAGGGTATATGTACCATCTATATATTATATTCATAGATGTTTCAAAGTGACTAATACATTGAGTGGGCTTGGTGCCATTGCTTATCTGAGATAAAAGTCGAGAGCTCGCCTTCCCACAGGGATTTTAAAGTTTTTAGAGGATCCTCAGTGGGAGATATGAGGATATCATAGGCCCTGGAAATACAGGTAGATATAAGGGAGTCATTGTGTAACAGGATATTAATTAACTGTTGGATTTGGGACCGTTCAGGAGATTTGAAGGGATGATAAGGAAGGAATGTCTAATCTGGAGAAATTTGTAAAACTCTTTGGCAGGTATGTCATATTTTTCAGAAAATTGAGAAAAGGAGAGAAAGGTATTGTCAGGTATTGACCCAGGAAGAAGTAGAGCGGCGTCTTAAAAAGATTAAAATAGACAAATCGCCAGGACCGGATGGCATACACCCCCGTATCCTAAGAGAATTAAGTAATGTCATCGCCAGACCCTTATTTCTGATATTTAAGGACTCTATACTGACAGGGAGTGTTCCACAGGATTGGCGCATAGCAAATGTGGTGCCAATATTCAAAAAGGGTCCAAAAACAGAGCCTGGGAACTATAGGCCGGTAAGTTTAACATCTGACGTGGGTAAACTGTTTGAGGGTTTTCTAAGAGATGCTATCTTGGAGTACCCAAATGAAAATAAGCAAATAACTCCATATCAGCATGGCTTCATGAGGGATCGGTCATGTCAAACCAATTTAATCAGTTTCTATGAGGAGGTAAGTTCTAGACTGGACTGCGGCGAATCAATGGATGTCGTATATCTGGACTTCTCCAAAGCATTTGACACGGTACCACATAAAAGGTTAGTATATAAAATGAGAATGCTTGGCCTGGGAGAAAATGTCTGTATGCGGGTAAGTAACTGGCTCAGTGATAGAAAACAGAGGGTGGTTATCAGCGGCACATATTCAGATTGGGTCACTGTCACTAGTGGGGTACCACAGGGGTCAGTATTGGGCCCTATTCTCTTCAATATATTTATTAATGATCTTGTAGAAGGTTTGCACAGTAAAATATCAATTTTTGCAGATGACACTAAATTGTGTAAAGTAATTAACACAAAAGAGGATAGTACACTGCTACAGATGGGTCTGGATAGACTGGAGGCTTGGGCAGAGAAGTGGCAGATGAGGTTTAACACTGACAAATGTAAGGTTATGCATATGGGAAGGAATAATGCAAGTCACCAGTACATACTAAATGGTAAAGCACTGGGTAACTCTGACATGGAAAAGGACCTAGGAATTTTAGTGAACAGCAAACTAATCTGTAGAAACCAGTGTCAGACAGCTGCTGCCAAGGCCAATAAGATAATGGGTTGCATCAAAAGAGGCATAGATGCCCGTGATGAGAACATAGTCCTGCCAATTTACAAATCACTAGTCAGACCACACATGGAGTACTTTGTACAGTTCTGGGCTCCTGTGAACAAGTCAGACATAGCAGAGCTGGAGAGGCACTAGAGGAGGGCAACTAAAGTAATAACTGGAATGGGTGGACTACAGTACCCAGAAAGATTATCAAAATTAGGCTTATTCACGACGACTGAGGGGAGATCTAATAACTATGTATAAATATATCAGAGGTCAGTACAGAGACCTCTCCCATGATCTATTTATCCCCAGGACTGTGACTGTGACGAGGGGACATCCTCTGCGTCTGGAGGAAAGAAGGTTTGTACATAAACATAGAAGAGGATTCTTTACGGTAAGAGCAGTGAGACTATGGAACTCTCTGCCTGAGGAGGTGCTGATGGTAAGTTCACTAAAAGAGTTCAAGAGGGGCCTGGATGTATTTCTGGAGGGTAATAATATTACAGGTTATAGTTACTATAGATGGGTCATTGATCCAGGGAGTAATTCTGATTGGAGTTGGGAAGGAATTTTTTTCCCTAAAGTGGGGAAAATTGGCTTCTACCTCACAGGGTTTTTTTGCCTTCCTCTGGATCAACTTGTAGGAAAACAGGCCGAACTGGATGGACAGATGTCTTTTTTTTGGCCTTATAAACTATGTTACTATGTTAACTGAAAGCACTCCTATTTTGTGAACACCTTTGTCTTTCCACAATGCGAGGTCCAGGTCTGGAATTGCAGCCTCCAAAACTGAGATGGACAATGTTTGGATAGGTTCCCCCACCAATTTCTTTTTGTGAGATATAATGTCCCAAACTAAGTGAACAGCTTTGAGTGTAGAAAGATTAAACCTAGGACGGGTGTTAAGAGGGGGGATAGCTAATAATAAATCATGTAATGAGTGTTTTTCCAAACTGTGTTTCTCTATCTGGACCCAAGCTTTGGAGTGTTCCTCATGCCATAAACATTTCAGTTGTAAAATTGCTACTCTGTAATACTGCACCAATGAAGGGCAGCCAACCCCACCGTGGCTTTTAGGGAGGAACAGGATTTCCTTCCTAACTCTATGTCTTTAACCTACTCAAACAAAGTTCAAACTGGTCTTTTGCAATTGTTTGAGGTATGAGATAAATTTTTTAAAAAAATAAAGTATTTTGGGTAAGATCTTCATTTTTATCACAGCAACTCTGCCAAGCCAGGAGATGCCCTGTGTTTTAAGAGCAAATAATTGTTTCTCGATATCTTGACATAAGGGAGAATAATTTATATAAAAAATGTTGTGGGGAGAGGCTGCAAGTTTAACGCCTAAATATGGGAGAGATTGGTCCACCCACTTAAAATGAAAGTCGGTCTTGAGAGTTTGAACCACATTATTTGGGATGCCCAGATTGAGGATCTGGTATTTTGTTATATTGATTTTATAGTATGAAGGCCAGAAAAAATCAGTTATAATTCTGGATATGGCTTTTAGTGAAGCTACAGGGTTTGTCATAATGAGTAATACATCATCTGCAAATAATCCTATACGATGCTCTCTATGTGCTAGCCAGACACCCTGTTAACAAGAGATGGTACAACATCTGCTAATCTATTAGCTAACAATTTTTCTAAGATCTTTAAATCAGAGTTTAACAACGATATGGGTCTGAAATGAGCAGGGTTGTCAGGAGACTTTTCTGGCTTAGGTAGAGTGATGATAGTTGCTTCGAGCATTTCTGAAGGGATTTGTCCCGAGCTGGTAATACCTTGAAAGCAACTGAGGAGGCTGGGGGCAAGAATGCTGGAGAATGTCTTATAATATTCATTAATAAGGCCATCTGGGCCTGGAGATTTATTTATTTTTAGAGACTTGATAGTGTCTTTTATTTCAGTAAGGGTGATTTCTATATTCACTGAAACCAATTGTGTCTGGGATACTACCGGCAGTACGAACTTCTGAAGGAAGTTGTTAATATCTTTTAGGGAGGGTTGATGAGTGCCTGGATCTCTATTTAATTATATAGATTCATATAAAAGTTGGTGAATTTGTCTGCTATCTTTTGGAGGCTCATTATTTTGCTTTTTTGAGAGGACCAAAGGAAGGGGATTCTGGAATGGGCAGCTTTAGTTTTAACTTTATTTGCTAACATTTTGGAAGCCCCGTTATAGAATTGGGCTTTTGATTGTCTAAGATGCCTTTCAAAGTTTGTTTGCATGAGTAGATATATTTCATATCTAAGTTACTTTAGGGCTGGGGAGTTGGAAAAAGATAATAATTTATTATTCCTTTCCAAGTTTGTTTTGGAAAATATTAAGTTTGGACTGTCTTTTCTTTTACTTTCCTCTACTGCAGCATATTTAAGGTACAAACCCCTAACCACTGCTTTATGAGCACACCTTACAATGGATGAGTTAACCTCCCCATTTATGTTGTGGTGAAAATAATCTGTGAGAGAAGTGGCTATAAGGTCCTTATAATATTTGTTGGAAAGAAGTAAGTTATTTAGGCACCAAGGACAAAAGTGTTGTTAATTATAGGATTCCTGGACTATGATGGAGACATGGGCATGATCAGACCAGGTAATCAGGCCTACCCTGGAGCCCGTCACCTTCTGCTGTAGCCACTTGTCCACTAAAAAAAAAGTCAATTCGTGGGTACAAGTTGTGGGTTGGAGTAGAAGGAGAAATCGATCTCCGAGGCATGCAATATCCTCCAGACATCAAATAACTACTCTTTATGACAAAGATCTTTTAGTTTGTAATCATTGTTTTTACTTACTAAGGGCAGTTGTTATTGCACATTAATCTACAATATATCTACCCTTAGGATCAATTTTGCAAGATATTAATTGGAAAGCAACAGAGTTTTTTTTATAGCAATCAATAATCCACATTTCTTATCTATAGCATGGGAAAAGAAGATGTTCGAAAAATCTTTGATTTATTCTGGGGCTATCCGCCTCATTTAAATTTGTCTCCTGTGCAAAAATAATTTCACATTTAAGGTTTTGTACTTTCCAAAAGAAAGAGCATTTTATGGGGCTATTGAGTCCTTTTACATTTAAAGGGGCGATTTTGAATACCATTGTAATGGAGATAGAAAAATGTTAAAAAAGGAGACACATCCATAGGAGGCGAACGCCCTTTCCATGTAATATATGCACATATAAGTATACCACAAGAAAGCAAACATAAATCATGCCAAAATGTGATAATGAAAATAGTAACAAAAGAGAAATAAAATGGAAAAACAACATATTCAGTCCGGTTCTCTGTGAACCTTTATGGCTCCAACTAGCCATCCTCAGGTGGGGCATGGAGTAATAGAAACAACACTAGTGAGAACTTAGTCGCTGAGACTAGTATAAATGAGCAATCAAGACAACATGGCTTTAACATATAAGCAAAAAATAAAAAAATTAGCAAAAGCACATATAAGATGGCCTGTAAATAACTTGACCAGAGACCACTGTAAGATGGAGTTCTCACCCAGGTGAGTTAGCCTTGTTAGGTGAGCCTACTACAGTCCATTCTGGAGATAAAGCGGAAGGTTTCTTCTTTGGTGGACTGTCTGATCCCTCGGAATATTGACGTAAAGAATGTTTAGTAAGAAAGGCAGCTGCTTCCTTGGGAGACATCAGGACATGGGATGTTCCATTGCGATGAACAATGAGCTTGACAGGGAACCCCCATCTGTAAGGAATTGTCTGTTCCCATAATATTTGTCTATACCTTGCAAATTCCCTTTCTTCTGGCCACAGTAGTTGGAGAAAGATCAGTAAAGATGGAAATTGGTTTAAAAGCGTTCTGGAAGGTCCTTTGTAGCAGCTGCTGCTGTCAAAAGATTCTCCTTTATGTGATAGCAATGAAGACGAGCAATAACGCCTCTAGGAGAAGTACCTGGAAGTTTTTTAGGCTTGGGAATCCTATGGACTCACTGTGTTGATTAGGAAGTCCTCAGTGGGTATAAGAAGTGAAAATAAATCTACCACAAAATTCCTGCAGTTGTGACTCCTGTATGGATTCAGGGATATTCCTAAAGCGGATGTTATTTCTCCGTGAACGATCCTCTAAATCGGCCAATTTAAGTTTGATGGACATTATATATCTTTAGAGCTATTGTGTGCACTTGTAAACTCTTCTCCTCCAGATGAGCTGTGCGGTCACCAATAGCAACCAATTCCATTTTTAAAGATGCTAGGGCTGCTTGGAAATCATTGTGAATAGCCCTTTGTAAATCTGAAAGCAGTGCTCTAATTGCCTTCACAGATGGAGCTAGAGGCAGGGCCAGATTAAGGCTACCAGCAGTATGGAGCACAAAATTTATGATGGGCCCCCCCCTCGCCGCAACTTACGCGAGGTTCAGACAGCATATTTAGTTGTCCTAAACTCTCTGATTAAAAATCAGCACTGTGTCGGTCCATGGGTTGTGTCTGGTATTGTAGTTCAGCTTCATTCATTTGAGTGAGAATGAGCTGCAATATGAGGCAGCCCATGGACAGAGGACTGACAACATACTGTATTAGCACAATATATAATGCATCCCTGTCCTCTCTAGTACAGTATATAGATAAGAAATGAACTGCTCACCAGTTGGAAAGTAGACCAAATGGATGATAGAAAATAGATAGTGCAGAATAGAAGTTGAATGAGCCACGAATCTTCTCACACCGCGTTGAGTTGATAAGTTCTTTATTTTAGCTAGAAAGAGTAAAAGTAAATATATGTTAAAACACCTCCTTCTCAAATTTTTCAGTCCCTAACCTGACTCACCTCTTCATTTTCTCATACAGCAGTATAATCTTTGATGGCACCGTCCATATACCAATAAAGTATCAGCCTACCGCCCCCCAAAATGACATTGCAAATAATAAAAGTAATATAACAGGTTAAGTGTTATATTGAATCTGTGGACCTATTTAGTATTAGAGATGAGCGAGTAGTGAAATATTCGAAATTTCGAAATTCGATTCGAATAGACCGCGAAATTCGACTATTCGACCAGATATCGAATCCCATTAAAGTCTATGGGGAAAAAATGCTCGCCACTTGGAAATCTCAATTCGACCACTTGGAGGTCACCAAGTCCACCCTGGAACCTCAGAAAAGGATGCCAACACTGCTGGAATGCAACTGGGACAGCAGGGGAAGCATGTCTGGGTGCATATAACGCGCCCAAGTCGCACTATTACGCC
The DNA here is from genome assembly GCA_900303285.1 of Rhinella marina. Lineage (NCBI taxonomy): Eukaryota > Metazoa > Chordata > Amphibia > Anura > Bufonidae > Rhinella > Rhinella marina. The sequence goes on from ONZH01011533.1 coordinate 34,466, forward strand.
ACTATCACAGCCTCTCAACAATACACTCCAAAGACAATATAACCTCTCTGTAAAGTGAGACCATACAAGGAAACCTTCTTTCCTCTACATTGCCATGGACCCCAAGCCAAACTAGACAAAAAAGAAGATGAAATTCTGCACCCCTTAAAATCACGTTGCCTATGACAACCTCAGATGGCATAGGCAAGGGGGAAAGCAAATAGACCCCACCCCTAATTGTCATTGTGTGTGTGTGTGAAATGTGGTCAGACACGTCTTCTTTAAAATGTAAAAACAACTCAAACACATGCAGAAGCCTTAAAATGCCCAAATTGTTGGCGCTTGAGATGTCAGTGACCCGACCTGGCCCAGTGTCATGTCTAGCAGGTAAAGCAGTGGGGATGTTGAGGGATGCGTAGGACCGCAAAAGGCAGGAAGAGGCCGTGGGCTGGCCAGAGGCTCATGGAAGATTTTGTGGAGGCCCAAGAGGTGAGACGTCTTAAAAATTGTGTGGAGGCTAAAGAGGTGAGACCTCTTAAAGATTTTGTGGAGGCCCAAGAGGTGAGACCTCTTAAAAATTATGTGGAGGCCCAAGAGGTGAGACCTCTTAAAAATTATGTGGAGGCCCAAGAGGTGAGACCTGTTAAAAATTATGTGGAGGCCCAAGAGGTGACACCTCTTAAACATTTTGTGGAGGCCCAAGAGGTGAGACCTCTTAAAAATTATGTGGAGGCCCAAGAGGTGAGACCTGTTAAAAATTATGTGGAGGCCCAAGAGGTGACACCTCTTAAACCTTTTGTGGAGGCCCAAGAGGTGAGACCTCTTAAAAATTATGTGGAGGCCCAAGAGGTGAGACCTCTTAAAGATTTTGTGGAGGCCCAAGAGGTGAGACCTCTTAAAGATTTTGTGGAGGCCCAAGAGGTGAGACCTCTTAAAGATTTTGTGGAGGCCCAAGAGGTGAGACCTCTTAAAGATTTTGTGGAGGCCCAAGAGGTGAGACCTCTTAAAGATTTTGTGGAGGCCCAAGAGGTGAGACCTCTTAAAGATTTTGTGGAGGCCCAAGAGGTGAGACCTCTTAAAGATTTTGTGGAGGCCCAAGAGGTGAGACCTCTTAAAGATTTTGTGGCAGGCCCAAGAGGTGAGACCTCTTAAAGATTTTGTGGAGGCCCAAGAGGTGAGACCTCTTAAAGATTTTGTGGAGGCCCAAGAGGTGAGACCTCTTAAAGATTTTGTGGAGGCCCAAGAGGTGAGACCTCTTAAAGATTTTGTGCAGGCCCAAGAGGTGAGACCTCTTAAAGATTTTGTGGAGGCCCAAGAGGTGAGACCTCTTAAAGATTTTGTTGAGGCCCAAGAGGTGAGACCTCTTAAAGATTTTGTGCAGGCCCAAGAGGTGAGACCTCTTAAAGATTTTGTGGAGGCCCAAGAGGTGAGACCTCTTAAAGATTTTGTGGAGGCCCAAGAGGTGAGACCTCTTAAAGATTTTGTGCAGGCCCAAGAGGTGAGACCTGTTAAAAATTATGTGGAGGCCCAAGAGGTGAGACCTCTTAAACATTTTGTGCAGGCCCAAGAGGTGAGACCTCTTAAAAATTATGTGGAGGCCCAAGAGGTGAGCCATAAATATATACATTTTTCTTATTTACGGAGCAATTCTACGGCGGTTAAGGAGGAGGAGGAGGAGGTGGAGGAGGAAATGGCACTTCATACAGATGGCACTTCACTTTTGGCTGCTTTCCACTGTTAACCTCTTAAACCTTTTGTGGAGGCCCAAAAGGTGAGACCTGTTAAAAATTATGTGGAGGCCCAAGAGGTGAGACCTGTTAAACATTTTGTGGAGGCCCAAGAGGTGAGACCTGTTAAACATTTTGTGGAGGCCCAAGAGGTGAGACCTGTTAAACAATTTGTGGAGGCCCAAGAGGTGAGACCTGTTAAAAATTATGTGGAGGCCCAATAGGTGAGACCTCTTAAACATTTTGTGCAGGCCCAAGAGGTGAGACGTGTTAAAAATTATGTGGAGGCCCAAGAGGTGAGACCTGTTAAACATTTTGTGGAGGCCCAAGAGGTGAGACCTGTTAAACATTTTGTGGAGGCCCAAGAGGTGAGACCTGTTAAACATTTTGTGGAGGCCCAAGAGGTGAGACCTGTTAAACATTTTGTGGAGGCCCAAGAGGTGAGACCTGTTAAACATTTTGTGGAGGCCCAAGAGGTGAGACCCGTTAAAAATTATGTGGAGGCCCAATAGGTGAGACCTCTTAAACATTTTGTGCAGGCCCAAGAGGTGAGACGTGTTAAAAATTATGTGGAGGCCCAAGAGGTGAGACCTGTTAAACATTTTGTGGAGGCCCAAGAGGTGAGACCTGTTAAAAATTATGTGGAGGCCCAAGAGGTGAGACCTCTTAAACATTTTGTGCAGGCCCAAGAGGTGAGACCTCTTAAAAATTATGTGGAGGCCCAAGAGGTGAGCCATAAATATATACATTTTTCTTATTTACGGAGCAATTCTACGGCGGTTAAGGAGGAGGAGGAGGTGGAGGAGGAAATGGCACTTCATACAGATGGCACTTCACTTTTGGCTGCTTTCCACTGTTAACCTCTTAAACCTTTTGTGGAGGCCCAAAAGGTGAGACCTGTTAAAAATTATGTGGAGGCCCAATAGGTGAGACCTCTTAAACATTTTGTGCAGGCCCAAGAGGTGAGACGTGTTAAAAATTATGTGGAGGCCCAAGAGGTGAGACCCGTTAAAAATTATGTGGAGGCCCAAGAGGTGAGACCTCTTAAACATTTTGTGCAGGCCCAAGAGGTGAGACCGGTTAAAAATTATGTGGAGGCCCAAGAGGTGAGACCTGTTAAAAATTATGAGGAGGCCCAAGAGGTGAGACCTGTTAAAAATTATGAGGAGGCCCAAGAGGTGAGACCTCTTAAACATTTTGTGGAGGCCCAAGAGGTGAGCCATAAACATATAAATTTTTCTTATTTACGGAGCAATTCTACGGCGGTTAAGGAGGAGGAGGAGGTGGAGGAGGAAATGGCACTTCATACAGATGGCACTTCACTTTTGGCTGCTTTCCACGGTTGGAGAAGCAAAGTCCGGGTCAATCCACTTGCTGTTCATTTTGATTAGCGTCAGCCTGTCGGCACTGTCGGTTGACAGGCGGCTGCGCTTATCGGTTATAATGCCCCCGGCTGCGCTGAACACCCTTTCTGATAGCACGCTGGCGGCAGGGCAGGCAAGCACCTCCAAGGCGTACAGGGACAGTTCCAGCCACGTGTCCAACTTGGAGACCCAGTAAGTGTAGGACGCCGAGGGATCGGGGAGGACAGGGGTACGGTCTGCCAGGTACTCCCGCAACATCCGCCGATACTTGTCCCTCCTGCTGATAGCGGGCCCCGCAGTGATGGAAGTTGCACGAGGGGGTGCCATGAACGTGTCCCACACCTTGGAGAGTGTTCCCCTGGTGGCTGTGGGCCTGATGGATGTTGTGGGACTCTGGGAGACCCTCTCCTCTCTGCCGCCAGCGATGGTGGGTGGGAAAATCTCCATCATGTTCTGCACGAGTTCCCTCTGGTATTCCAGCAATCGATTCGTCCTCTCCTCTACCGGAATAAAAGAGGAGACGTTATCTTTATACCGGGGGTCCAGGAGTGCGAAGACCCAGTACAGTTTGTTCTCCACTATCCGGACAACACGTGTGTCCCGGGAAAAGCAGCCCAGCATGAAGTCAGCCATGTGTGCCAGACTCTGAATAGGCATGACCTCACTGCCCCCACCAGAAGGATCACTTGCCATTTCCTCCTCTTCCTCTTCCGCCTCCTCTCCGCCCCATCCGCGCTGAACCAATGGGACGCACACAGCCTGACTGCTACCCTCGCCGCCAGCATCCTCCTCCTCTTCCACAGCCACCTCCACGTCGTCCTCCTCCTCATCCTCCTCCTCCTGCAACTGCCACCGTGAAGCAGACAAAAGTGTGGTCTGACTGTGTAGCTCCGTTGCGTCTCCTCCTACCCCCGTCTCCTCTGCGTGCAATGCGTTCTCCCTTATTGCGATGAGCGATTCTTTAAGGACGCATAGGAGCGGGATGGTTACGCTCACTATAGCGTCCTCGCTGCTGACCTTCTTGGTGGACTCCTCAAAGATACGCAGTACATCGCATATGTCTGCCATCCATGGCCACTCGTGGTTGGCAAACTGAGGGAGCTGAGTTGGAGGCACGCGTGGATTCATAATCTGGTACTCCATCAATGCTCTCTGCTGCTCACACACCCTGGCCAACATGGAATAGGTGGAATTCCAGCGAGTGGGCAGGTCGCACAACAGCCGATGTTCAGGCAAATGGAGGCGTTGCTGGAGTTTTTTTAAGCTAGCAGCAGCTACAGTTGACTTACGAAAGTGAGCGCACAAGCGCCGCACTTTCACCAGTAGCTCTGCCAGGTTGGGGTAAGTCTTCAGAAATTTTTGGACTACCAGATTAAAAACGTGGGCCAGGCATGGTACGTGATTGAGTTCGGCAAGCTCCAGAGCCGCCACCAGGTTACGGCCGTTATCGCACACGACCATGCCTGGTCCTAGCTGCAGCGGCGACAGCCACATCTCCGTCTGCTGCAATATGGCGTCCCTCACCTCTGGGGCGCTGTGCTTCCTGTCGCCCAAGCTGATGAGCTTTAGCACCGCCTGCTGACGTCTCCCCGCGCCAGTGCTGCAACGCTTCCAGCTAGCGGCTGAGGGAGATGTTAAGGCACAGGAGGAGGAGGAGGAGGAGGAGGGGGGTTTATCAGAACCCATGCTGGCAATCTTGGGCGGGGGTGGTAGGTAGGCCGTCTCTGTTTGCGACCCCGTCCCCGCTTCCACTACATTCACCCAGTGTGCCGTCAAAGAGATGTAGCGTCCCTGGCCGCAAGCGCTTGTCCACGAGTCGGTGGTCAAGTGGACCTTTGCGCTGACTGCGTACCTCAGGGCCCGCCTGATGTTACGCGACACGTGCTGGTGCAGGGCGGGGACGGCACTCCGGGAAAAGTAGTGGCGGCTGGGGACGGAATAGCGAGGTGCGGCAGCCGCCATCAGGTCGCGGAAGGCCTGCGTCTCCACAAGCCTAAACGGCAACATCTCCAGGGCCAGCAGTTTGGAGATGTGGCAGTTTAAGGCTTGGGCTTGGGGGTGACTCGAGGCGTACTTCCGCCTGCGGTCGAACGCCTGCGAGATGGACAGTTGTTGGGACGAGGAGTGTGAGGGTGCAGGCGAAGAGGCGGGGGAAGGGGAGGCTGAAGGAGAAGGCCCCAAAGTAGCCGAGGCAGAGGCAGATGTGGAGGTGTCCTGGCTGGAGGTCTGGACCGCAGTGGCAGCACACAACACAGGGGAAGAGGCAGTGGCAGCAGGACCGGGCGCAGTTTGTATTGCGTTTGCTCTCTCCCACTCAGCCCAGTGCTTGACTTCCAAGTGACGCCGCATGCCTGAGGTGGTCAGATTGCTCTTCTCAGAGCCCCTACTCAGTTTTGAGTGGCAGAGTGTGCAAACCGCGCTCAGTTTGTCATCCGCACAAACATTAAAAAATCTCCACACCACAGAAGTACGAGGCCTCGATGGGGGAGCTTCGCGCGACTGCCCGCTGCCGGGAACAGCTTCGGCCGTGCTGGCTGTGGCCTCACTACTTTGTCTGGACTGTCCTCTGCTCTGGACATCCCTCTGCCTGTGGACATCCCTCTGCCTGTGGACATCCCTCTGCCTGTGGACATCCCTCTGCCTCTGGACATCCCTCTGCCTCTTGCTGCCTTTTTCGGTGCTGCGCAGACCACCACCTCTCCACTACTTTCCTCGCTGGACATCACCCCTGGCCAAGTGGGGTCGGTAATTTCGTCATCCACCACCTCCTCTTCCACTTCCTCACTCTGCTCCTCCTGCTGCCCACCGGACATTCCAACAGCCTCCCTTGATGGCAACTGCGTCTCATCATCATCATCGCTCATGATAACAGATGCTGGCTCAGGGTCCACATCAGCAGGAGATGGCGAAAACTCAAGTGTTTGGGCATCACTACAAACAAATTCCTCTGCTAGCTCCTGGGATTCTTCCGGCACATCTGAAAAAGGACCCGAAAAGAGCTCCTGGGAGGGGTCAATGGTGGGATGACTCTGTTGGCCAGGTGTGGAGGAAGGAGGGTCAGAGTGAGACTGTGTGGATGACTGGCTGGTGGACAACTGTGTGGAAGCGCTATCGGCTATCCATTGCACCACCTGTTCAACCTGCTCAGGCCTCAACAGCGGTGTAACCCGCCCCCTGCTTAACTGTCCCATAAAGGCAGGGATTCTGGATGAGCGGGATCCTGGCTGACCCTCACCAGCACGCATTGTATCCCCACTGGCTTCAACAAGGCCCCCAACAGCATTTCCGCGCCCCCGTCCTCGTCCACGTCCTATTCCGCTAGCCCCCCGCCGCATTTTTTTTTTTTTTACAATATTTTGCCTTCACAGCCGTGAAATTAGTTTGCAAGAGAACGCACAGTACAGTTGCCAGTTATAAGGCCTATATATTGTATTATTCAAGGTACACAGCCGTGTACTAAGTGATCAGACGGTGTGTATGAACACCAGTTATGAGAAAATACTTTGCAAGAGAACGCACAGTACAGTTGCCAGTTAAGGCCTATATATTGTATTTTTCAAGGTACACAGCCGTGTACTAAGTGATCAGACGGTGTGTATGAACACCAGTTATGAGAAATTACTTTGCAAGAGAACGCACAGTACAGTTGCCAGTTAAGGCCTATATATTGTATTTTTCAAGGTACACAGCCGTGTTCTAAGTGATCAGACGGTGTGTATGAACACCAGTTATGAGAAATTACTTTGCAAGAGAACGCACAGTACAGTTGCCAGTTAAGGCCTATATATTGTATTTTTCAAGGTACACAGCCGTGTTCTAAGTGATCAGACGGTGTGTATGAACACCAGTTATGAGAAATTACTTTGCAAGAGAACGCACAGTACAGTTGCCAGTTAAGGCCTATATATTGTATTTTTCAAGGTACACAGCCGTGTTCTAAGTGATCAGACGGTGTGTATGAACAACAGTTATGAGAAATTACTTTGCAAGAGAACACACAGTACAGTTGCCAGTTATAAGGCCTATATATTGTATTATTCAAGGTACACAGCCGTGTACTAAGTGATCAGACGGTGTGTATGAACACCAGTTATGAGAAATTACTTTGCAAGAGAACGCACAGTACAGTTGCCAGTTATAAGGCCTATATATTGTATTTTTCAAGGTACACAGCCGTGTTCTAAGTGATCAGACGGTGTGTATGAACAACAGTTATGAGAAATTACTTTGCAAGAGAACGCACAGTACAGTTGCCAGTTAAGGCCTATATATTGTATTTTTCAAGGTACACAGCCGTGTTCTAAGTGATCAGACGGTGTGTATGAACACCAGTTATGAGAAATTACTTTGCAAGAGAACGCACAGTACAGTTGCCAGTTAAGGCCTATATATTGTATTTTTCAAGGTACACAGCCGTGTTCTAAGTGATCAGACGGTGTGTATGAACACCAGTTATGAGAAATTACTTTGCAAGAGAACGCACAGTACAGTTGCCAGTTAAGGCCTATATATTGTATTTTTCAAGGTACACAGCCGTGTTCTAAGTGATCAGACGGTGTGTATGAACACCAGTTATGAGAAATTACTTTGCAAGAGAACGCACAGTACAGTTGCCAGTTAAGGCCTATATATTGTATTTTTCAAGGTACACAGCCGTGTTCTAAGTGATCAGACGGTGTGTATGAACACCAGTTATGAGAAATTACTTTGCAAGAGAACGCACAGTACAGTTGCCAGTTAAGGCCTATATATTGTATTTTTCAAGGTACACAGCCGTGTTCTAAGTGATCAGACGGTGTGTATGAACACCAGTTATGAGAAATTACTTTGCAAGAGAACGCACAGTACAGTTGCCAGTTAAGGCCTATATATTGTATTTTTCAAGGTACACAGCCGTGTACTAAGTGATCAGACGGTGTGTATGAACACCAGTTATGAGAAATTACTTTGCAAGAGAACGCACAGTACAGTTGCCAGTTATAAGGCCTATATATTGTATTTTTCAAGGTACACAGCAGTAGTGCCAAATATAGTTTGGTATGTAGCAGAGCACCTAATACACCACTAATGCCTCTCTCTGTCCCTACTCCAGCAGCTATCCCTGAATACAGCAGCCGTTCTCTGTAAAGTCTATATTGTAGTAAGCTATCACTGAAGTCCACTGTAGTAGCCCTGATAAGGGCTTTTAATCACGCTCCTGCCTGTCCAACAGCTAAAATCTGTCTCTCCCTTCTCCAGCCTCTGTCCCTGACTAAGTTCACGCAGCATATGCGTACGAGCAGGAAGAGCTGAGTTTTTAATATTCGAGGTCACATGGTTTTTCCAGCCAATGCATGTAGACGCCGTTTTCGCGCTGCCAGCGTGCTCAGCGTGCCTGTCATACCCCCCCTGCATGGTGATTGGTGGAAAAAGAGCGCCAGGGAAGGTGGGAGGGGAAACGAATTCTAGGTGCGCCATCGCCGTTATACTCGAATTAAATCGAGTACGCCGAATATCGTAGTATTCGATCGAATACCAGCTCGATCGAACACTACTCGCTCATCTCTATTTAGTATGGCTTGTTCTGGCATTGTTCTGCCGCCAGGTCATACACTCTCGGCTTGGCCAGACCTACTGTAGCTAATCAGTGGCCTCATGGGGGAGCGGCCACCACCGGGGGCTACTGAAGCCACTGACTAGTCGCTGTGGGTCTCTTGATCACTGACACATCTGGCCCAGCCTGGAGTGTATGACCTGGCGGCAGAAGCAACTCTGGAACTAGGAGCATTCAGGAATCATTTATACAGGGGATCTGCAGAGTATTACACCCCTTCCTCCTGCTTCTTATTATTATAACACTGACTTTCTTCTGTTATTCCTCCTGAACAGATTGACAAGTGGGTGTTACTATTCCTCCTGTCACATAGCTGTGCCCCATACACACTGAATGACAAGATGAATGGTGCTCCCGAGGTGACAATCAATTCTACATTCTGTTACATCTCTATGTAGATCAGGAGAAATCACAGAATAATGTCACAGCAGAGGAGAAGCTGTAGATTGTCAGCTCCTGGGGTACACAAGGACTTACTAGAAATCCAGGGGCTGGGGGATGTCTGTGATTGGAGGAGAGGTCTGTCACTCTCTTCTTTCTACCAGCGGCCGATATGTCACCTTCTCACAAGTCGTCTCTGCAGATAACACAGATGTCTTAGATTCCTAGCTTCAAACAGTAAGAGCCCCCCTCTTAACCCCCATACACACATATTTATATTAAAAGGGCCCCCCCTCCTTACCCCCCCATAGACACATATATATAGTAACATGACCCCCATTTTTCACAACGGATAAAATATATATAGTAAGATGGCCTGCCCCCATCTATACACACATATTTATATTAATATTGCCCTCTTTTCTTACCCCCCAAACACACATATATAGTAACAGGGGCCCCCTTTTTAACCCCCCCCCCACCTTTGTACATATATTTATAATCAGTGCATATATATATAGAGCCAGGGCCTCCCTTTTTGCCCCCCCTATATACATTTATATATAGCCAGGGCTTCCCTTTAACCCCCCCATACATATATACTGTATAGCCAGGGCTTCCTTTCAAATCCCCCCCCCCCATATATATATATATATATATATATATAGCCAGGGCCTCCCTTTTTGCCCCCTCTTATATATATTTATATATAGCCAGGGCTTCATTTCAACCCCTCCCCCACCCCCCCCATATATATATATATATATATATATATATAGCCAGGGCGTCCCTTTTTGCCCCCCCCCTATATATACATATATATATATATATATATATATATATATATATATATATATAAAAAACTGAAAAAATGAAGGCAGCACTCCAATAAAACGTGAAAAAGTGGTGGTTTATTCCAGCAGCTTGTTGGGGGAATAAACCACCACTTTTTCACGTTTTATTGGAATGCTGCCTTCATTTTTTCAGTTTCATTGAATTGTTGAACCTTGGCTTCAGGTTCTTGGAAGGATTTTTGCACCCATTGATTGTAAGTGCTGCTTCTCTTTACTTTTTTTTTTTTTTTGTTGTTGTGTGTGTGTATATATATATATATATATATATATATATATATATTTATATATAGCCAGGGCTTCCTTTCAAACCCCCCCATACATATATATAGCCAGGGCTATATTTCAATCCCCCCCCCCCCCGATACATATATATACAGCCAGGGCCTCCCTTTCAACCCCCCCCCCCATATATATATAGCTAGGGCCTCCCTTTTTGCCCCCCCCCCTATATATATATATATATATATATATATATATATATATAGCCAGGGCCTCCTTTCAACCCCCCCCCCATACATATATATAGCCAGGGCGCCCCCCCCCAGACATATATTTATATATAACCAGGACCTCCCAATAAAAATATATAGCAGGGTGCTATACATATATAATAAAAATATATAATAAAATTAAAAAAATACTTACCCAATGACATCTTCTTCTTTCCTCTTCATGTCTTGGGTCATATACGTCGGGTCAACCGGACGCGATGACGTCATCGCGTCCGTCTGCTCTGTTGCCCGCAGCTCCGGATAGGCTCTGGCTCTGGCCGGGGCCTGGAGCAGTAGCTCCAAATGCTCCAGTTATAATCCGGCCCTGGCTAGAGGAGTGGGTCTCGGCCTGTTTATGGCCTTGATGCAGAGGGGAGGATGAAGGGGACTTTTCCCCAAGTAAACCCAATGACCCGCTCGGCGAGGCATTCACCCCTTTATTTGGGGATTGATTAGGGGGTATTACTGCATAATTGCTGTCAGAGGATGTGTCCCCACGTTTGCACGAAAAGCTGTCTTGCTTACCGTTGCCATCTTGGGAGGCGGCGGGGCCAAAAAAGGAGGTAAATTTTGCGGGTGTCCCCACTTTCTTTTTGTCCAAAAATCCACAAAACCCATTTTGGCTAATCGTTCCTCACCGGAAGGTCATAGGGAGATAGTTATGGTACTAATTGATCCTCCTGGACCATTGGAGCATTATGGAGACCATACACGTCATGGATATTTGTTTCCAATTAGGAGTTTCCCATATCACCTCTTCGCCACGTTCCTAAGGCAAATGACCGGGAGAACATCCCTCTCAGTCCCCGGGTTGCAGAGACGTAAAGGGTTTATTTCTGAGATGTGCGGTTAGTTCATAATTTCCATGATGTCTAGATAATTCTTTTGTTCTGTATGTGATTAGCACAGCACCCTCCCCCCTTCCACCTCCCCAAAGGGAGAGTTTCAAGGAAGAGGCGCTTGCTTCTAGTTTGGCTGAGGAGAGTGTGAAATGTAAACACTTGATCTTCTGTGAGGCAGGGACTCCTGTGTTGCCTGATTTCCTCAGCCCAACTACCCATCATCCTGAGCAAATGGGCAGGAATTAAATCATAACTCCAGATATTCCTCACACTGCTGTGTACCCTGTGATAGATTTTATTAGGTGGTAGTGGGTGAGTATAGTTCTGCATTGGGCACAGTTAGAGGAGTGGCCTAGTGTAAAAACAACTACAATTTATATTAGACAGTATTAATTTTGTTTTGACGCACAATTATTTTTATTTTAATTCAAAATATTATTTACAGTTTACAGGTACCGCCATGGGCACCAGATTAATCCTAGCTACACTAACCTGTTCATGGTGGTGCGGGAACATGATGTAATTACACCAAGGCTGGGGTCAGCTCGGGTCTGGCTTTGGCGGCGGTATATAGACGACATTATTTTAGTTTGGGATAGGTCACATGGGGAATTAATGGAGTTCATAGCAAAATTAAAAGACAATCAGTGGAACTTGAGATTTACGGCAAACATTGATGCACATGCAGTAAAAGTTTTAGATCTCAATATAGAAATAAAGTATTCCACCTTTTCAGAAATCTGTGGCAAAAAATAGTTTTATCTTAAATACCAGTTGTCATCTACCTCAATGGTTACTGAATGTGCCAGTTATTTAGTTTTGCCGTTTAAAGCGTAACTACACGGGAAGATACATTTCAAATGGAAGCAGAATTTATGAATTTCTTGAAAAACAATATCCAACAATCCTATTAGATGAGACATGAAACAAGGTGTGAAGATTAGGCCTCTTTCACACTAGCGGTAGCACAGATCCGGCAGGTGAAGGGTGCCGCCGGATCCGTGCTGCCGCAGGGACATGTGACATGTCACACAGTACATACACACAGACACAGACATATACACATACAAATACACATACATACTTACATGCTCCCGGCAGGTCTCCACAGTGCAGGAGGAGCAGGACGGCGCGCACATAAGACAATTCCCCACAGCGCCCTCTGCTGGGCGCCAGGTGGAATCGTCCTATGTGTGTACCGTTCTGCTCCTCCTGCACTGTGGAGACCTGCCGGGAGCATGTAAGTATGTATGGGTATATGTCTGTGTATGTATGTATGTATGTGTGCAGGTGACGGATCCGTCAGGAACTCCATTGAAAGTCAATGGAGGACGGATCTGTTTACCATTGTGTCACACCAAACGGATCTGTCCCCATTGACTTTCATTAGGGGTCATGATGGATCCGTCTTGGTGCGGATGCCTGGACCGGAGAGCAAACCGCAGCATATAAAATCAGTCAATTGAATCTGGCAGGTTAACAAAAATAGTTAAAGGGGTTGTCCGAGTTATGACAAAAAATATATAGCACTGTAAATCTGATGGGCAGCAATATATAAGTTAAGCAAGTTTTAGGCAAAAAAAATCTATACTTCCTCATTTCCCTGGTTCTCTTCTGGTCTTTGTTTACATGCAATAACAACAATCTCAGCCCCTCCCCCCCCCCCCTCTGCAAAGGGAATGAATACAAGTGCTGAGTGACATGTCTGCCTGCTGGAATACTCAGCAGCATGTTGTATGTGTAGGACTACAAGTCCCAGCTGTACAATGACACTGCTAATACACACAGGAATTTCTCCCTACCTGTTCTTGTACAATACAATTCCTCTATAGCTCCTTGCCCAGCATTTGTCTCCTCTCACTGCTGCAGCTACTGTTTGTTGTAAAGCCTTGAGCCCTCAGTGTGTTCTGGCTGAAGGGGTTAATGTTTTATCTGAAGGAAACCAGGGAGAGAGCAGATAGCAGGAGCCCGGCAAAGAAAGGGGGCGTGGCCAGTGACGTCTCGTGTACAGACTGTTATCTGAACTCTGAGGCTTGTGAACGAAACATCACAGAGCAGAGAGATAAGGTGACATCACAGGTCATGTGACCCTCAGTCAACTCTGAGAAACCAGCAGCTTTAGAAACACAAAGTATATGGGAAAGTTGTTATACCTGACAAGTTAGAAACATATAAAGAACAAAAAAATAACTCGGACAACCCCTTTAATTTTTGTATCCAAAGTAACAGTCATAATTGACATTGTTCAATATGATGATTGTTCTAAAATTCATTAACTAGTGAGGTTCTTCGATTTCCATGACAGACTTTTATATTCATCCTCAGGAGTGGCTTGACCATAGACCCTACAGGGAAATTTCCCAGTGGGCTGATGCCCAGGAGGCCATGCAGGCCTTTCTCCTGGCCATTGGCCAGGTAAATAATGGTCTGATGCTCTCAGCCTTAATTAATGTTAGGAGCATCAGGTACTTACGCACCTGGCCAGCAGCCACAGGTTCCCTCTGAATTTAACTGTATATCTGCTATACTACAGTATTGCTGGCCCTGCCTACTTCTGTTATCCCTACCTACTTTTAACTTGCATTGGCCTTGCCTACTTGTGTTGCCAGCCTTCTGTCAGTTTGGACCTACCTACAACATGGGACACTTTTTTTTTTTTCCCAGTCCATCTAAGAAAAAACCCTTTATTGTACTTCTTCCTTCGTGGGATATATTATATCTTATATCTTATATACCTTGTTCTACACTTCAAAGGGCTTTACAACAGAGTTTTTCCAATTATTAAAGGCAATTCATTCTCCACTTTTACAGCCCCAATTTCAGCTCTGACTCAGAAGTGCTTGAATTCTACATGTGGACATCTGAAACAGAAACCACATTCCAGTCCCTGAAACTGTCATTCTCATCCACTGATATTGATCCGTTCTTGCATGAGGTGGATGCATCCTAATTGGATGCAGGAACTGTCCTTACTCAAAAGACAATTTCCAGAAAGGTGCTCACCTGCAGCTTCTCCTCAACCAAACAAAATTATTCCATTGGTTACAGGGAGTTTCTCTCAATCAAGGTAGCCTCTGAAGAATGGCGTCAGAAGGGTGCCTGCCAACTTGTCATCATTGACCTCAAGAACCTCAGTTCTCTCTTCATCTCAAGACTTGCCAAGCTTGGTGGTCATTGTTCTTTGCTCTCTTCAATTGCCTTCTGCATTTTCATCCACCTGACAAAAATAACAAAGCAGATGCCCTATCCCACTCATTTGATCCTAATGATTACACAAAGAAGCCCCAGCATCATATACCCTGCCCACACTTGTATAGCTGAAAGATATTCTGCCTGGCGAGAAGGTCGTCCCTGTTGCCAAGAGGAAGAAGGTCTTGTTCTGGGCACATGGACATTACTGGTGGATACAGTTTCTAAAGATGTTCTAGACTTTGTCTTTTGTAGATCTGCCCTACCTGTACCCAGAACAAGTCCCCAAAACAAAAACCTGTAGGACTCCTTTTTCCGCTGCCAATGTCTGAGGTTTAGTGGAAGCATATCGCCATGGATTCTATTACCAACCTGCCTTTTTACTCTGGCTGCACTTTAATCTGGATGGTGGTTTGATCGATCCTTTAAAATGACCTACTTCATGCCTCCACCCGGTCTCCTGTCGCATGCCAGTCAATCGGTCAAGTTATTCGTTGAACAACCTTTTCTTCATAGTTTATAGCTGTCATTTAAGGGTTCCTCTTCTGTTACCTGTCTCTTATGGAGTTCAGGCAGCTGAGTCTACGGTCAGCAACTTCACCCAGATCTGGTAAGAAACAAAAACACCCCTACTATAGGCTTCCCCTTTCATGAAGATGTTTGCTGAATGCAGGTGAAGTGTTCCATCTCAATTTTCTCCTGGGGACTAAGGGCTCATGCACACGACCGGTGCCGGTCCGTGCCCGTATTGCGGCCCACATATACGGGGTCTGCAATACACAGGCACCGGCCATGTGCAGCACGCATCAGAGATCGTGGACCCATTCACTTCAATGGGTCCATAATCACAGAGATGTGGAACGGAGGCTCAGATCGGAACACCACTACAATGTGCTTCCGTGGTGTTTTTGGCTGTGCCTCCGCACCGCAAAAAAGTAGCGCATGCATTACTTTCTTGCGGTGCGGACCATCAAATGAATGGGTCCAAGATCCACATGCGGCGGCCCCAATGTCAGTGCAAATTACGGTCCACAGCACGGGCATCAGACACAAGGTTTCTTTGTACAGGTTACAACCTCGCCTCATTGTACATTTTAAAGGTGTTGATTAGGGGTGAGCGAATCAAGCTTCGCATCCAAAATCTGAAGTCAATTAGTTCTTAAACTTTGTTTTAATGCTTTTCATGTCTCCATACATCATGAAAATGTATGCGCTGCAACAAGGCAATATTTGTTAAGTCTGAAGTCGCACGAGACTTCGGTGAATAACTGTGGGCTTCGATTCTACAACCTTAAAAACGGTTTAAAACAGGAATCCAAAGTTGGTTTTGGTACCAATCAAATCGTCGCCTCCGTAATCTGCAACTTGTCCCAGCTCATACCAGGTCTAAAAAAATGGGAGTGGACGGGAAATGGGATGGGCTGGTAGGCCCCTCTCATTTATCATTTTCTATATCTGTTTTAGGTGTGGAAAATGGTCTAAATTTAAGCCAACAAGAAAGCTGTCTTCCATTTAGACTGTGGCTGGACACATAATTTCGGCGGATCCATCTAAAATGCTGAAATTAATAAATAACCCATTAATTTTTTCTTTTAAAAAAATGCTTGTACTGTGAAAAAAACAAAACAAAAAATAAAACATATTAGTATCTCTGCAGCAGTAATGACTTTCTCTATAACAATATCACATGATCTACCCCCTCAGGTGAATGCTGTTAAAAAAAATAAAATAAAAACTACCATTTTTTGTCATCTTGCTCCAAAAAAAAGTGAAATATTAAATGATCAAAAAATCATATGTACCCAAAAATAGTACAGTGATCCCTTAAGATACAATGGCCTGAGGATACAATATTTTCAACATACAATGGTCTTTTCTGACCCATCATAAGTTGAAACCAGACTCAACATGCAATGTCTCAGACTCAGATCCAACCAATCGAGGCCACTTCTCTGGTAACCTCGCTGTATTAGTTACTAGTTATCAGCTATTCCTATATGTAAGGACTTGTTTTATCTGTCTTCGTTATCTGCTTGTTTTTCTTAAATCATCATTTTCTCTTATCGTGAATGACATTTTGGGGCTTTGGAACCGATTACTGAAGTTACAACGGTTTCAACATACAATAGTCCTCCTGGAACCAATTAATATTGTGAGTTGAGGGACCACTGTACCAATAAAACTGTCACCTTATCCTGTAGTTTCCAAAATTGGGTCACTTTTTGGGAGTTTCTACTGTAGGGGTGCAAGTGTCTT
Source organism: Rhinella marina (assembly GCA_900303285.1). Classification (NCBI taxonomy): domain Eukaryota; kingdom Metazoa; phylum Chordata; class Amphibia; order Anura; family Bufonidae; genus Rhinella; species Rhinella marina. The sequence goes on from ONZH01011533.1 coordinate 51,142, forward strand.
CGGTCTTCAAGTGTGACATGGCAACTTAAATTATCCCAGTGCAATCTGCCCTCCAAGAACCATATGGTCCTGATCCTTCTGAGCCCTGAGTTGTGCCCAGTTTATGACCACATATGGCAGCTGCCCTCTAGTGGTCAAGTATGAGAAATATATAGTTTATACATTTTATATAAAAACCTCTCTCACACTCACCATGCAAGGTAAATTGTGTGATAATTTTATAGTGTGGGTCATTTTGGAAGTGACGATACCAAATATGTGAAGAGTTTTTATTATTGCAATCTTTTCCAATGAAAAACATGTTTTCAATGGAAAAAAGTGTATTTTTTAACAAGGAGATTTTTTTTAAACTGTATTTAACATTTTTTAACCACTTTTTAGTCCCACAAGGTTACATGCAATCCTTTGATCACTCACATAGTACACTATACTATTTATGTAGTACACTGTACTATATACTGTCAGTACTAAACTAACAGGCACTATCGGGCTGCATCTTTGACACCGCATGATGGGGCACACACTGCAGGCAAGCCTTCATAGTTATCTCTCCTGGCCCTGTCAATCAAGATGGAGAGGGCGGGGCTAGCACAGGAAGCAGGAGGAATAAAGGTACAAAGAGTGGTTTGGGACTGTCCTCAGTGCAATACAATTTGCATATAAATTAAAAGGACTTTTTCAGATCGCTAAGTGATACACACAGGATCTTCCCCCTACCTTCTTTGTTCTTTGCATCTCCTCCAGATCAGCTCCAGTATCAGCTTTGTGTCAGTGTTTTCTGGCTGAAGGGGGGGGGGGTAGGGGGGGGCAGCACAGTGACGTTTCGTGTACAGGCTCTGTGCACGAATATAAGATTAGCAGGGATTCAAGCTGACATCATAGGTCATGTGACCCTCATTGAAACCTGAAACACCAGCAGCTTTAGAAGCAGAAAGTGTATGGAAAAGCTGTTGTATTTGACTAGTTAGAAACATACAAAGGACAAAAAAATAACTCAGACAACCCCTTTAAGCCTGATTTACCAGTGAGGTTCTTGGTGACAGGCCCCCTTTAATGCTTAATAGGATGTGAATTGTGGATAAAACATTCCCTACTCTGTGGACATGAAAATATTTTCCTGTATAATTTCTTTGATATGCAATTAGTGCTGACATCCAGAAGACAAAACGGCTTCACCCGTGTGAATTCTCTGTTGTGTGATAACACTTGACTGAACTTTATTACCTGTCTCACGTTCTGAACATGGAAGAGGCTTTGCACCTGTGTGACTTCTCTGATGTGCAACACAATCTGCTTCATGGTTAATACATTTACCACATCATGTACATTAAAATGACTTCTTCACTTTGTGAATTCTCATATGTTTAAGAAGATCTGCTTTCTGATTAAAACATTTTTCACATTCTGAACATGAATACGGCTTCTCCCCTGTGTGAATTCTCTGATGTGTAACAAGAGATGATTTCTGGTTAAAACATTTCCCACATTCTAAACAAGTATATGGCTTCTCTCCTGTGTGGATTCTCTGATGTACAACAAGAGTTGATTTGTCACTAAAACATTTTCCACATTCTGAACATGAAAATGGCTTCTCCCCTGTGTGAATTCTCTCATGTAGAACAAGTTGTGATTTACGGATAAAACATTTCCCACATTCTGAGCATGAATATGGCTTCTCCCCTGTGTGAATTTTATGATGTTTAACAAGAAGTGATTTACGTTTAAAACACTTTCCACATTCTGAACATGGATATGTCTTCTCCCCTGTGCGAATGTTCTGATATATAACAATATGTGATTCATGATTAAAATGTTTTCCACATTCTGAGCATAGAAAAGCCTTCTCCCCTGTGTCAGTTCTTTGAAGTTGAACACTTTGCTTAACAGTCTGTGATGAATCAGAAAAATGGAACCCATCCAAAGGATCAGATGATAGATCTTTGCTTTTAAAGTCCAAGGACACACCTGAGACAATGGCATGCTCTTCATGTGTATCTTCTGTGAAACCCCAATCATCTGCTTTAATTTCTGAAGATATTAGATCTTCCTCTGAGCTCCTGGTACAGTCATCTGCCAAGAATAAAACTTTTTTAAATTATTTTAAATAATATAACTTTAAGATCATATTGATATTTTAATACATTTATATATTTAAAATTGCATACAAATTACAAGACATGGAGCAAAACACAGTAGACCAGTAGCCTGGACCAGTAGATGATGACATCAGGTCACCAGGCTGTTCTCTTATATTTTCCATAGCTTATGTTGAAGCCAATATCTTCATAGCTTCACATTTCAGTGTATCCATCTCCTCTCTTTTCTCGTGAAATGTTCAATGGAGAATCATGAAGGGCATGAATTCCACAAGTGGACATCTGAAACAGAAGCCACATTCCAGTCCCTGAAACTGTCATTCTCATCCACTGATATTGATCTGTTCCAAAGTCTCAAAATAGTTCTTGCATGAGGTGGATGCATCCTAATTAGGTGCAGGAACTGTCCTTACTCAAAAAGGAATTTCCAGCAAGATGCTCACCTGCAGTTTCTCCTCAGCTGAACAAAATTATTCCATCGGTTACAGTGAGTTGCTGTCAATCTCAAGTTAGCCTTTGACGTCATCTGCTGGAGGGTGCCTGCCAACTTGTCATCATTGTTGGTGTAGAGCAGTGTTTCTCAACTCCAATCCTCAGGGCCCACCTACTGGTCAGGATTTGAGAATATCCCACAGAATGAATACCTGTGGTAAGTCCCTGTGGATGGACACTAATTATATTACCTGCTGAGTATTAAGGAAATCCTGAAAACATGACTGGTAGGTTGATCCCCAGGAGGTGAGAAACCCTGATTTAGAGAGTGGAGCACCACACATAAATCAAAGCTGGTGCCAGCAAAGACTTGACAGTCAATAATCAGTAATATGAAAATTACGGCACTCAGATTGTGCTCTTGTGTATAAGGTAATTTATTGTTACACCAAAAAGGAAAGTTCATGATCCAGTTAAGAAAAAAAAATATTAATGGATAACCACCCTTTAAATTCATTCTTGAACTGATATTTTAGCCCAAACGGACCTTCCTCAGCTGTCTAAGGGTCCTTAGGCCACTGAGGAAGGTCTGTTTGGACTGTAACAATAAATTATCTTAAACACAAAAGTACAATCTGAGTGCCGCAATTTTCATATTACTGATTATTAACTTCATGTACAAGTAAGTATTAGACAGCACTCCAGAGGTAAATGCAAAGTGATTTTTTATTCAGCCGAGCATGATGCACAAATATGGCAATGTCTCGGGCCCTTCATCAGGCCAAGAGGTGTGCAGGCAGCAGGAGGATCGGCTGTGCAGTTTAAAGCGACACAACGTCTGCTGTCAGAAGTGGGATCCGCACGGCCGATCCTCCTGCTGCCTGCACACCTCTTGGCCTGATGAAGGGCCCGAGACATTGCCATATTTGTGCATCATGCTCGGCTGAATAAAAAATCACTTTGCATTTACCTCTGGAGTGCTGTCTAATACTTACTTGTACATGAAGATTAGGACCTTGGGGTGAAGCAAAGGTCCACAATTAGACGTGCACCCAAAAACCGCCATAAAGTGGATGAGTGCTGGAGCCACACAGACAACACTAACTGGTTATTAACTTGTCAGGGGAAGCAGGTCTTGTTCTGGGCACATGGACATTACTGGTTATTCCTTACATATAAATAATGAGAGGACATGTCTATTACCTGATGATGTGAGAGGCCGATGATCCGCCATCATGATGTTCTTGTACAGATCTTTGTGTCCTTCTAAATACTCAGACTCCTCCATGGAGAAATAGACGGCGACATCCTGACACCTTATAGGAACCTGACAACACAATGATACAGTCATCACCCAGATCCCTTCATAGTGTTACTGTATAATGTCCCAGCATTCCCAGCAATGTCACCTCTCCAGTCAGCAGCTCAATGATCTTGTTGGTGAGTTCTAGGATCTTCTCTCTGTTGACATTCTCATGTATTGGCCTGAATATTGGGCTCAGGATTCCTCCCCATCCTTCAGATACTGGGACCTGACAGCGCTCACTAGAGGTCTTCTTCACTACTGTGTATTCCTGGTTATGGAGAGACACAGTAATAAATATCACTCCATACATCTCCAGTCATGTCCATCTGTTAGTAACATAGAGAAGATGATGTAATGTGACATCATCAGAATCTCTCACCTCTCCAGTAAGCCGGAAGAGGATCTCTAGGGTGAGGTTTATTATACTCTCTGCCATATTGTCCCTGTCTTGACGGGTCAATGAGGAAGAGTGATCTTATACAGAAGATATGCACTCAGCAGATTCTATGTTGTAGAAACCTGAATGGAAAAAAATATGAAAAATCATACAAAATCCCACGTAAAATACAATTACAGAAGATATTCAACACCTACATGTTATTATTATCTCACCAAGTTGCTCTATATTTCAGGTCAAAACATGTCACATCTTCATAATACCACTATAGACAATTACAGGTCACAGCGGTAATGCCAGTTAACGATATGCAAATTATAAAAAATGGAAACACAATATTCATAACACCTTGATTTATTCAGTATTGAGTATAAGCGCCAGTCGCAGAAATACACACTTTTAAATGCTTTGGCTTGCTGTCAGTGAGGTTATTAATGGTTGTCTGAGGAACATTCTGCAATGCTGAATGCACTTGAGCACACAAATCATCAAGATCTGTTCCTGGCTCCTTTTGCAATTGCCAACCAAGGATGTCCCAAATGAGCTCGATGAGAACAAGTCCAGAGATACTGCAGGCCATGGTGGCAAGTTTAGGACATGCAGGCTTATCACAGTACCACGAGCAACATGTGGCCTGATGTTGTCCTGTTGAAAATAAAAACGCCTCCTGGGACACTGGAGAAATGGCTGTACCATTGGTTCCACAACCAAATAATTGTAACGCTGAAATGAAGACTAGAGGGGTCTGGCTACTGTACATTATGCCACCCCACATCATAATCCTGAGAATAGGACCATTATGACATTTCCTTGTAGAGGCCTCTTCATGGCGTTGTCCAGATCAATCTATGGCTATCATTACATGTGAGACAAAAGTGGGACTCATGGCTGAAGAGTTAGACCTTCATTTCAGCCCTCACTGCAGTCTTGCTGTGCACTATGATAGCTGCCACGCTGTCTAGACTCCTCCTCCTGGAAGAAAGCAGGACCCGCCCACTCCTACCAAGAGGGGAAGAACCGGGTGGTTAACCCTGTGCCTGCCAACCATACCTCTTTATACTATACATACATAACAATGCAAAGCATAACATTACGTAACATAACAACTGCAGATACCCCACAGGTCTGGGGTACTGCACTGTTGTTCCAGTTCATCGTTGTTCTCCCAACCACTGGGATATGTAACACTGAACAATGCTGACATCTTGGCCTAGAGACGTAGCGATCTGCTGGAGTGATAAACCAAGGTCTCTCAGTTCAAGGAATCTTTTCCTTTCAGCTTGTAACAAGTGTCGGTGTTAGAGTAGCTTCCTCTACTGAAAATGAAGTTGTCAAGGTTCAAGCGATTCATCGGCCGGGGGACATCAAGCACACACAGAGTTGGTGTACAATAGAGTCCGGGTTTCCCCTTCCTCAGTGTTTATTTATACACAAAGACACAAACACAAAGCCAATCAAAGGTTTATGGTATAGAACACTGACCAATCAGATTATAGATAACAGGGCATGATAGCCTCATGTCAGGACAGAACGAGCAGGTTGTGGTGGAATGTGTGAACGAGGTTTGTGTGGTCTCGTCTTTAGCCCATGGCAACCTAAACAAGTCTTGTTGCCCACCACCCCCCTCCACACCTTTACTGGAATGTCCTTAAGCAGTTTGGAAAAGCTTGCTTAGAGACGAGATGGAGTCAGCTACATTAATAATTGTGACAAGATGGAGTCGGTTACTTTAACACCGGTGACTGGCACATCAACAAACAGGCATTGTGCAATCATCTGACATGACTTGATACGATTTTTGTGGTATCATGTAGCTAAAAAATGTTCAATCTGTTTTTTATGCCCCTCCAACGTACCATGATTGGAGCCAGGCACTTGAAACTTTCATAATCTACAAATCTTAGGCTGAGTTCACATCAGCTTTCAGACTTTCCCTTCTCATGCTCCGTTTTAGGAGCAGGACAATGGAAAGGACAGATTCGGCACATAACTGAGCCGAACGGAGCCTACGGGCCCCATAGACTATAGACGAAAAGTCTGAACGCTGATATGAACTCAGCCTTAGCAACACCTGCTACTTCCTTGATTTGCATAACCTTACGTCTTGTCCTTCTTAATGTTGCAATTTCAATATTGAGGAACGTATAAAGAAGTCAAGGTGTAAACTTCAACAGTCTTTATTCAGTTAAAGAAGAACTCCCGCAAAAGAAATTTATTCCATATCCTGCTAGAAATGTACATGATGTAATCTGTAGTAATTTTCTTACCAGTAGCTGAATTTTTGAGTTATATCATCCTGAAGTTTCTTATCTGTGTCATGTGACTAGGAATTAGACCCACCAACTCACATGGCAGCTTATGTGTGGACAGGAAGTCTAATTTTCTATGCATTCCTATGGGAGCTTCACTTTCAGTCTCATAGGAATGAATAGAGCAGTGACTGGCTTGCTGTCCTGGGTCAGTTGGAGGTCAGGGAGTTGGTCACATGACCCAGCTACAATTAGAAGAGAGTGGAAACTCTCAATTTCAGCCTCTGATGAGAAAAAGAAAATGACATTCACTACAGATTATATCATGCACCTTTCTAACAGGTCAGAGAATAAAAATGTTTGAGGGAGTTCTTCTTTAACAAAACAGGGAAGCCATCAACTCAAAGGCATCTCACCACTCCAGGACAATCCCTGAGTTTGAGACGGATGCTCGCTCTCCCCGGTAGCCATAAACTACAGAAACACATTTCAGATCAAACGTATCTACAAATAAAACTTATTTCAGGCCAAAAACAGAGACGAGTAGCTTGTTCCTCCATGAAAGAAGTCAAAGCCTGAAAGCTGAATACACTTCTCAACTAAATCATTCCATAGATTCCATTCCAACATGAGAATCCATGGACAGAGTTCTTGTCATTTCAGTTTCACCACAGACTACGCACAGGCACTTGTATATATTACATATTGGTGAGTGTTCCTGTCAGGCTGCTCAGCCATGGTGACATATCATAGGCAGGATCGTACCATTCTCATTTACTTTAGAGAAGTGGTATGTATAGTGAGGTCCTGCTCCCTCACCCCCCTAGGCAGCTCTGAAAGTGGAGTCAACCAGTCCTCCTCACATTCTAGGACAGGTTGCTGGCGGCCATTTTAAATCGTTCCCAGAGAACACCATTAAGGTGGCCATACACATTAGATAGAAGTTGGTTGATGGTTGAACAGCAGCTGAGCAACATCTGGTGAACGTTCCTTTCTCAGACACATTTTACTCCATATCGGCCATTGGAATAATAAAAATGGCCAACCTCTCCTCAGGCAATACAGATCTGTCATCAGTCAGTTAAAACAATTGTTCATTATTAAATTTTAACTGACAAAAATTCATTTAGGTTGAAATCGTCCTTTTTAATCAATTTTAGACTAATGTGCATGGCCACCTGTACTCTAAACCTAATAATATATACAAAAGACGGCGCAGAACAAACAGAACACTTACCTAAATGCTGGGTTACAGGACCTTTCATGATGTCATGACCATGTGATCCTGTGTGGGAGGAGTCAGTCTCCAGGCTTTGCCGCTAGAGGAGGTAAAGGACCTGTGACGATGTCATGTCCATGTGATCATGTCTGGGAGGAGTCAGAGGTCACATGACCAGGTGCCACTGTGCTGATTGTGATTGACGCTGGATGACCTGAGATTGCAATGGGGGAGATTTACCTAACAAGTGTAAAGGCTGTCTCCGTCTTATTTGTATGTAGCAGAGCTGCCTCCCTTTGATGTCTATGTAGCAGGGCTGTCTCTGTTGCATCTTTATGTAGCATAGCTGTATCTTTGTAATGTGTTTGTAGTAAAGCTGCCTCTGTGTGATGTGTATGTAACAGGATTGTCTCTGTGTGATGAGTATGCAGCTGGTTCACTTCTTTGTGTTTTCTATCCCACCGCCTGCTTACAGTCATGGCCAAAAGTTTTGAGAATGACACAAATATTATATTTTCACATGATCTGCTGCCCTCTGGTTTTTATGTGTGTTTGTCAGATGTTTTTATCACATACAGAAATATAATTGCAATCATATTATGAGTAACAAAAGCTTATATTGACAGTTAGAATGAATTAATGCAGCAAGTCAATATTTGCAGTGTTGACCCTTCTTCTTCAGGACCTCTGCAATTCTCCCTGGCATGCTCTCAATCAACTTCTGGACCAAATCCTGACTGATAGCAGTCCATTCTTGCACAATCAATGCTTGCATTTTGTCAGAATTTGTAGGTTTTTGTTTGTCCACCCGTCTCTTGATGATTGACCACAAGTTCTCAATGGGATTAAGATCTGGGGAGTTTCCAGGCCATGGACCCAAAATCTCTATGTTTTGTTCCCTGAGCCATTTAGTTATCACCTTTGCTTTATGGCAAGGTGCTCCATCATGCTGGAAAAGGCATTGTTGATCGCCAAACTGCTCTTGGACGGTTGGGAGAAGTTGCTCTCGGAGGACATTCTGGTACCATTCTTTATTCATGGCTGTGTTTTTAGGCAAGACTGTGAGAGAGCCGATTCCCTTGGCTGAGAAGCAACCCCACACATGAATGGTTTCAGGATGCTTTACAGTTGGCATGAGACAAGACTGGTGGTAGCGCTCACCTCGTCTTCTCCGAATAAGCTGTTTTCCAGATGTCCCAAACAATCGAAAAGGGGATTCATCAGAGAAAATGACTTTACCCCAGTCCTCAGCAGTCCACTCCCTGTACCTTTTGCAGAATATCAGTCTGTCCCTGATGTTTTTTCTGGAGAGAAGTGGCTTCTTTGCTGCCCTCCTTGAGACCAGGCCTTGCTCCAAGAGTCTCCGCCTCACAGTGCGTGCAGATGCACTCACACCTGCCTGCTGCCATTCCTGAGCAAGCTCTGCACTGCTGGTAGCCCGATCCCACAGCCGAAACACTTTTAAGAGACGGTCCTGGCGTCTGCTGGTCTTTCTTGGGCACCCTGGAGCCTTTTTGGCAACAATGGAACCTCTCTCCTTGAAGTTCTTGATGATGCGATAGATTGTTGACTGAGGTGCAATCTTTCTAGCTGCGATACTCTTCCCTGTTAGGCCATTTTTGTGCAGTGCAATGATGACTACACGTGTTTCTTTAGAGATAACCATGGTTAACAGAAGAGAAACACTGATGCCAAGCACCAGCCTCCTTTTAAAGTGTCCTGTGGTGTCATTCTTACTTAATCATGACAGATTGATCTCCAGCCCTGTCCTCATCAACACTCACACCTGTGTTAATGGAGCAATCACTGAAACGATGTTAGCTGGTCCTTTAAAGGCAGGGCTGCAATGATGTTGAAATTTGTTTTGGGGGATAAAGTTCATTTTCTAGGCAAATATTGACTTTGCAAGTAATTGCTGTTAAGCTGATCACTCTTTATAACATTCTGGAGTATATGCAAATTGCCATTATAAAAACTGAAGCAGTAGACTTTGTAAAAATTAATATTTGTATCATTCTCAAAACTTTTGGCCATGACTGTACATCCTGGTTTATCCTCCCTGATCCTGGAGATCCGCCCTGCCCCATCTTCATCTGAAAACAGTTGAAACTCGGCGTTATCCTCTGGGATGTAGAACCAACATGCCCCAAAATCCATTCCAGTGCGAATGTATCCTCTGCTCCTGGTTGGAGAAGAATTGATTACAGCTTTGGACTATAAGTGCATGTCTACACACGGCAGTTTCGTTGCCACTATTCCTGTGACAGTTCTATTCATCTGCAAGAAAAACTGGGGGTCAGTCAGCACATCCAAGTATGCAGGTACACGTCACATGGCTGCAAATAGAAAAGTAAAACATAAAAGAATGCAACAGCACTCTGCGAACACAGACAATATAATGACTACATACAATACTGCCATACTCACTATCTACACGATACTAGCGCTACATTGTAAATGTGAGATTCTTGGCAAATAATTTTGTGCAAAAATTATCTGTGCCCCTCTGCCACGTGCACCTACATACTTGGATGCGCTGACTGATCCCCAGTTTTTCTTGCAGTTTAGGTGGAGGCGTGGCAGACTCCACCACCATTTCGGTCGTGCACTCCTAACTAACCTGTTTGCTTTACAGGCTGATTTTAATTAGTGCTAGCATAAAGCTGTGTCCTGCTCTCCCTATATGCATTGGAGGCCAGTTGGCACCAGGAGAGGTGGAATACAGAGTGGGCTCAGCATTGTGTGGAACCTGCATTCCCTGAGCGTAACAGAGGTCAGTGTGGCACCAAGGAGGTATCATATTGTGTGGGCTCGGCATGCATGTGGAGCCAGCATTCCCTGAATCAGTGGAGGCCATTTTGGCTCCAAAAGAGGTACAATATAATGTCGGCTTAGCATGCATGTGGAGCCTGCATCCTCTGTAGTTAATGGAGGCTGCTATGGCCCTTAGTGACTATGGCGTTTAGTGTTAGGTTCCCGTGTTAAAGAGATCGCCTTGATGTATGGCAGACGGACACAGATAATTTTTGTACAAAATTATTTGCCAAGAATCTCACATTTACAATGTAGCGCTAGTATCGTGTAGATAGTGAGTATGGCAGTATTGTATGTAGTCATTTTATTGTCTGTGTTCGCAGAGTGCTGTTGCATTCTTTTATGTTTTATAGTTCTATTCATCTGAATGGAGTTTCCAAAAATCCATGTAAATCTAGCAGTAACAACCCGGTCCAGGAACATGGAAAATCATCCATAATCTGTGAGTATTGCACACAAGTCAAGCATAGAGCACTTGGACTGATGCCTGGGCATCAAACTGTGTATTGTAATGCACATTACTTAGCAAGCAAACTACAGTGATGAAATGGATGGAAGAAGACTCCCTGGCTGGTTCAGTGGTGTAATATAGTAAATATGTTAGAATCAAAAAGTCTTATGTACCCAAAAATGGTACCAATCAAACCATCGCCTCATCCCACAAAAAACGGGCCCCTACATAAGATAGTCATCCAAAAAATAAAAATATGGCTTTCAGAAAATGGCAACGCAAAAACTAGGGAGATTATTTACGATCAGAAATAAGCCTATACTGTATTGGGTGTTTTCTGGTGCAGATTGTGGTACAAAGGTTTTTTGCTCCGCAATCTGCAACTTTCCCCTACTCATGCCAGGTCTAAAAAAGTGGGTGTGGATGGAGAAGGGGCGGGCTGGTAGACCTAATTCTTCATTTTCCCTTCACCCATGACAGCACCATAGAGAGATGGATCCGCCCCCACAATTGGGCAGGAAGCCCCAGAGCAATTAAGAAGGGAACACCCACTTCCTCCTTCAGTGTGGTTTCCTGTCCTCCGGACAGAGGAGCCTGGAGCATGCAGCCTACAGGGCTGTGAAAACAAGGAACCCCTTATGATGGATGGTACTTAGGTTATACAGCGAATATTTGTGTTTAACGGTATGAATCTTTTGGTGCCTTTAGCGTGATTGATACACTTGAATCTTTATTAGTCTGGGGACTGGTTGATTGCCTCGAGGCCTGGTTGTCTGCCTCTTGGCTTCGGGGCCTGCGTGGCTGAAAGCCTGTGCGACTATGCCTGCTTGGCTGAAAGCCTGTGTGCCTATGCCTGGTTGTTTGATCTCCTTTTGAGTCTATGCTCGTCGGGCTGGCCGACTGCTTGGAGTCTATGCCCGTCGGGCTGGCCGACTGCCTTGGAGTCTATGCTCGTCGGGCTGGTCGACTGCCTTGGAGTCTATGCCCGTCGGGCTGGCCGACTGCCTTGGAGTCTGTGCCCGTCGGGCTGGCCGACTGCCTTGGAGTCTGTGCCCGTCGGGCTGGCCGACTGCCTTGGAGTTTGTGCCCGTCGGGCTGGCCGACTGCTTCTGTGCTTGCCTGTTGGACTGCCTCTGAGCCTGTGGGTAAAAGAAAAGGAAAAACTGTCAGTCTTTGTGGCAGGTGACTATTCTCTTGTACCTGTGGAGCTGATTGCTTCTGTGTTTGTGCCTGTTGGGATGACTGCTCCTGCGGCCTTGCAGCTGTCTGCTTCTGCTGCTGGACTTATGTAGTGCAGTTGTGTTTGGTCGGTCGTACAGCCTTGTTGGGTTGGTTGGCCGGCGGCTCATGCAGCAGTATCTGGATGACCGTACTTGGCTCTGAGTGGGTGTCTATGTGACCAGCTGTGCCTGACATGGAAGTCTGTCTTGGTGGCTATGCATGCATGGTGAACTAGTTCTGTGGCTATGCCTGATTGACAGTTTGTAGTTTAATGATCTATAAGCATAGCACACCAACAAAGCCCTATAATGCTCCTGGTGGTGAGTATGAAGAAGGACTGGACCATCTTGTTTGGATGGCCCACAGGAGGTAGGGCATACCAGCAAAGCCCTATAAGCCTCCTGGTTGGGAGTGAAGATATGGGCTGGACCATATTGTTTGGAAAGCCTACAGGAGGTATGGCATACCAACAAAGCCCTGCAAGGCTCCTGGTTGGGAGTAAGAAGATGGGCTGAACTATTTAGTCTGGATGGCCTACAGGAGGTGTGGCTTACCAGCAAAACCCTATAAGAATTTTCTGCCGATTTAGAACTTCCCAGGGAGGCCCTGGAGGGTCAGCCGCTGTCTGCTGGGGTCCTTCTTGCAGTAGTCTCCATCGGTGTGGACCCTAGGAGGTCTTAAGGGTCCGGGGGGCTCTTTGGACCTCTTGCAGCATATCCATGAGCTCCTCCAGGGGAGAGATGCCACAGTAGGGTTCCATTATAGATGCCACGTTGCGAGGAAATTGGGAGATTTGGCGTCTGAAATTCTTCAAGAAAATGTAACAAAGGGCCTCCAGTGGATCTTGGATTAAAGCATCTGTTTAACAATATAATCTGCACCAGAGGAATCGGTGTTCAGCAGTCATTATCATCATCAGTTTGGATCATTTTCTGTCAAGATTAGTACTTCTCTAAGATGTTTTGTTAAATCTGTTATGATTATTTTGATAAGATATGATATAAAAAAATCTCATATTGGTTTTTAAGTTTATGCTGGGTTTAGAGTATAATGTTCCTCGGCTTCCGTCTGGGTCTTTTTGCTTACTTTAATTACTTTCAAGCGCAGTCCCTCCTGAAGGGTGTTTTATATATCTGTTATTCGGTCGCTGTATGGTGCTGTCATAGGTGAAGGGAAAAATTATAATTACACTTACCGGTAATTGGATTTTCCAGAACCCATGGCAGCACCCCTCTAATTCCCTCCCTGATGCTTATGGTTGATGAGAATTATTTGTCTTTCAGGGGAAAAAAAAGGGAAGAAAGTAATTAAAAGGAATTTGTACGGCTCCTACTGATCAAATACTGAGGGAGGAAGGTGGTGTTCCCTTTTTAATTGCTCTGATGCTTCCTGTCCAAAGCATAATATTGAGTGAACAAAAATCACATGTACCCCAATATAGTACCAATAAAACTGTCACCTTATCCTGTAGTTTTCAAAATATGTCACTTTTTGGGAGTTTCTACTGCAGGGGTGCATAAGGGGGTCTTCAAAGTGCGACATGGCAACTTAAATTATCCCAGTGAAATCTATCCTCCAAGAACCATATGGTGCTCTTTCCCCTCTGAGCCCTGAGTTGTGCCCAGTTTACGACCACATATGGAGTGTTTCTGTAAACTGCAGAATCAGGCTAATAAATATTGAGTTTAGTTTGGCTGTTAACCCTTTCTGTGTTACCGGAAAAATGGATTCAATTGGAAAATCTGCAAAAAAAAAAAAGGAGAATTTTAACTTTTACCTCCATTTTCCATTAATTCTTGTGGAACACCTGAAGGGTTAACAAAGTTTGTCAAATCTGTTTTGAATAACTTGAGGGGTGTAGTTTCTAAGATGGGGCCATTTTGAGAATCGCTTCTAGTTCTAATCCTTCTAATGTCACTTACAAAATGATGCAAACATAAAATATACACGTGACATGTAAAATAATAACTATTTTATGAGGCATCACTATCTGCTTTAAAAGCAGAGAAATTCACATTTTGAAAATTGCAAATGTTTCCAAATTTTCTGTGAATTTTGGATTTTATTTTATAAATAAAACATATTGACTCAATGCCACTAACATGAAGTAGAATGTGTCACGAGAAAACAATCTCAGAATGGTTTTGATAAGTAAAAGAGTTCCAGAGATATTACCACATACAATAATGTCAGATTTGCAAAAAAGCAGTCTGGGATTTAAGGTAAAAAATGGCTCAATATCGAAGGGGTTAACAACAGTGCATACAAGTTACACAAAGAACAATTCAAGGAAAGGTAAAAGAGAAGGCATTACATAAAAACTGAACTCGCATCCCTAAAATATGGGCAGCACTGGTGCCTTGCAGCGCTGGGGTCCTGGGATTGAAGGACAACATCTGCATGCAGTTTTTATGTTCTCCTCATGTTTGCGTGGGTTACCTCCGGGTACTCCAAAGACATCCTTTAGCTTCAAACAAAGGGAAGACAAAGCCTAAAAATCCAATAATCCTCCATTCACCCTTCCCAATGCCAGAGAAAGAATGTAAAACCATAAACCAGCAAGAGGTCATCAACTGACCAGATGACTACAATTGAGTAACATAGTTTATAAGGCCAAAAAAAGACATCTGTCCATCCAGTTCGGCCTGTTTTCCTATAAGTTGATCCAGAGGAAGGCAAAAACCCCTGTGAGGTAGAAGCCAATATTCCTCACTTTAGGGGAAAAAATTCCTTCCCCACCCCAATGAGGCATCAGAATAACTCCCTGGATCAACGACCCCTCTCTAGTAACTATAACCTGTAATATTTTTACCTCCAGAAATACATCCAGGCCCCTCCTGATCTCTCATAGTGAACTTACCATCACCACCTCCTCAGGCAGAGAGTTCCATACTCTCACTGCTCTTACCGTAAAGAATCCTCTTCTATGTTTATGTACAAACCTTCTTTCCTCCAGACGCAGAGGATGTCCCCTCGTCACAGTCACAGTCCTGGGGATAAATAGATGATGGGAGAGATCTCTGTACTGACCTCTGATATATTTATACATAGTTATTACATCTCCCCTCAGTCGTCTTTTTTCTAAAGTGAATAACCCTAATTTTGATAATCTTTCTGGGTCCTGTAGTCCACCCATTCCAGTTATACTTTAGTTGCCCTCCTCTGAACCCTCTCCAGCTCTGCTCTGTCTAATCCTTCAAAATAATAAGGAAATACAAAGAATCAATTACAAATTTCTTATGTTTATCACAATAACACTTTTTGATCAAGTTTTAGTCCCATTATAGGGTGGCAAATGTGAAAAAAACAGCAATTCTAGGTTGTTGTTTTTTACTTCACTCACCATGCAAGGTAAATTATGTGCTAACTTTATAGTGTGGGCCGTTTCAGAAGTTATATGATATGAATATATGGGAGAGTTTTTATCTTTGCACTTTTTTCCATTGAAAATAATGTTTTCAATAAAAAAAGATGTATTTTTTAACATGGAGATTTTTAAAAAAAAACTGTATTTAACATTTTTAAACCACTTTTTATTCCCACAAGGAAACAGTTACATGCAATCCTTTAATCACTCACATAGTGCCATTAGTATAGTACAGTGTACTATCAGGCTGTGTCTCTGACACAGCATGATAGGGCATACACTGCAGGCAGGTCTAGGAACCTTCATAGTTATTTCTCCTGGCCCTGTCAATCAAGGAGAGGGAGGGGCTAACAGAGAAAGCAGGAGGAATAAAGGTACAAAGAGTGGTTTGGGACTGTCCTCAGTGCAGTACAATTTGCATATAAATTAAAAGGACTTTTTCAGATCACCAGGTGAAAGGTATAATTACATTCAGTTGAGATAGCCCAACAATCATTATGTCTGGTTTACCAGTGAGGTTCTTAGTGACAGGTATGTTTAAAATGTGATTTGTCTGTGTGAATTCTCTGATGTGTGATAACACTTGACTCAATTTTATTTCATTTCTCATGTTCTGAACATGGAAAAGGCTTCGTCCCTGTGTGACTTCTCTGTGATGTGTAAGAGGATCTGCTTAATGCATTTACCACATTCTGAACATTAAAATTACTTCTTCACTTTGTGAATTTTCTGATGTGTAACAAGAAGTACTTTCTGTGTGAATGAGTTCCCACATTCTGAACATGAATACGGCTTCTCCCCTGTGTGAATTCTCTGATGTGTAGCAAGAGATGATTTCTGGTTAAACCGTTTCCCACATTCTAAACAAGAATATGGCTTCTCCCCTGTGTGAATTCTCTGATGTACAACAAGATGTGATTTATCACTAAAACATTTCCCACATTCTGAACATGAATATGGCTTCTCTCCTGTGTGAATTCTCTCATGTAGAACAAGATGTGATTTACGGATAAAACATTTCTCACATTCTTTGCATGAATATGGCTTCACCCCTGTGTGAATTTTATGATGTTTAACAAGAAGTGATTTACGTTTAAAACACTTTCCACATTCCGAACATGGATATGTCTTCTCCCCTGTGTGAATGTTCTGATATATAACAATATGCGATTCGTGGTTAAGATGTTTTCCACATTCTGAGCATAAAAAAGCCTTCTCCTCTGTGTCAGTTCTTTGAAGTTGAACATTTTGCTTGACAGTCTGTGATGAATCAGAAGATTGGATCCCATCCAAAGGATCAGATGATGGATCTTTGCTTTTAAAGTCTAAAGGTAGATCTGGAATAATGGCATGCTCTTCATGTGTATCTTCTGTGAAACCCCAATTATCTCCTTTCAAATCTGAAGATATCAGATGTTCCTCTGAGCTCCTGGTACAGTCATCTGCCGAGAATAAAACTACTTTTTATTATTTTAAATAATATAACTAAGATTATATTGCTATTTTATAACATTTATAAATTTAAAATTCCATACAAATTCCAAGACATGGAAAAATTCAATTATCAACTGACTATGGGAAAATAGATCACACTCTGAGAGTAGACCAGGAGCCTGGACCAGTAGATGATGATGTTAGGTCACCAAGCTGTTCACTTGTATTTTGTACTTGTGTTGAAGCATCTTCATAGATTCACATTTCATTGTGTCCATCACCCTCTGTTCTAGTGAAATGCTCAGTGGAGAATCATGAAGTGATCTGTGAGTCAGAGCAATTAGGTGGTGTCCGTCTCACACACTGATGGCTATATGCACTGGTATAATTCACGGCTTTGGAACAATGTAACCAGTGTCAGACTGGGGTACACTGGATTCACCAGAGAAACTGACACTGAAAGCCCCCCTTCTAGCTATCTCACAGATGTAGTAAATATATTATTTTACATATACTACATACATATAAATAATACCGGCATGTACTGTACATATCACATTTATGGGCTCTATTAATCATATACATAGTAACATAGTTTATAAGGCCGAAAAAAGACATCTGTCCTTCCAGTTCGGCCTGTTATCCATACGCCCAGGATGTAAACATTAAGCAGAGGTCTCTGACAGTTATCATACAGTGACAACTTTTTATTTTTTTACTATACAGTAGTTGTATGGAATACTGATTTATAGAAGCCAGATAGAGACAAAAAGCACACTATACCGTCTGGCTAATACTAACCCTATGGACACATTTACCATTTACTTTGGCAGTTTTCCAGATGCACCCGCTAAACATAAAATCACACATTATATAAACCCAGCCTATATAATAAAATGTTTACTCACACACATAAAGATACATCAAAATTACAACATAGTAAGATACATAGATATAACTCATAGTAAGATACAAAGATACATCAAAATTACTACATAGAAACATACACATTTACACGCCACACATACACAAATTCTATGTATACGCATTATACATGCAGTATATAACAGTTACACATGTATGCACATTACTCAAACATACATACACAAACCCATTACACGCCTATATGACAACTACTGTCACCTCTACCTGGCCCAACCCAGACAGTGGAGGTATTAGTGTCTTCTTCTCACTGTATTGTGGTAGTGTGTTTATTTCTGGTGGCCTTTTGTAACAAGTGATTTTCTCATTACATAAATATTTGTCATAAAATACAATTATTCAAATACCAAATATTCATAGTTAAAATTCTTACACAAGCTCGGTGGTCGTTGTTCTTTGCTCCCTTCAATTGCAGTCTGCACCTGACAAAAATAACAAGGCAGATACCCTATCCCACTCATTTGACCCTAATGATCGGGCAAAGAAGCCCCAGCATCATAGACCCAGTCCACATCATCGCAGCCACTCTTGTATAGCTGAAAGATATTCTGCCTGGCAAGACGGTTGTCCCTGTGGCCAAGAGGAAGCAGGTCTTGTTGTGGGCACATCGACATTAATGGTGGCTACAGCTTCTAAAGATGTTCTAGACTTTATTGACATCTGCCCTACCTGTCCCCGAAACAAAAACCCGTAGGACTCCTTCTTCCACTGCCAGTGTCCGAGGTTTAGTGGCAGCATATCGCCATGGATTCTATTACCAACCTGCCTTCTTACAATTGTTTTAGTGCCGATCCGTCTTGGCCATTTTAGAGATGATACAACTGGATCCATTCATAATGGATGCAGCTGATTGTATTATCCTAATGTAAGCATTTTTGCTGATCCCTGACGGATCCAGAAAAATGCAGATGTGAAAGTAGCCTTAGGGCTTCCAATTCCCAAAAATTCAAAAACAATTGTGTGTTAGTTTACCTTTCAAAAGTATGTGCCCCCCACGCTCCCACCACTACCTGACTATACAATGAGCAATCAGTAACCAGTGAAGGAGTAGAATCTGTGAGTCTTCTCTGCTTTATGTAGTGGTTACTACTCACCTGGGTGGTTATCTGTGGGAATGTCCTCTATGATCTGCTCATCACCCCTCACAGATGTCTCTTCAGTCTTAATATTGTTCAAAAGCTGTGAAACAAATATAGTAAAGGTCAGCAGAGAAGTTGTGGGACACAGGGCTGCCATCCAGAAAGTTTCTTTTTTCTGGACAACTTATCCCAAAATCACGAACAGCCAACATTTTTTACAGACAAATTAGAAAAACCATAATGAATAATAAAGATAAGTAATCCATGTCTATAGCTCAATATACTGATAAGAACTCATTGCCGGCATTTACTGTGAGCTGTAAAATAATGATGATAATCCCCAAAATAATCTAGTCAGGTACCACCATCCTCAAAAAAAAAAATAAATCACGGACACTTCTATTTTTTTCATGAACACAAGAAAAAAGTTGCCTATTTTTACGAACTGTCCAGAAATTTCTGGACAGTTGGCAACCCTGGTGCGACATGTTTTAGAAGACCAGAAATCATCATTAATTATGGTGACAACCAGTGATTAAATAACAGCAGAAATAATCTCACTAAAATATCTTCAGGTCTCATGTATGAATCCAACCTGTTGGCTCCTTTTTTCTGACCAGCAGTCTCCATAGCAAGAAAATTGTGAGAAAATCAAGATGACAAGTAATGTCTATGGTCAGATATAATCCTGCTATCACCACCTTTCTTATTGTACAGGGATCAGAGTGCACCTTTCATGAGATCTTATCTCCATCTACCTGATCATACTGTGCAACATTGTGATGTTCTTCTGAACCATCCTGTAGAAGAAGAGGACTGGGACATCTCTCATCCTGTAGAAGAAGAGGACTGGGACATCTCTCATCCTGTAGAAGAAGAGGACTGGGACATCTCTCCAGTGTTGTTCTCTCTTCTTTAACTGTAGGTAAAACATACAGTGACTGAATTTATTCCGTACATATAAATAATGAGAGGATGTGTGTATTTAGTCATGTCTATTACCTGATGATGTGAGGGGCTGGTGATCCTCCATCATGACATGCTTGTGCAGATCTTTGTGTCGTTCTAAATACTCCCACTCCTCCATGGAAAAATAGACGGCGACATCCTGACACCTTATAGGAACCTGACAACACAATGATACAGTCATCACCCAGATCCCTTCATAGTGTTACTGTATAATGTCCCGGCATTCCCAGCAATGTCACCTCTCCAGTCAGCAGCTCAATGATCTTGTTGGTGAGTTCTAGGATCTTCTCTCTATTGACTTTCTCATGTTTCGGAATGTGAGGTGTCTGCCCAGAGATTGGGCTCAGGATTCCTCCTCGTCCTTCAGATACCGGGTCCTGACAGCGCTCACTAGAGGTCTTCTTCACTACTGTGTATTCCTGGTTATGGAGAGACACAGTAATAAATATCACTCCATACATCTCCAGTCATGTCCATCTGTTAGTAACATAGAGAAGATGATGTAATGTGACATCATCAGAATCTCTCACCTCTCCAGTAAGCCGGAAGAGGATCTCTAAGGTGAGGTTTATTATACTCTCTGCCATCCTGTGCCTGTCTTGATGGGTCAATCAGGAGAGTGATCTTATAGGAGATATCCACTGAGCGGATCCTATGTTGTAGGAACCTGAATGGAAGAAATGTGAAAAATCATACAAAATCCCATGTCAAATACAATTACTGAAGATATTCAACACCTACACGTTATTACCTCATCGTGTTGCTCTGTATTTCAGGTCAAAGCATGTCACACCTACATATTACCACTATAGACAGTTACAGGTCACAGCGGTAATCCCTGTATAAATCTGGATTCTGGTAGATCACTTCATAAATCTAGAGCTCAGACTGTCTTAGTCCTATCAGTTGGGATCTCAAGATTTAAACCAAAATAAAGTTTCACTTACAGCTATTACAAAATACACTTCTCAACATTGTTATTGCAACACCAAGATGGAAAGTCGTGGAATTATGGAAATTACAGGATAAAGCTAAAAATGTTCAGTCTGGCTTTAGTGTCCCTGCCACGTACCATGATTGGAGCCAGGCACTTGAAATATTGAAAAGCTGCAAATCTTAGCGACACCTGCTACTTCCTTGATTTGCATAACCTTACGTCTTGTCCTTCCAATTTCAATGTTGAGGAACGTATAAAGACGTCAAGGTACAAACGTCAACAGTCTTTATTCAGTTAAGAAAACGCAGTAGTCATCATTTCATAAGCATCTCACCACTCCAGGACAATCCCTGCATTTAAAAACGACGCTCGCTCTCCTCTGTAGCCGTAAACTGCAGAAACACATTTCAGACCAAACGTATCTACTAATAAAACTTATTTCTTTTAGACCAAAGACAGAGACCAGCAGCTCGTTCCTCCATGGCAGAAGTTTCCTCAGAGCCTGAAAGCTGAAAACACTTCTCAACTAAATCATTCCATAGATTCCATTTCTACATGAGAATCCATGGACAGCGTTCTTGTGATTTCAGTTTCTCTACAGACTACGCTCTAACACTTGTATATATTACATGTTGGTGAGTGTTCCTGTCAGGCTGCTCAGCCATGATGACATATCATATATCATATCATAGGCAGGATCATACCATTCCCATCTATTGTATAGAAGTGCAATGTATAGCAAAGCCCTGCTCTCTCACCCCCCTAAAAGTGGAGTCAACCAGTGCTCCTCACATTCTAGGATAGGTTGCTAGCGGCCATTTTAAAGAATTCCAAAAGAACCCCTTTACGGAGGCCATACACATTAGATAGAAGTTGGTTTATGGTTGAACAGCAGCTGAACAAACATCTGGTGAACATTCCTTTCATAGACACATTTTACTCCATATCAGCCAGTAGAACATTACAGATGGCCGACTTCTCCTCGGACAATACCGCTCTGTCACCGGTCAGTTAAAACGATGGTTCATTGTTATATTTCCACCAAAATGAATGTTTGTTGGTTGAAATCATCCATTTTGATAAATTTTAGACTAATGTTTGCAGCCACCTGTATTCTAAACCTAATACTACACACAAGAGACCGCACAAAACATGGAGAAAACGTCCCACAGCCCCAACACACAGGACACTTACCTAAATGCTGGGTTACAGGACCTTTCATGATGTCATGACCATGTGATCTTGTGTGGGAGGAGTCAGGCTCCAGGCTCTGCCGCTAGAGGAGGTAAAGGACCTGTGGTGATGTCATGTCCATGTGACCATGTGTGGGAGGAGTCAAGCTTCATGCATTCCTATTGGAGGAGGTAAAGGACCTGTGATGATGTGATTTCCATGTGATAATGTGTGGGAGGAGTAAGAGATCACATGACCAGGTGCCACTGTGCTGGATGTGATTGCCGCTGGATGACCTGAGATTTATGTGTCCCATCAGGATGTAACTGCAGTGGGGGAGATTTACCCAACTGGTGTAAAGGAAAATTGGCTTAGTTACCCATATCAACCAATCAAATTCCTCCTTTCATCTTCCAAAGGAGCTATGAAAAATGAAAGGTGGAATCTGATTGGTTCTTATAAGCAACTAAGCAAGTTTTCTTTTACACGAGATCTCAGTAGCCCCTTCCCCGCCCCCTTTTTTTAGACCTGGCGTAAGCGGGAAAAAGTCACAGATTGGGGTTCAAAGCAATAAACACAGGGAGAACATGCAAACTCCATGCAGATGTTGCCAGCAACTAGCAGTAACGCCAATTGTGGACTTTTAACCCTTCAGATACCGTGGCCAAATGTGACCACAGCATCTGAACATACAAAAACCCAAAAGTGCATACTTCTGCTGCAGTGTGCAACAGCCTATGTCCTCCTAAATAACAAGAGGCTGTCACAAATGAGTTCCTATGGAGCCCCTGCTTATAATAAAACCCTGAGCTGGTCTCTTCATAACTTTGGTGATCCTCTGCCAGTTCTAAATGTAAGACAGCTTCCTTGCTGTCTTACATTTAGACCTATTAGACCAATTTAGGCATAGAAAATGGTAAATGAGATGCCTACTAACTTGTCCCTTTCCATGCCCATGCCCACAATTTTAGACCTGGCGTGAGTGGGTAGAAATCGCAGATTGCGGCGTGACTATAGCTTTAATAAAACCACTTAAAGAGAACTAAAAGATCTGCAGATTGTTTGCAGAGCGTAGAGCACGGGTGGGGTGGTAGACAGAGATAAGGCAAGAGATGTAGGGGGGCGTGCAGCACTGTACAGGGCTTTGTGAGTAAGAACGAGCATACTGTATGGGCAACCTGTCCAATGACTGGCACAGGGCGGAGGCATCAGAGTAGCAGTTAGATAAGTAACCCTGGCAGCTGCATTAAGGATAGACTGGAGAGGGGAGAGTCTGTTGAGATTGAGGCCAATTAATAGTGAGTTACAGTAACCAAGGCGGGAATGGATCAGGGCAACAATGAGAGTTTTTGTTGTTTCCATAGTGAGAAAGGGATGGATTCTACATATGGTTTTAATATTTTAATATGTAGGCAACATAAGTGGGTGAGAGATTGAATATGGGGGTGAAGGAAAGATCAGTCTCAAATCTTACCCCGAGACAGCTGGTGTGCTGCCTAGGAGTGATGATGGTGTCGCACACTGAGAGGAAGATATCAGGTTACGGTAGGTTAGTAGATGTAGAGGTTCCATTTTTGAAAAGATTCATTTTCAGACATCATTATCCAGTGCCTACAATAGAAGACATTCTGCCAGATCTATCAAAAGCTGAAATTTTTCTCCATAAGTGATGTGAAAATTAGATTCTGGCACGTGGAACTGGTTGAAGAATCAAGTTTAGCATTTTCTTCTCCATTGGTACGTTATAAATGACTGAGAAAGCCCTTGAGATTAAGTCCTGCTCCAGATGTGTTCCAGCAGAAATCACAAACCCTTGGAAGGATTTTCTGGAGTAAAAACAATTGCAAATGATATACTAATTGTGGAAGAAGGTAAAGATCTGGAATCTGCAATGAAGGACAATGACCAGAAGATGATACAATTTGTGGACAAATGTGTCAAATGTATAACACTAGAAGTGTAACTCCCGCAAATTAAAAAAAAAAACAAAAAACATTAAGAAGTAAAAATTAAAAAGTTATGACTGCTATTGGTCCTTAAGGCTAAAATTAATGGTCACTAAGGGGTTAAAATGCAATAGTGTCCCCTGAGTTGTGTGCCAACAATATTCACTACAATAAAAAAGTGACATTTTTGGGAGGGTTTTCCCAATTTTAACGTGACTGTTAAAGAGGCTAAAACAAATGCTTACTGATTTCAAGTAATTGCAGGGCTTTTGTCTGTCTCTGGTTATCAGTATGTGAGGATACACACTGCTCTGGGGTAGTGGGGGAAGTTATCTGCATTCTGATTGTTCCTGCTAGTTCATGTGAGGAGGGCAAGGGGTTATGGGAAATGAGGGAAATACAGGATGGCCTCAAGGACAGGGCAAAAATCGCCACAGGAAGAGCAGCAGTGGCCATTTTAGGAAGATGCTGAAATACAGGCACAGAGAAATATGGTTGCTAAGGGCTGAATACAGACATCGGAAAGCTAACTGAAAAATAAAGCTTCATGAATATCTTCCCTTCAGCATCACATATGTTAGGAATTTAATTTGTGGTAGTGAAATTGCAGTTACACTTGAACTTGGTAAAATTCAAACTGAAAATGAAAAAGGTTCCTTATATTGAACATCTTCTAACCTCAAATGGTGTGAAAGTTTATCCTGGAAAGGTAAAGGTAAGAACAATGCAAGATATGCCCACCGGTACGGAAATGTGGATTTCTTGGGATGGTAAATTATCTTTCCAAACTATGCAAGCATCTGTCAGAAATGTGCGAACCACTAAGACAGCTAAAACTACTTTCACACTTGTGGTAGCAGGGTCCAGCCCCATTCACTATAATCGGGGTGGGCTGGGGGTCCAGCCGCAGCACGGCAAATATGCCAAGAGGCGATCGGAATAAAACTGCAGCATGCGGAACAGTCTGCTGGACATTGCTCCCGCAAGTGTGAAAGTAGCGTAACTCACAAAGATGTGCTCTGAGAATGGTCAGAAACTCAAGAAACTGCTTTCCAGACAGTGAAGAAGGCTACTGCAGACACAGCAACCCTTAAAGGGTTATTCCCATTGACAATGGGGGCATATTGTTAGGATAGTCCGTCGGTGTCTTATAGGTGCGGGTTCCACCACCACCTATATCTAGAACGGAGCCCCCAAAGTGAAGGAGGGCACACTGAGCATGCACAGCCACCCTCCATTCATTTCTATGGGGCCACCGAAAATAGCCGAGCGCTGGCTCGGCTATTTCTGTCGGCTACATAGAAATGAATGGGAGCAGTGGCCCGCTCCGTTCTGGATATAGGTGCGGGTCCCAGCGGTAGGACCCACATCTATCAGACAATGGGGGCATATCCTAGCGATATGCCCCCATTGTCTAAGATGGGAATACCCCTTTTAATACTTTGATCCAGATGGTGTAATGGTCATCCAATCTGATGCCTCAAAACAGGTCTTAGGGCCACACTAATATAAGATGAAGAACTAATCACATTTGAAAGCAGAGCTCTAACATCAACAGAACAAGGACACGCTCAAACTGAGAAGGAACTATTAGCTTTAGTATTTGGGATGGAGAAGTTCCCCCAGTACACTTAGCAGAGCTTACCTGCCCATCACAGGTGAGGACAAAAAAGACATGCACAGATAGATGACAGTTTGGCTTCCTTGCATAAGAAAAAGACCTTCTCCCATTCCTGAGTTACAGACTGTATTAGGTCATATTCACACCAGACAGACTGTTATGTTCATACCAGGCAGACTTGTCACAGAGATGGCTGCCTTGCTCGGGTCCTCCACTATCAACTTCCACTTTGACAGCACTGCAGCAAATTACTAACTGCGGTGACCTGTTCCCCTTAAATTACATATCCAAATTGCCATGACACAAGAGCATGAGATCACCACCGTGACCAACAGTTGACTGCAGCAGTGTCAAAGTGGATGTTGCCAGCAAGTGATCCTGAGCAAGGCAGCCGAGGCAAGGGAGCGAAGGAACTGGGTCGCACTTAAGCACGTTTCCCTTTGCAGGTCTGCCCAGAAGGCCAGTTTTGCCAAATCACTACTCCTCAAGGTGTCCAAACCCTTTAATCATAACCTGAATAAAAATTGAAGTTTTAATTAAATTCTCCGCTGTATTGGACTGATCCATAAGTATTGCACATAAGTCAAGCATAGAGCACTTGGATTGATGCATGGGGATCAAACTGTGTATTGTATACACCTTACTTAGCAAGCAAACTATAGTGAAGAGATGGACGGAAGGAGACTCCCTGGCCTGGTTCGGTGGTGTAATATGGTAAATATGTGAGAATTAAAAAAAGTTGTATGTACCCCAAAATGGTACCAATCAAACCTTCATCCCACAAAAAAAACAGGCACCTACAAATGATAGTCATCCGAAAAATAAAAAAATATGGCTTTCAGAAAATGGCAACACAAAAATTAGGGAGATCATTTACGATCAGAAATAAGCTCATATTAGGCGTATTTCTGGTGCAAATTGTGGCATAAAGGTTCTTTGCGCCGTAATCTGTGACTTTTCCTCGCTGACACAAGGTCTAAAAAAGTGGGCATGGGAGTGGAAGGGGGTTTCAGCTGGCAGGCCTGTCTCATTCATCATTTTCTACGCATGTTTTAGGTGTAGAAAATGGTCTAAATGTAAGACAGCAAGAAAGCTGGCTTAGGCTACTTTCACACTAGCGGCAGGCCTGATCCGGCAGGTGAAGGGTGCTGCCGGATCAGGCCTGCCGCAGTGACATGTGTGGAGCCGGAACCGCGCTCCGGCCCCACACATGTCACACAGTACATACATACACATAAACATACACACACATATACACAGACAAATACACATACATACTTACATGCTCCCGGCAGGTCTTCAGAGCGTCGGAGGGACAGGACGGCTCGCACAGGTGACGATTCCCCATAGCGCCCTCTGCTGGGCGCCTGGTGGAATCGTCACCTGTGCGCGCCGTCCTGTCCCTCCGACGCTCTGAAGACCTGCCGGGAGCATGTAAGTATGTGTATGTATTTGTCTGTGTATATGTGTGTGTATGTTTATGTGTATGTCTATGTCTGTATGTGTGTATGTGTAGCCGGATCCGTCATGAACTCCATTGAAAGTCAATGGAGGGCGGATCCGGTTACCATTGTGGTCACACCAGACGGATCCACCCCCATTGACTTGCATTGGGGGTCATTCCGGATCCGTCTTGGTGCGGATGCCTGGCCCGGAGAGCAAACCGCAGTATGCTGCGGTTTGTTCTCCGGTCTGAAAACGGGACGGAATGCTTTCAGGAGCATTCCGTTGTCTTCAGTTCAGTTTTGTCCCCATTGACAATGAATGGGGACAAAACTGAAGCGCTTTATTCCGGTATTGAACCCCTATGACGGAACTCAATACCGGAATTTTAAAACGCTAGTGTGAAAGTAGCCTAACATTTAGATTGGTGCTGTATACGCCGGTGCCTCTACATAACTTCAGCGGATCCACCACCAGCGCAAGGACTTATTAAGACTGGTATCTTAATCGCTGGTCTTAATAAATGACCCCCTAGATTTTTTTCTTTTAGAAAATGCTTGTACTGTGTAAAACTTGACAAAAATAAAACATATTAGGTATCGCTGCCGATACCCCATCAGGCGAATGCCGGGTAAAAAATAAATAAATACTGCAAAAACAGCTATTTTTTAGTCACCTTGCCCCCAAAAAGTGTAATATCGATCGAAAAAATCCTATGTACCGAAAAAAAATAGAACCTATAAAAAAGTCTACTCTTCCCACAAAAAAATTAGCCCCTAGATAAGACGATCAGCAGAAAAATAAAAAGAATATGGTTTTCAGAAAATGAGACACTAAAACATGATTTTTTTTAAATAAAAAATGCTTTCTTATATAAAACAAACATTTTGGTATTTGGTATTGTCTGTAATAACCGACTGTATAGAGATAACACATGCTCTATCCTGTCAGGTGAGTACCGCAAACAACAAAAAATAAAAACTGTGCCAAAACAGTCATTTTTATGTGACCTTGCCTCACAAAGAGTGTAATATTGAGTGATCAAAAATCATATGTACCCCAAAATAGTCCCAATAAAACAAACCTTATCCTGTAGTAATGGGGTCACTTCTGGGGAGTTTGTACTGTAGGGGTGCATGAAGGGGTCTTCAAGTGCAACATGGCAACTTAAAATTATCCCAGTGAAATCTGCCCTCCAAAAACCATATGGTGCTCTTTCCCTTCTGAGCCCCGAGTTACTCCCATACAGCAGTTTATGACCACATATGGGGTGTTTCTGTAAACTGCAGAAACAGGGTAAAAAATATTGAGTTTGTTTGGCTGTTAACCCTTTCTTTGTTACAGGAAAAATTAATTAAAATGGAAAATCTGAAGAAAAAGTGAAATTTTAAACTTTCACCTCCATTTTCCGTTAATTCTTGTGGAACACCTGAAGGGTTAACAAAGTTTGTAAAATCAGTTTTGAATAACTTGAGGGGTGTAGTTTCTATAATGGGGTCATTTATAAGTGCTTTCTACTTTGTAGGCCCCCCAAAGTGACTTCATAACTAAACTGGTCTTAAAGTGGGTTTGGGAAATTTTCTTAACAATTTCAAGAATCGCTTCTAAAATTCTAACCCTTCTAATGTCAGGAAATGTAAAGCAACAACTATTTTATGAATTATCATTTCCTTAAAAGCAGACAAATTCACATTTTGAAAATTGCAAATGTTTCCAAATCTTAATATTGGGGTTTTTTTTATAAATAAAAGTAACACATATTAACTCAAATTTACCACTAACATGAAGTACAATGTGTCACGTGAAAGCAATTTCAGAATGGCTTTGATAAATAAAAGCATTCCAGAGTTATTAACACATGAAATAACATGTCAGATTTGCAAAAAACGGCCTGAGATTTAAGGTAAAAATTGGCTTGGTACTGAAGGGGTTAACAAGAATGCATACAAGTTACACAAAGAAAAATTCAAGGAAAGGTAAAAGGAAAGGCATTACATAAAAACTGAACTCACATCCCTAAAAGATGTGACTAAGGTTCTCCTGCCAATGGACCTTAGCATTCAGTTCTTGTCCAGCACTCAGCTATTTTCGGCGGTCCCATAGAGATGAAAGGAGGGCAGCCGCACATGTGTGGTGCGCCCTCCTCCACTTTGCCAGCTGCATTTACTGGATAGGTGCGAGCATACACTGCAGGCAGGCCTGGGGACCTTTATAGTTATCTCTCCTGGTCCTGTCAATCAAAGAGAGGGAGGGGCTAGCAGAGGAAGCCAGAGGAATAAAGGTACAAAGAGCGGTTTGGGACTGTCCTCAGTACAGTACAATTTGCATATAAATCAAAAGGACTTTTTCAGATCGTCAGGTGAAAGGGATCTTTACATTCAGTTGAGCTACGTAGCCCTACAATCATTATGCCTGGTTTACCAGTGAGGTTCTTGATAACAGGCTCCCTTTTTAATGTTTAAGAAGATGTGATAAAACATTTTCTACGCTGTGGACATGAAAATATTTTTCTGTATCAATTCTTTGATGTGCAATTAGTGCTGACATCCTGAATGCGAAAATGGCTTCGCCAGTGAATTCTCTCTGTGATAACACTTGACTCAACTGTATTACATTTCCCAAATTCGCCCCTTTTGTTTAAAACATTTTCCACATTCTGTACATTAAAATGACTTCTTCACTTTTTGACTTTTCAGATGGGTAAAAAGAAGTACTTTCTGTGTTTAAGATTTCCCAAATTCTGAACATGAATACGGCTTGTCCCCTGTGTGAAGTCTCTGATGTGTAGAGATCTCTGGTTAAAATGTTTCCCACATTCTAAACAAGTATATGGCTTCTCCCCTGTTGGGATTCTCTTATGTCTACAAAGACCTGATGTTTCACTAAAATGTTTTCCACATACTGAACATGAATATGGCTTCTCCCCTGTGTGAGTTCTCTTATGTATAGCAAGATGTGATTTATGAAAACATTTTCCTGTATCATTTCTTCAATGTGCAATTAGTGCTGACATCCTGAACATGAAAATGGCGTTGCCAGTGAATTCTCTCTGTGATTACACTTGACTCAACTGTATTACATTTCCCAAATTCTAAACATAAATGTGGCTTCGCCCAATGTGACTTCTATAAGATTTTAGATCTGCTTCATGTTTAAAACATTTCCAACATTCTGGACATTAAAATGACTTCTTCACTTTGTGACTTTTCAGATGGGTAAAAAGAAGTACTTTCTGTGTGTAAGATTTCCCACATTCTGAACATGAATACGGCTTGTCCCCTGTGTGAAGTCTCTGATGTGTAGCAAGAGATGATCTCTGGTTAAAATGTTTCCCACATTCTAAACAAGTATATGGCTTCTCCCCTGTGTGGATTCTCTTATGTCTACGAAGACCTGATGTTTCACTAAAACGTTTTCCACATTCTGAACATGAATATGGCTTCTCCCCTGTGTGAGTTCTCTCGTGTATAGCAAGACGTGATTTATGGTTAAAACATTTCCCACATTCAGAGCATGAATATGGCTTCTCCCCTGTGTGAATTTTATGATGTTGAACAAGATGTGATTTATGATAAAATAACTTTCCACATTCTGAACATGGATATGTTGTGCGAATTTTCTTATACATAACAATATGTGATTCATTGTTAAAATGTTTTCCACATTCCGAGCATAAAAAATCCTTCTCCCCTGCAGTTCTTTGATGTTCAACACTTTGCTTAACAGTTTGTGATGAATCAAAAGATCGGAACCCATCCAAAGGATCAGATGATAGATCTTTGCTGTGAAAGGCTGAGGATACATCTGAGATAACGGCATGCTCTTCACGTGTATCTTCTGTGACACCACAATCATCTGTTTTAAAGTCTGACAACATCAGATGTTCCTCTGAGCTCCTGGTACAGTCATCTGCCAAGAATAAATCTAAATTTTATTATTTTAAATAATTTAACCGTAAGATTATATTGATATTTTATCAATATGGTCATGTACAAAGAAGTCACAGCTTTGGAACAAGTGTAACCAGTGTCAGACTGGGATACACTGGGATCACCAGAGAATCTGATACTGAAAGGCCACCTTCTATCGTCTCATAGATGTAGTGAATATATTATTGCTCAGCTCATATACCACATACATATAAATGCCAGCATGTACTGTACATATAACGCTCAGTTCATATAATCCATGTATGAGCTTTATTTTTGTACTGGATATAGTTGTATGGAATACTAATGTATAGAAGCCCATAAGGAGACCAAAAGCACACTATACTGTCTGGCTAATATAACCTTATGGAAAAATTTACATTTTATCTTGGCAGTTTTCACATTGCACCCACTAAACATAAATCACAAACATGATATGAACCCAGCCTGTATTATAAAATATGTTTACATATAAAGATATATCATCTATATTATAAAAATCAATGTCTGTTTATCTGTCCGTCTATCCTCTATAGAGGAACCAATGGACACCTGGTCTGGCAAGGTTTTCATAAAGGCCTCAGCTCCCTAGGACATATTGTTCTTGAGATATTCCCAAAAATGAATTAGCCAATAGGAGCTCACAGGTCCTACACCCATATCCTAACTGCCATACACACGGACACATGATCCTTATTAGCCAATAGGAGCTCACAGGTCCTTCACTGATATCCTTACTGCCATACACACAGTTACATGACCCTTATTAGCCAATAGAAGCTTGCAGGTCCTTTAGTCTTGATATACACACAGTTTTACACCAGGTTTCCATAACAACTCAAACTGTTAATATGACGTGGTGCTGTAGAGGTCACTGTTAAGGTGGTGTACTGATGAAAAAGGTCACTGTTAAGGGGGTGGGATGCTGTGAAAGTCACTGTTAAGGGGCGGGCCCTGTGGAGATCACTGTTAAAGGGATATAGTGCTGTGGAGGTCATTGTTAAGGGGCGGGGTCCTTTGGAGGTCACTGTTAAGGGGGGCGAAGTGCTATGGAGGTCACTTAAGGGGAGTAGGTCACTGTTAAGGGGATGTGGTGCAGTGGAGGTCACTGTTAAGGGGTCAGGGTGCTGTAGAGATAACAGTAAAGAGGAATGACTTCTGTGGAGGTCACTGTTAAGGGGTTGGGACACTGTGGAGGCAACAGTTATATGGGACAGTTGATAAAATAAACAGTGTGTAAATGCTGGGGTATATAGAGCTACTAGCAATTTCCCCATAAAAAGAAGGGCAAGGATTGCCCTCCTGGGCACCTTTGGCATAAATCCAGTAAACAAACATACAGACCAACACTTCATAAGAACAGCAGCGGGACCTTTTTTTATTAAAACATAAATGATACATGTAAATACATACTACATTTACATGACACACATACACACATTATTCTGCATGTATTGTTTTATTGTTTATATATTTTTATATGTAAAACTGGGAAACGATGTGATTTAAACTTAATATTTTAGTTGTTTTTTTAATATTTATTAAAATTTGGGATCTTTTGAATCCTGGTCTCATTCACCCTCATAGAGATCTTTTGGTGTGAATTACATTTTGACACTCTCCCTGCTGAGCTGTGCCTTGTGCACAGCTTAGAAGGCCATGGCAGCCCTGGGAAGCTTTAGCAGAGCCCAGGCTGCCATGGTAACCAATTGGAGCTCCACGATTTCGCTGTGGGGGCTCCGATCGAAAGGCAGAGGGAACCACATCCCTCTGCCTTACCTCACGGATGCCTTGATCTCTGTTAATCACTGAAGGATTAGAGGACAGGATCAGGGTCCAGCGTGATTGCCATTCCCAGTCATTGTGGACAGTCATTGAAGGGGATGAACTGATTAAACTATTTCCCATCCCTGTTTGGGTGTGAAACCTAAGACACCACCGGTTTTACAATTTATGTCTAGGATCTCAATAACACATGGTGTACAGTACATATAGATCTGCTCACCTTTAAAAACCACACTGTGCATACAAAATACTTTGGAGGTCCATACAGAGAGATTGGTCAAGGTCCCAGAGAAGGGTTGGGTATAGCCTTGAAGTCTTTAACAGGATGGGCAGAATGAACAACAAACTGTCATTGACCACTGTGATTCCTGTGATTACTCCTTAGGTGATTACTCCTGTGATTACTCCTTAGGTCAAGATATTTTAATATATTTTTTGATGGAAAAGCAGATGTAATGCTTAGTGGAGGTCTTCTTTTCAACTGTTCAGCCTGCCTCCGTGGTGGATCTGCCTTAGGGCTTTCCAATTCCCAGAAATTCAATAACAATTGTGTGCTAGTTAACCTTTCCAAACTATGTGCCACCCAAACTGCCACCAGTACCTGACAGTGGAATGAGTAAATGAGTAATTAGCTCTAATGCTTAGTGCCTCCGTGTTAAATCTGCCATAAGGCATGTAATGTTAACAATTGTCTGCTGTCCAAAAGTATGTCCCCCCCCCCCGAAAATGCCAACAGTACCTGAAAGTGTATGAATATGTAAACCGTAGCCAGTGAAGGAGCAGAATCTGTGAGTCTTCTCTGCTTTATGTAGTGGTTACTACTCACCTGGGTGGTTATCTGTGGGAATGTCCTCTATGATCTGCTCATCACCCCTCACATATGTCTCTTCAGTCTTAATATTGGTCAAAAGCTGTGAAACAAATATAGTAAAGGTCAGCAGACAGTTGTAGAGAAGTCGTGTGACAGGTTTTTTTTAATGACCAGAAAAGATAATTAATTATATGATGACAACCATAGCAAGAAAATTGTGAGATCAAGATGACAAGTAACGTCTATGGTCAGCTATACTCCTCCCATCTTCACCCTTCTCATTATACAAGGATCATAGTGCACCTTTCATTAGATCTTATCTCCATCTACCTGATCATATTGCGGAACATTGTGATGTTCTTCTGAATCATCCTGTGGAAGAGGAGGACTGGGACATCTCACCGGCGTTGCTCTCTTATTGGATCTAACTGTTGGAAACACGTACAGTGGTTGAATTCATTCTTTACATATAAATAATGAGAAGACGTGTGTATTTAGTCATGTGTATTACCTGATGATGTGAGGGGCTGGTGATCCTTCATCATGACGTTCTTGTACAGATCTTTGTGTCCTTCTAAATACTCAGACTCCTCCATGGAGAAATAGATGGCGACGTCCTGACACCTTATAGGAACCTGACAACACAATGATACAGTCACCACCCAGATCCCTTCATAGTGTTACTGTATAATGTCCCGGCATTCCCAGCAATGTCACCTCTCCAGTCAGCAGCTCAATGATCTTGTTGATGAGTTCTAGGATCTTCTCTCTTTGGACTTTCTCATGTATCGGGATGTGAGGTGTCGGCCCAGAGATTGGACTTGAGGTTCTTCCCCATCCTTCAGATACCGGGACCTGACAGCGCTCACTAGAGGTCTTCTTCACTACTGTGTATTCCTGGTTATGGAGAGACACAGTAATAAATATCACTCCATACATCTCCAGTCATGTCCATCTGTTAGTAACATAGAGAAGATGATGTAATGTGACATCGTCAGAATCTCTCACCTCTCCAGTAAGCAGTAGAAGAATCTTGAGGGTGAGATTTATTATACTTTCTGCCATCGTGTTCCTGTCCCTATCTTGTCTGGTCAATCCGGAGAATGATCTTATATAAGAGATATACACTCATAAGATCCTATCTTGTAGGAACCTTAATGGAAAGAAGATGAACCGATGTAAAATCATAGAAAATCCCATGTAAAATACAATTACTGGAGATAAGAAGAGGAAATATTGGAGGAGATAAAGTGTAGACATGGAATATCATATCAAGGCAGATCCTCCATCTTTCAGGTCAAAACCATGTCACACCTTCTTATTACCACTATAGACAGTTACAGGTCACAGCGGTAATCCCTGTATAAAGCTGGAATCTGGTAGATCACTTCATAGATCTAGAGCTCAGACTGTCCTAGTCCTATCAATTGGAAACACAAGGTTTAAACCAAAATATAGTTCGACTTGAAGCTATAAAAAAATACACTCCTCAACATTGTAATTGCAACGCCAAGATGGAAAAATCATGGAATTATGGAAATAACAGGAAGGACTGTTAACGATATGCAAATGATTAAAAAATGGAAACAAAATATCCATTTATTCAGTATCAAGTATAAGCGCCGCTCAGAAATACATACAATTAAACGCTTTGGCCTGCTGTCAGTGAGGTTATTAATGGTTCTCTGAGGAATGTTCTGCCATGCTGAATGCACTTTAGCACACAGATCATCAAGATCTGCTTCTAGCTCATTTTGCAATTGCCAACCAATGATATCCCAGAGGGGTCCAGCTATCCACACTATAATCCTAGGAGTAGGACCATAGTTACATTTCCTTGTGGGCGTTGTCCACGTGGTCTCCAGACCAATCTTCGGCTATCACTGCATCCGTGGTGCCCACTTTCATGCCCATTTATGTGTCAGTCATTTCTGTAGTCATGCCACTTTCAGCCGATTTCCCCTCAGGACCACTCAGTGCAATTTATTTTATTACAGGGAAAAGTTCTCATAATTCATTAACAAAACACGAAAATACAAATAAGGCCAAGTTCACACTTCATTGATTTGGTCAGTTATTTCCATCAGTTATTGTGCCAAAACCAGCAGTGAGCCCTACACAGAGATAAGGTATAATGGAAAGATTTGCAACTGTTCTGGGTTTTTGACAATAACTGATGAAAATAACTGATCAAATAACTGAAGTGTGAACGCATTTTCTTTCCATGTCCGTTTCTTTTTTTTTTGGCGGATCGTATGCATTCATTTCAATGGGTCTGCAAAAAAGAAAAAAGGTATTCCGTGTGCATTCCATTTCCGTTCCGCAAAAAATAAGTCCTATTATTGCCCGCATTATGGACAAGGATAGGACTGTTCTATTAGGGGCCAGCTGTTCCGTTCCACAAAATACGGAACGTACACAGACATCATCCGTATTTTCTTGCGGACCGCAAAATACATACGGTCGCGTTCATGAGGCCTTATGTGAATAAGAAACTGATGAATAAGGAACCAACTTTAGCTCCGTCCATCACACAGTATAGAAATAATTCCGCCATATAGCACATAGATAACGGCTGTACACCATACAGACAATACTCTCGGGAGGTCTGTGCTCGGAGAATCCCTTTAACTGCCTCCTGATGTGAATAATGACCAGAAGGTAATTCTAGAGCAGAGAGCTCATGGTAAAGGGGTTAATGAGAACCTAGCTCTGCACCCAGATAGTTCTAAGAACAAATCTTTTGCACCAAGACAAATCCATAAAGGTGTTCTCTGGGAATGATTAAAAATGGCCACCAGCAACCTGTCCTAAAATGTGAGCAGAACCGGCTTCCTCCACTTGCAGGGCTGCCTAAGGGGGGTGAGGGGCCGGGGCCGCACTATACACTGAACTCATATATACTACATATTGGTGAGAGTTCCTGTCAGGCTGCTCAGCCGTGAGGATATATTGTAGGCAGGATCGTACCATTGCCATCTATTGTAGAACAGTGCAGTGTATAGTAAGGCCCCCCCTAGGCAGCTCTGCAAGTGGAGTCAACCACATTCTAGGATAGGTTGCTGGCAGCCATTTTAAATCATTTCCAGAGAATACCTTTAAGGCAGCCATACACATTAGATAGAAGTTGGTTGATGGTTGAACAGCAGCTGAACAAACATCTGGTGAAGTTCCTTTCACAGACACATTTTACTCCTTAACGGCCGTTAGAATATTAAAAATGGCCGTGTTCTCCTCAGGCAATACCGCTCTATCATCGGTCCGTTAAAACAACAGTTCATTGTTAAATTTCAACCATTGAGCGTTCATTTTGGTGGAAATTGTTTATTTTGATCAACTTTAGACTAAAGCCTCATTCACACATCAGTGTTCGGTCAGTGATTGTGAGCCAAAACCAGGATTGGACCCTCCACAGACACAAGGTATAAGGGAAAGATCTGCACCTGTTCTGTGTTTAGAGACGAACCTGGTTTTAGCTGAAAATCAAGGAGGGAAAACACTGACGTGTGAGTTCGGTATAAGGTGGATGACCACCTTTGGCAAAAGGCAGAGGGAATCCAGCATGCATGTAGAACCAACACCCCCTGATTATACAGAAGCCAAGGTTGGCACATAACAGGTAGGAAATAGTGTTAGGTTCCCGTTCTACAGAGATCACCTTGACGATTTGGTGGACGGGCCCAGATAATTTTGTACAAAATATATTTGCCAAGAATCTCTAATTTACTAAACAAGCATAGCATTAGCTCCAGAATACTTCATATCTCTATGGCATTTTGTGCTTTATCTGGTTGGCAGTGTGCTGTTGCATTGTATGTATTCACCTTTACTATAAACCTAATAATACATACAGGATACCGCACAGAACATGGAGAAAACATCCCACAGCCCTAACACATAAGACACTTACCAAAACCCTGGATTATACGACCTTTCATGATGTCATGACCATGTGATCCTATATGGGAGGAGTCAGGCTCCAGGCTGTGCTGCTGGAGGAGGTAAAGGACCTGTGATTATGTCATCACCATGTGTGGGAGGAGTCAAGCTTCTTGTTGTACTGCTGGTGGAGGTAAAGGGCCTGTAATGATGTCATGTTCATGTGATCCTGTGTGGGAGGAGTCAAGGGATCACATGATCAGGTGCTGCTGTGCTGGTTGTGATTGACGCTGGAAGACCTGAGGTTAATGTGTCGCATCAGGATGTAATTACAGTGTGTATGTAGCAGAGTTATGTCTGTATGAGATATGTATAGAGCTGTCTTTGCGTGATGTGTATGTAGCAGAGCTGTCTCCATGTGAGGTATGTAGAAGAGATGCCTCTGTGTGATGTGTATGTAGCAGAGCTGTCTCTGTATGAAGTGTATATGTAGTAGCTCTGCCTCCATGTAATATGTATGCAGCAGAGCTGTCTCTGTGTGAAAAACTAGCTTTGATTAATTCAGCTCCCGCTCCCTATAAAGGCAATGCATGACGCTTCTTACTTGTGTAATGAATATAGAAACTGATAACGGGGGCAATGTCCTGAGAACAACACCATCTTGTAAAATTCTCCAATACGGATATTGTGAGGATAGAGCCTGGATCTGTCCTAGCCTTCTTGCAGATGTTATTGCCACCAGGAACAGGACCTTAAAGGATAACCATCTAATATGAACTTTTAAGTACCAAAGAAAGATCCCATCCAGGAACAGGAGGTCTATGTCTGGTCTAAGATTTCTTATAGCTCTAAATAAATCTGGTAATTAAGGATTGGTTGCACATTCATCCATTCATCATACAATTGACTGCAGATAAGTGCACTTTCCAAGTATTGAATTTAAAGGGATTGTCCCACGAAAAATATTCTACAGTTTTCAAATCAGTACCTGGATCTGAACATTCAATAAAATGTATCTGTATAGTGCCACTTAATTTCTTATTTCTTTGACCTGCTCACTGAGAAGGCCGCACATGCTCAGTTTCATCTTTCAACTGCCTCCTGAGCTTTGATAGGAGGAGCTGAGACACGCCCCCTGAGCTGCAGCAGAAAAGACACTCCCCTAGAACTACCCTAGAACTCTCCCTTGGACAGTTGTAGCAGAAGAGGAAACCGAGGTCCAAATGGGGCTATCAGAATGAACAATGGATTGTCCGCCACTATCTTCTGTAGTGTCCTTGGAATGAAAGGAACTGGTGGGAATATGTACCACTGCCACTGGATTCCCTATTGGACACAGAGAGCAAAACGTAGATCTTTTTGTTCTCCCAGTTGGTCATCAGTTCTATCTCTGGCATAACGCATCTCACCACTATCTGCATGAAATATACGGGATTCTGTTCCCATTCCAAAGGAATCAGAGTCTTACAACTAAGAATTCGACAGAATATTCTCTCCACAATCGAAGATTTTTTTGCACTCCGCAAGTAACATTTTGCTCCTGGTGGCCCCCTGTTTGCTTATGTGAAAGACAGATGTCAGATTGTTCGGCTGGTCTTACACATTTCCTCACAATATACTTCTTGAAGTGTAGAAGCGCCAACCTGATGGCTTTCAGTTCCTGAAAATTTGAAGACTGCTCTGACAGATTCCAGGATCCCTGAATCCATCTGTGTTCCAGATATGCTCCTCAACCTGAGGCTGAAGCATCTGTTGTTATTATAGCTTAGTGATAAATTTGAAACAATTTTCTCTTTGTCAAATTCTCCTGTCCACCAAACAAGACCTGTAAATGTGGTCACTTTCAGATTCACTGGGGCTTGTAGGTTAAAGGGATTGCAATCCATGAGTCCAGGATATCTTGTTGAAGGTCTCTGAAGTGTGCTTTGGCCCGTGAAACTGCCTGTATAGCTGATGTTAGAAGGCCTAATGTCCTCATGGCCTATTGAATGGAAACCTCTTGTCTTGAGCTTAAAGATACAAATAGTGGTCACTTTGTCTTGAGGCAGAAACAAGGCCATCTTCTCTGGATCTAATATCAGACCTAAAAAGAGTTTTTTATGTTGATGGACGGACGTCTGATTTTATTTCCAGTAGTAAGACAGCCTGACACAGCAACCGCTGCATCTCCCAGTGGCCAGCACCCCTTCTCCAGAGTCAAGGCTCCACCATCTCAGCAAAAGGGAGCTGTGTTTCCTTCCCATCATCTACTGGTCCTGATGCTCCTCTTCCTCCTTGTCACACATTTCGCCAGCAATCGATCACTGAGGTGGTTGCAAAGAGACAACAGTATGTCTGAACTCATCCAACATTGCATAAGCTGAACGTGCTCCTGGCCAAGTTGCTGGTACTACAGTCGCTCCCATTTCAAGTGGTCAACTCTGCACCTTTCAGAAAACTTATTGTTCCAAGCTGAGGTGGAGAGTCCCAAGCCATCATTACTTCTACAAGAAGGTTGTACCAGCCACGTATATTGAACAGAAGGTGGGCCAATCCTTGAGCCTATCGGTGTCTGCAAAGGTGACGCCACTGCTGCCTCAGTGTTCTCAAGCTGTGAGTCCTGCACCAATGTCCTCCTCTGCTTCCTCATTCTCAACCTTGTCCTCAGTCTCCACTGGAGACACAATTTGGAGTCTTCCTCCAGCATACACTTTTCCGCACTTGGTTTGCCTGGACGAACTGAGTCACACAGGGGAGGAACTGTTCCGTGTCATTCCAGAGAAAATCGAATCCTGGCTCTCTCCTCGCCAAAATCGGAACCATGGTCACCGACAACAGGAAGAACATCGTGTGGGCACTGCGCCAAGGAGGGCTGACCTTTAATCTAGTTGTAAAGTGGTTCCTCAAGTCTTCCACCCAACTGCAGGACATCCTGAATATGGCCAGAAAACTATGCATGCACTTCAGCCACTCAGTGATGCCTCCATGAAGATGTCCACGATGGATCTGTGTCTATTTTTTGCTGTCCGTCTGTCATCCGTGT
Source organism: Rhinella marina (assembly GCA_900303285.1). Lineage (NCBI taxonomy): Eukaryota > Metazoa > Chordata > Amphibia > Anura > Bufonidae > Rhinella > Rhinella marina. The sequence goes on from ONZH01011533.1 coordinate 91,664, forward strand.
TTCACTGACACTGCACCGCTGAAAAATTATTTTCAAACATCTCTTCCTAAAGATCCGTGAAGCACTGATGTCACCCATGGTTTTCACAGACCCATAGACTATAATGGATCTGTGAACACGGACAAAATAGAGCCTGCGTGTGTCGGCAATGGAATCGCTTAAACCCCATAAGGCTCCCGGGCCTGATGGATATTCTAATAAATATTATTAGTTATTTGCTTCATCACTGTCTCCTCATTTGGTGACCACGTTTAATGCAGTGATGAGTGGGAAACAATTTCCTACACAGATGTTACAAGCCACAATAGTTACTATCCCGAAGCCAGGCAAACCTGCTGATGTTCCAGCCAACTTCCCCTCTATATCCCTGCTTAACTGCGACGTAAAACTGTACACTAAGATACTGTCCCATACACTACTACAAGTCCTTCCACAGATTATTCATAGTGACCAAGTGGGGTTTACTAGAGGCAGACAAGCTCCAGATGGTACAAGACGAGTTTTGGGACTCATGGAGCAGGCGAGAAGACTACAAAAGCCTTCTCTGCTCCTTACTGTAGACCAGTGGTTCTCAACTCCAGTCCTCAGCACTCACCTGCCAGTCAGGATTTGGGAATATCCCACAGAATGAATACCTGTGGTAAGTCCTGATGGATGGACGCTAATTATATCAGCTGCTGTATACTAAGGAAATCCTGAAAACATGACCGGCAGGTGGGTTCTGAGAACTGGATTTGAAAACCACTGCTCTAGACGCACAGAAGGCGTTAATGGGATTCAGTGGGGATTTGCCTTTGCGGTTTTGTCCAAGTTCGGATGCCAGGGACTTATTTTACAAGCTTTTCAGGTCCTGAATTCCCGGCCATCGGCCCGTGTGCTAATAAATGGCACATTCTCTCAGGCATTCTCCATCACTAATGGAACGTGTCAGGGGTGTCCCCTATCCCCATTTCTGTTCCTGATGGTGATGGAGCCCTTCGCCGAGAAAATCACAATGTCAGAGACGATCAGGGGCATATCAGTGGGTGGCTGACAACACGAGTTAGGCTTGTTTGCTGATGATGTAATACTGACTGTCAGATCCTCTGTCTTCTTGAAGAGTGGCTTCATCCATCATCTTGTCGTTTGGGGAGGTTTTTTATTACAAGATCAATGAGACAAAATCACAAATATCAAGATCTCATCATCCCTAAATCTGCAGAGTTTGTTTTTCAGTGGGCAATATCGTCCTTAACTTATCTAGGGTTCCAGCTATGCTTCCAACTCACCAGATTGCTTTCATGTAATTATGACCCCTTATTTACTTCCTTACAAAGAGACCTGACTAGGTACTCGCAAGTAGAACTCAGCTAGACAGTACAGTCACCTAATAGATGATGCCGTTACCAAAGATACTATACTCTAGAGAATCCCTTATCGAAGTTGCTAATCCACAAGTTTCAGCGCCAAATGCTTTCTTTTATTTGGGGAAAAAGCAACCTTAGAGTCAAAGCCACTATTTTATATGCCCACATGAGAAGGACCGACTATATGAGCAGAGGAAGGTGGTTTCTTGATGATGCAGGTGGACAAGAGCACTCCCCTCTGTAACTTCGATATTGGCCAATGGCAGCTTATGCGTGACACCTGCCATTTGCTCAGGTCCTTTGAGGAGGCCACTTTATTTGTCAGTAGCCAGCACTACGGGATGAACAACCCCATTCCATTCCTTCATGTCCTGGAGCAGATGCTCGTAAATCTGGTTGGCCAGAGGACGTGGCGCCTACATCTCATGGGCACCTAAGCCCTGCAGGGGCTGAACTGGCGGAGGAAGACATTCACGCACAAGCAATGTACACAGAAATGGGGTTTTTTTTCTGCACAAGTGACAGGGGAGGGGCAGGAGGAGCTAGAAGGTGATGAGGAAGAGAAGGCAGATGACTCCAACACACTGTGGCAGTATACAGTGGAGATGGAGGCAGGGAGTCCCTGGTGCAAATGGCCAGATGCATGTGTAGTGACAGCTGTATTATCACCATTCGACAGAGGGATGATTACTGGCTCTCCACCATGTTAGACCCTCACTACAGCTCCAAAACAGGGGCCTTTTTTCCATCAGCTGAGGGGGAGGATAAACTTAACTATTATCAAGACATCCTATGTAACCAGTTGGGTGCTGCCTATGTTCACAATCGCCCATTTTCATGAAGGTCTGATCGGAAGGGGGGGGGGCACTGCCATGACTGTTGGAGGGGGGTGGGGGGCCAGGAGCAGCACCATCTCCATCAGCAGCAACTTAAGTCTTGAGTCTCTAATGAGAACTTCTTCTTCCCACCTACTGGAGAAACCATCTACCAGCAGCAGCAAGACATGGAAAAAACCTAAACCAGCTGGTGGTGGCATACTTGGACTACACCCTGCCATCCCACATGGAAGATCCCTTGGACTACTGGGCAGCCAAACTTGATTTGTGGCTGACACTGGCTGAGTTTGCCCTGGACAAGCTTTCCTGCCCAGCCAGTAGTGTGGCATCAGAGCAGGTGTTTAGTGCAGGGGGGAAGGGCATAGTTACCCCAAGGAGAAATCGCCTTTCCACCCAAAATATTGACAGACTGACCTTTGTAAAGATGAATCAGGTGGAGATCAGCCAGGATTTCCACATGCCAGTGCCTGATACATCAGACTAGATCATTTTGGGTGCCACACCAAAACTTTGTGAAAAAAGATACGGACCCCAAAGACCTTGGAAGAGCTTCCTAATATTTACGTGGGCTTCCGATCCGTGTCACTGGTTGGCAAAAAATAGGACATGTCCTATCTTTTGTTGTATCTTGCAGATCACAGACCCATTCAAGTCAATTGATCCATATCTATGATATGGAGTTCCCGAGGCCGGTGCCTTAATTTCACAGACCCGCTATTTTCTGTCCATAACATGGGTGCGGTGACCATATGAATGAACCCAGAAAACTACTTAAGGCAAAAATAAAATCTTCACATATTTGCTATTGCTGCATCCGTAATGACCTGCACTACACAATTACAATGTAATTTATCCTGTACAGAGAACACTGGAAAAAAAATACCAGTATTGCTGCTTTGCCTATTGGACCAAAAAAATAAAAACAGAATAAAAAGCGATCAAAAAGTGATATGTACCCCAGAATTAAACCAATGAATGATGTCGTCCTGCAAAAATCAGGACCTCAAACAGTTCCATGAAAAAAAAAAAAATTGTATGTCTTGGGAAGCAGGGATGCAAAAATGTTTTCTACTTACATAAAATGAGTTTTTTATTGTGCAATAGTAATAAAACTTTAAAAAAACAATGTATTTGGTATCACTATAATCAAATAATGAATAAAGTTATCATGTCATTTGTGCCTAAAAATAAACGCTTATATGGCGTAAAAACAGTATATAAACAGTATTAAACAGTTAATAAAAGTTAAAGGGGTTTTCCGGGATTTTACTACTGAGGACCTATCCTCAGAATAGAAGACCAATACAAGTTGAGAGCAGCACCAAAATGCCAATCAGACTCCTCTAGGAATGCAACAGTCCGTCCAAGACCACCGATCCAATAGGTCCTTTTGACAATATTCAATTCACGATTGACGGCAGCATATCCTCGTGAGATCCTTTTTATTCAAAATGGGTCCATAAAAAATGTACAAAAAAGGCCAAAGAAAATGCCATTGCGACGTTTCGACTACATCATAGTCTTTTTCAGCTTGAAAAAGGCTATGATGTAGTCGAAACGTCTGGACCCATTTTGAATAAAAAGGATCTCACAAGGATATGCTGCCGTCAATTGTGAATTGAATACTATCCTCAGGATAGGTCATCAGTATCTGATCGGTGGGGGTTCAACACTTGGTACCCCCGACGATCAGCTGTTTGAGAAGGCACCGGCGCTCTTGTGAGTGCCGTGGCCTTCTCTTAGCTTTTCATATTTGCTATTCCTGCGTCCGTAATGACCTGCACTACACAATTATCATGTAATTTATCCTGTACAGAGAACACCAGAAAAAAATACCAGTATTGCTGCTTTGCCTATTGGACTAAAAAAAATAAAAACAGAATAAAAAGCGAACAAAAAGTGATATGTATATCACTGAAAAAATACCCTATTAAAACATAACTTTTACTAGGTCTTATTTAAAAGGATCCCACATACACAAAAATGCACACAAAAAAATTTGTGAATAAACAAGAGAAAATATACTTTTTGATAATAATCAGGGCTACCAATGTTAATGGTTCGGCAAGTAATTTAAATAGGGTTATACCACACAGGTGGTCACTCACGATTAGATGAGTAGTTCCATGAATAAAGGGGGCTTATTCACATCACATTGTTCAGTAACCGGTGGCTGCAGCATCTCTTCTCCGGTACTGGTTCCAGATTCACGCTTTTTTGGCAGGCGGGATGCTGTCCCTACTTGGACTATCTTCACCCTGCCTAAAAGCGGAGTAATCGCTCCGAAAGGGGCGGCCCCACTTATCGGTGGCTGTACCCTATGCAATAAAAATCCCTACCTTCTATAGATATCCCATATAGTGGTATGCCTGGATTAACGGATTAGATTCATCATCTCTGGGTTCATCATCTCGTCTCAACGCGTTTCCCCCTTAAAAAATAAAGTAGGTTCATCAGGAGACTCATATTTAGGCACAGTCGCCGTATTTGATGAGGCCAGTAGTGGTCAAAGTACTGCCTACTCACATAAGGATGTTGCAGTACTATTTGTAAGATCCCTCAGACGCGCCAAAAGACGGGCGTGCGGTATGTTCTACCGCGCATTGCGCCCGTTACGTTGCGCCCCGTCAGGTTTGCCCTTAGTTGGAGAATACACTAGTGACCAAGGTGCGCATGCGCCCGTGATCACATCGCACTCCGTCACATGTTGCATTTCCAAGGGCAGAGGTGCGCAGGCGCCCGCGATTCCCTTAGTCCTGCCAGCACCACATCGAGCTCATGTGTCGTACTGCGCATGGTCCACAAGCTCCATGGTTTACAACAGATGCCATGGTAACGCGGCTCTTGAGTAGTGCTTTCTATGAACATTATTATCATTAAAAGATCATTCATTTTATGAATAGGGAAATATAGATCAGCCTATCCATTAAAAAGGGAATAATCCATTATCCAATGAGGGAAAAATAACAGTAAAAATGTATACTGGTTTTGTAATAGTGGATTCCAAATTTATGTTAAGTGGGGGTGGTACATAAATCAATACTTAAAGATCATGATTGATGTAATCTGAAAAAAAAAAAAAAAACTGTTTAAGGAGTTATACACATGTTATAGAAATAATATAAAATCATGGTGGGAAACCCAGTCCCTAGAAAATTATATAAAATCTAAAATAGTCCCCAATGGTTTACGGATTAAAATAACCCCAGCTGCACGATCTCAGTCACCTGAATTAATGACTAAATGGGAACAGACTCTTACTGAGAGTTCCCTAAATTTGATGGAATTATTACTGATTGAGGAAAGACAGATCCTAGAAAAAACAACAATTGAACTAAATACATTAGTTGAAAAGACACTCAAATATAAATCTGACCCTGATTTCTCCAGACGGGAAAAAAATCTCCAAACTTCTATAGAAAAATTCCAGACGTCCCTGATAGATCGCAAACATAAACAGTTTAGAAGAGATCTGTTAGAATTTAAAGAAAACAGAGCATATCTAAATTTAAGAAAAACTATTTATCCTGAGACGGACATCTCGTCATCAGAGCTAGAAACATCAGACACAGATAGATCCGGGGAAAGATCATCTGGAGCAAGAACAAAAACAAGAGGGAGATTCAGGGGAAACCGAGGCAGAGGCCGCAGGGGAAGATGGGGACCACAGAGAGGGGAAACATTATACGAACAAGATTCCTCACGATCATCTGGACCATCAGCATCATCGGGGGTTTTTTTAGAATCAAGGGGGGGAATGCCTTATCAGCTAAGGGATCGGGCTCGTTAGCCCTTAAGACACTAGAAACTGATGAGGGACAAATAATTAACCTATCGAGTAGGGTTCTGTCTGTAGATGAAACTAATATATTATTGAAAGGCATCTCATTTGTCCCCACTACACAATATGATTCATTTCAATGGGTCAAGGATATACATTTGTTTTGCCGTAAATTGAAATGGCAAAAATTCTTTAAGAACCACGATGAAAGCGAGAGCTTGCGTCTGGGCATTCCGATTGAGGATTTGCCAGGCGTAAGAGTTTTGACTGACCTTTTGGATGAAAATGAAAGAATGAGGGGACATGGACCATTTACAGACCTTAAACCTAAAAGTAAGAGAACCCCACCCCCACAAGATACGAGTAACATCGATATCTTTCTTAAAATGGTGATTAAGGACCTCGAGATACTGGAAAACCACAATGTGAGGAAAACATCTAATCTCAGTGAATCCGAAACCAGGGCTATGCTTACCCTGGAGAAAGATTCAGAGATAATTATTAAACCATCTGACAAAGGTGGTAATTTAGTAATCTTGGACCACCAGAGATATTTGGACATGTGTAATAAAATACTCAGGGACAGGGACGCATATGAGCTACTTTTGAATGATCCGACGGATATGTACAACAAGGAGTTGGAGGGGATTCTAATAGAGGCTGTGAACAATCAACTCCTTATAAAGGAGGAATTTGAATTTATGTTCAAGGAACAACCAACTATACCCACGTTCTATGCTTTACCCAAGATACATAAGGGCTTGGAACCCTTGAAGGGTCGCCCTATTGTGTCTGGGATTAACTCAATAAGCCAGAACGTGGGTATATACATAGATAAAGTTTTGCGAGAATATGTAACATCTCTTCCCTCATATATAAGAGATACCTCTGATTTACTGTCCAAACTAGAAGATCTAACCCTAGAGGAGGGAACCCTTATGGCCTCAATAGACGTTGAAGCCTTATATAGCAATATACCTCATGAGGCAGGTTTACAGGCTACTCAACATTTTCTTAAAACCAGGGGTATCCAGTATACAGCTCATAATACCTTGATTATGGATCTCCTTGATTTTGTTTTACGTCACAACTACTTCCTCTTCAATTCCAAATTCTACCACCAGCTCAGGGGCACAGCCATGGGTAGTGCCTGTGCGCCTACCTATGCTAATTTGTTCCTGGGCTGGTGGGAGGACACCGTAATATTCAAGGAGGATACCAGCTGGGCCCCAAGAGTGCTTTTCTGGGGTCGCTTCATAGATGACATATTTGTATTGTGGAGCGGCCCCAGAGAGACTTTTATAAATTTTGTCAGAGACATAAACAGAAATGACATAGGTATGCATTTCACCTATGAATTAGGAGAAACTAAAATGCCATTTCTAGATCTGGAAATAACCCTCCTGGAAGGGACACTACACACAAGAACGTATAGAAAACCCACTGCTACCAATAACCTCCTGAGGTGGGAAAGTCATCATCCTCTGAGCCAAAGATGCGGAATACCAAAAGGGCAATACCTCCGGATGCGGAGGAATTGCTCTGGGGATGATGACTTTCAACACCAGGCTGGGGAACTTCAGTCCAGATTTATAAGAAGAGGTTATCCAAGACCTGTCCTAAGTAAGGCTTATAAACATGCAAAAGAAAGAGAGAGGACGAGTTTATTAAATTCCCAGCTAAATGCAGAAAAGAGGATGGAAAAAGAAAGTACTGCAAGGATCATAGGCACCTTTGATGATCGAAACTGGGAAATACGTAAAATATTAACAAAATATTGGGACATCCTAAAAATGGACCCAGATATCAATCAAATAATCCCAGAACACCCAGCCATCACATATAGACGGGGAAGGTCCCTAAGGGACAGATTTGTCCACAGCCACTACCAACCATTGCCTAAGAAAGGCACTTGGCTTGAGAGAAAACCCTTGGGCATGTTCAGATGTGGTGGCTGTATTGCGTGCCCATATATTGAGAGAGTAAAGTACTTCCAGAGCATTAAGACAGGGAAGAGATACCAGATCCGTGACTATGCTAACTGTAAGAGCACGGGTTTGGTGTATCTATGTACATGCACCTGCCCTCTGCAATATGTGGGAAAAACAAGGAGGGAGTTGAGGAGACGAATAGGGGAACATTTGGGGGATATAAAACATAAAAGAGATACCCCAATAGCCATACATGTACAGGAGAAACATGCAGGAAACCCCAGATCCCTCACATTTTGTGTAGTTGAAATAATAAGATCATCCCCCAGGGGTGGAGATCTTGATAACAGGATACTAAAAAAGGAGACAGAATGGATGTTCAGACTTAAAACAGTAAATCCGGATGGTCTGAACGAATTACTTACCTTCACAAGCTTTATCTAAAGTAGAAACTCCTGAAAAAAGAATAAAGAAAAAAAGTGATACATCTACTATAATACCTTAGCTATAGATTTCTGTTTTTAAGTTTATGTATTATTGATAGTGATTAGACTGACATAGAAACAAACGATATCAGACCGAGATAGGCTCCAACGCTAATATATATCTTTGTGGGATTGGTGGATTGTATCCTTACATCAATCATGATCTTTAAGTATTGATTTATGTACCACCCCCACTTAACATAAATTTGGAATCCACTATTACAAAACCAGTATACATTTTTACTGTTATTTTTCCCTCATTGGATAATGGATTATTCCCTTTTTAATGGATAGGCTGATCTATATTTCCCTATTCATAAAATGAATGATCTTTTAATGATAATAATGTTCATAGAAAGCACTACTCAAGAGCCGCGTTACCATGGCATCTGTTGTAAACCATGGAGCTTGTGGACCATGCGCAGTACGACACATGAGCTCGATGTGGTGCTGGCAGGACTAAGGGAATCGCGGGCGCCTGCGCACCTCTGCCCTTGGAAATGCAACATGTGACGGAGTGCGATGTGATCACGGGCGCATGCGCACCTTGGTCACTAGTGTATTCTCCAACTAAGGGCAAACCTGACGGGGCGCAACGTAACGGGCGCATGCGCGGTAGAACATACCGCACGCCCGTCTTTTGGCGCGTCTGAGGGATCTTACAAATAGTACTGCAACATCCTTATGTGAGTAGGCAGTACTTTGACCACTACTGGCCTCATCAAATACGGCGACTGTGCCTAAATATGAGTCTCCTGATGAACCTACTTTATTTTTTAAGGGGGAAACGCGTTGAGACGAGATGATGAACCCAGAGATGATGAATCTAATCCGTTAATCCAGGCATACCACTATATGGGATATCTATAGAAGATAGGGATTTTTATTGCATAGGGTACAGCCACCGATAAGTGGGGCCGCCCCTTTCGGAGCGATTACTCCGCTTTTAGGCAGGGTGAAGATAGTCCAAGTAGGGACAGCATCCCGCCTGCCAAAAAAGCGTGAATCTGGAACCAGTACCGGAGAAGAGATGCTGCAGCCACCGGTTACTGAACAATGTGATGTGAATAAGCCCCCTTTATTCATGGAACTACTCATCTAATCGTGAGTGACCACCTGTGTGGTATAACCCTATTTAAATTACTTGCCGAACCATTAACATTGGTAGCCCTGATTATTATCAAAAAGTATATTTTCTCTTGTTTATTCACAATTTTTTTGTGTGCATTTTTGTGTATGTGGGATCCTTTTAAATAAGACCTAGTAAAAGTTATGTTTTAATAGGGTATTTTTTCAGTGATATATTTTTGGCATACCCGTCTAGAACCTTGTTTTCAGTGATTAAAAAAAAAAAAAAAAAAAAAGTGATATGTACCCCAGAATTAAACCAATGAATGACGTCGTCCCGCAAAAATCAGGACCTCAAACAGTTCCATGGAAACAAAAAAATTTTATGTGTCTTGGGAAGCAGGGATGCATTTCTACTTCAAGTGAATGGGGCTGAGCACGATACCAAGCACAGCCACTGTACAATGTATGGCACTGTGCTTGGTAAGCTGCGAGAAGGTAGCGCCGGTGCCTTCTCAAACAGCTGATCGGTGGGGATTCCAGGTGTCGGACTCCCACCAATCAGATACTGATGACCTATCCTGAGAATAGATCATCAGTAGTAAAATTCTGGAAAACCCCCTTTAATCAGGTTATGTGTACCCCAAAACAACACCATAAAAACTACAACTTGTAACGCAAACAACAAGCCCTCATACTGATAGGTAAAATTAATAAAAGTTATTGCTCTTGGAAGTTGACAAATTAAAATGTAAAAAATATTTCTTGGCAGAAAAACATTTCTCTGATGTGCAATTACAGATGACATCCTGAACATGACACTGGCTTTGGCCCTGCGTCAATTCACTGATGTGTGATAAGACTTAACTTGAAGGGGTTGTCCGAGTTTTGAAAAAAATATACTGTAAATCTGATGTAACTAAGATAAGCAAGTTTTAGGCAAAACAATATATATATATATATATTTTTTTTTTCTAATTTCCCTGGTTCTCTCTTGGCCCTTTGTTTACATGCAATAACAACAATCTCTGCCCCTCCCCCTGCTCTGCAAAGGGAGTGAATACAGATGCTGCCCTTAATGACATGTCTGCCTGCTGGGATACTCAGCAGCACATTGTATGTGTAGGACTACAAGTCCCAGCTGTACAATTGTGAGGTTGAACTATGCTGTTTGTATTCCAAATCATATTTTCCTTTCTGCTCCAGCCTGCTACATAAAGCACATGTAGACATTAGATATTAAGATGGCGCCTGTATCCGGGACTACACTTAAGACTGCACCATGTGATTCACGGGAAACTGAGTTTCGATTCAGTGAAAACGAAACCTAGGGGACTGCTAGGACCTGCCTTGATCACGCAGCCTGCACGAGCCCAGAACAAAGGGAATCACACAGAAGAAGAACCTATCAGAAGATACTAACTCTACTGGATGCAAGACATATATGCTTTTGTAATACAGCTTTGCAGCGTGTCCAAAATGTAGCTTATGTCCTGGTACATCCTGATACGGATTCGACTCCCCCGCCCACCTGTCCAGGATGCTGCGGTGGAGTAACCAAGACATGCGACTAGAAGAACAAAGAATATGTGTTTAATGCTTATCAGCTTGCTGGGAAAACTCTGTGAACGAGGCCCCCACCTTTTCTACTGTGTGTATATGCTTAAAGCCTGCCTATTAATCACGCCTTCTTTTTGTATACAAGTGCCTGCACTGTGAATAAAGCTCAGAACTTCTTGCCGTGCTGCCACTGAGTGCCTTATGCATGAGCTGAGATTGAAACTGAACCACGTGTCAGACTCCTTCTTAGTATGCTAGCACATGCTTGAATGACTTGGAGTGAGTGACCGACGAGTTTCTAATCTAACTGAATCTTCACCCCAACATATGGCGCTCCAACGTGGGGCCAGGCCAACTGACCATCGAGGACCACCGACCCAGACCGGACCTCCGATGTCGGCCACCTGTCCACTGACCCGAGGCCTGATCAATCTCTTCAGAGTCACGGTAAGTGTACGCATACATATATGTGTCATTTGCTGTTGGCTGTCAGTGTACAGTTGTCTGGATAGGAAAGTCTATATGGATCGGTGTCTACGTTGATAGTGATACAACGGTGTGGTTACAGTGCCTGGTCACGAACCTGTTTTCACGGCTTATCACTGACTACTCGGTCACTCGTGGTTTTCCTTCTTATGTGAGCGGACAAGGAACGGACATTATTGATTGACTGCTTAAATCTGACTCGAACTACTGAAATTGGGCAAATTCACATAAAACAGTCGCAACATCCGACCTAGACGCAAGCTGCTAGTACGAGAAAGTAAACAGAGCAGGCGTTACCACGCACTGGACGCAGGCCGCTAGTCTAGTGGAGTGAAACAGAGCGGGCGTCAATATTTATGTGAGTGTCGTGATGATAGATATTACCCAGTGACCACAACCTGTGGTTGGGGACCTGACTCTTGAAATCCTGTAACCTGGTATTGGTGGATTCAAGAGGTGGTTGTGGGGTCACATATCTGGCGAGTGGCCACGCAGATAAGTAATATCACCAGGTCATAAACATGTTGCGACTGTTTAAAAGAAAACATACCCTGCCAGATGGTGCACAGACGGCAGTGGATCTAGTCCGAGTCAGAGAAGGCAAAAGATATGTAAAGGATGTGAAGAACTTGCTTAAGATAACTGGGATGCCTCCAGGAGGCAGATTATAGCCCAGTGAAGGTGTGATCGATGTAGCAAGAGCCTTCTATAGAACTGCTTCAAATCAGAGGAAGAAAAAAAAAAAAAAAAAAAAAAAAGAGATCTTCTTCTTTCTTCAGTTTTAGTTCAGCTCTGTGTCTCCTGCAGTTTGCTGTTTCACAGCAGTCCCCCCCCTTTGGAATTTATGACTATGATAATCCACTTGCTATGTCTGTGTGGACCAGAAATCTGACCTTGTGTGTTGCCAGAGAACCGACTAGTAGATGAAGGTCACACAGCCAAGTTTACTGTGAGTGAAATCTGCTCTATGGATGTGATGATGAGGCCAAATTAAGGGATAAGTTGAGAATGGAAGAAATCATCGCTCACAGGGAAGTGTTCTGGCATTAGGCCAAAAAGGAGTGAACACTGGACATTCGGCCTTGAATTAACATTATATTCTAGATGTCATGAAAACCAATGCGAGCATCAGCGGAAAATTATTAAATATAAGAAATTAGTCTGGGCAGAAATGTATAATGAAAAGACAAATGATTACTTTTACATGCCGCCAGCACGGCCCCTAAGATGGTGCAGGAGGACCCAACCGTGCTCCCGCAGACACATCCCCCGCCATATCACTACCCCCCTCAGTCTGCCTCTTCAGAGGGGTGGACCTGTAAAGTACGTCAGTGCCAAAACCACGCCCGCGGCTCATCTCCTTGTATTCAGTTATCACACAAGATGGCACGTCCTACGCGTCCCAATTTCCGTTTCAGCAGCCATCTTAACTAATCCCATTCCCACTCCGGTGGCCATCTTAACTCCTGCAACTTCCTTTCCAGGTGGCCATCTTAACTGAGGGAACATCAGTCCCCGCCCAGCGGCCATCTTAGTTACTGGTATTCTCCATGACACGGCTACAAGTGGGAAACAATGCACATAGATGCAAGTAGAAGCACAACGAGTACTCGACTTAGTAAATGAAGGATATAAATATAACTGTAATTAATTAATATTGTTTAATTAGAAATCAGAAATTTTATAAATTAATAACTTTCCTTTTTCTCTTTCTAGCAGCTTGTAAATGTTCAAGAGTCGAGACAATAGTTTAACAATGTGTTGTAGGAGTGAACAACCGAAGACAATGGTATTATGTGCCAGCAATTGTTTCATTTAAAGAGACCCCCGGAGCCATAGGCAAAGGGGGACATGACTTTGGGAGGGGGGGATCTATAACGCCTGCATTTTATTTATATACAGTGAATATATTGATTTAAGCAGGGTGGTCCACTTTAAGGAGAGTGCATGTGGTGCCTAGTGTCACTGTGAGGAGGAGGGAGGGGATTAGGAGTAGATGTCACTTCCTGTCTTTCCCCTCTCTCCCTCTTTATCTCACCAGAAGTACAGCAGGTAACATGTCTGCAGCCTCAGGGAGTAGAAAGTTGGGGTCACTATATTATAACACTTTTCTGTGACCACATACACCTCAGATATCAAGCTCTAGTGTAGGATTATCTTCTACATTATATAAGGGATTATTACCTCATGGATTACAGTTATCAGGAGCTCATGTAATCATGTATCTGCTCCCAGTTACCTCACACACTGCAGACATGGCTGATGTGGGGTATATGTCAACATTTGTACCTCACACACTGGATATACGGATGCTGAATAGCATATGAGAGGATTATTACCTCACACATCATGTACCAGTGTAGCATCAGCTTCTACATCATGTATGAGAGGATTATTACCTCATGGTACACAGTTACCACAGGAGTTCATGCAGTCTCCATGTCTCCTGTATTTCCTCCCAGTTATCACACAAGCTGCAGACATGTTTGATTTCTTATATTTGGGAGCATTATTATCTCACACTGGATAGTTGGATGCTGAATAGCACATGTCTGCGTTATCCTCCTCACATATTGTGGACATGGGTTGTGTATTGCCTCATGGAGTCAGGTAGTCACCATGTCTCCTCATGTCTCTGCTCTTAGTTACCTCACACACTGCAGACATGTTGGATTTATGGTATATGGGTATCAGGGCTGATATATCATGCATTACTGCTCTTCATGTGTGATATCTGCCATTACTATCTGGTAGGAGGACACATATATTACAGACACTGGTGAGAGAAGAGCACAGCAGGCAGGAGAGATGGCATTGATAACATGAGATATAGAGACTGCACTAATAATAATGTCCTATATTTACTATATACTGACCCTGCTGGGTGCAGGTTACTACCCCCACCCCCCCCCTGAGCACATGCTGTATATACTGCCTCAGTGTAACACGCTGTATATACTGCCTCAATGTAACATGCTGTATATACTGCCTCTGTGTAATGTCCCCTGTACGGGGTATGGAGGCTGGTAATATGTATAACCTGCATGTAAGTCATTGTATTTATGGCACTAGATGGTATCTTGTATATTAATGGTCACCTCAGGTATATACATATATATTCTGTCCTGCATGATGTTTTGATTGTGGGTAAAAATTTTCTGAAATGTATCCCCCCACATCTTATGATTAAATCACAGAGACAGCACAAGGTATACCCCCATGTATCTGCAGATCCCCCCTTTTTATTGATTTGACACACAGTGTATTCCTACACGGCACTGTACAGTATATGTCTATTGTACAGTATATGTCTATAGGAGGATTACTACATGTATGTTATATACAGTGTATTACCGGACTGCACTGTACAGTATATAGCTATGGGAGGATTACGACATGTATGTTATATACAGTGTATTACCAGACTGCACTGTACAGTATATAGCTATAGGAGGATTACTACATGTATGTTATATACAGTGTATTACCGGACTGCACTGTACTGTATATGGCTATGGGGGGATTACTACATGTATGTTATATACAGTGTATTACCGGACTGCACTGTACTGTATATGGCTATGGGGGGATTACTACATGTATGTTATATACAGTGTATTACCGGACTGCACTGTACAGTATATAGCTATGGGAGGATTACTACATGTATGTTATATACAGTGTATTACAAGACTGCACTGTACTGTATATGGCTATGGGGGGATTACTGCACGTAGGTTGTATACAGTGTATTACCAGACTGCACTGTACGGTATATGGCTATAGGATTACTACATGTATGTTATATACAGTGTATTACCGGACTGCACTGTACAGTATATGGCTATGGGAGGATTACTACATGTATGTTATATACAGTGTATTACCGGACTGCACTGTACTGTATGCAGCTATAGGTGGGATTACTACATGCAGCTAACATACACCTGTTAGATGTGAATAATGCATTATTGCACTGTATGTGTATCTAATAGGAGAGCATTTCTTGGCTGCAGTCAGTCAACAGGGGTCTTTATATATATATTAAAACTGTACACTTATAAAATAAAAAGCCCTCCTGTGCTAAGGTATCAGTGGGATACACTTTGTAGCAACATTCATCTGGTGGGCCTTCCAATTTGGGCAATGCTGTTGAAGGCGAAAGAGGCGGTGCTGGTGGAGGGGCACCCATCTTATGTATGGGCCCCTGGGGTGGAGGTGTACACGGCTTTACGGTGGATGGTATTTATATCCCTACTGGGCTGAGGTCTCAGTGGGATATGGCTTGGGGCAACATTCAGCTGGAGGGCCTTCGAATCGGCGCGTTGCGGTTGAAGGCAAAGAAGTGGTGCTGATGTTGTTGGTGGCCCAAGTCCGGAGGGGTAACCATCTCAGGTATGGCCCCCTGGTGTGGAGGGGTAACCATCTCAGGTATGGCCCCCTGGTATGGAGGGGTAACCATCTCAGGTATGGCCCCCTGGTGTGGAGGGATAACCATCTCAGGTATGGCCCCCTGGTGTGGAGGGATAACCATCTCAGGTATGGCCCCCTGGTGTGGAGGGATAACCATCTCAGGTATGGCCCCCTGGTGTGGAGGGATAACCATCTCAGGTATGGCCCCCTGGTGTGGAGGGATAACCATCTCAGGTATGGCCCCCTGGTGTGGAGGGATAACCATCTCAGGTATGGCCCCCTGGTGTGGAGGGATAACCATCTCAGGTATGGCCCCCTGGTGTGGAGGGATAACCATCTCAGGTATGGCCCCCTGGTGTGGAGGGATAACCATCTCAGGTATGGCCCCCTGGTGTGGAGGGATAACCATCTCAGGTATGGCCCCCTGGTGTGGAGGGGTAACCATCTCAGGTATGGCCCCTAGGTGTGGAGGGGTAACCATCTTCAGGATGGCCCCCTGGTTGCCGTGATACACCTCTATATATTAGACCCCGTTAGGGTATATCCCTGGGGTTCTGGGAATCATATTTTCATGCCTGTAGAACCAATTAAATCCCCCGAGCCAGTGAATCGCGGCGGGGTAGATTATTTCAAAAAACCTAAAGACAGGTATGTTTTGATGATATCTGTAGCTTCAAGGATCCATTTCTAGTAACTTATGACTTTGTGTTAAAGATGTTTAATGCTTTTCTTACCCACCTCATGCTTCTTCAATGATCTCTATGAGGATCATGCAGATTCAGCGTGGAATGACACATTAAAACATGGAGTTCATCAAAGCTCCAGTGCTGGATTTTGGAGAATATATGCAAAACTTTGGGCTTCTCTGAAGGGCAGTCCCTGTGAAGCCATATAGATATATTATTATTTATATTATAATATCCTGGGTACACCTAAGTAGATTCCTAGGTGAGCAGAGAGTGGTGTTATCTTCTGCATGTACATATACGGCGGCATATAAATGGTGCTGGCTCATGTATAGCTACAGACCTGCTGGACAAGAGCATCACCTTTTGTTCGAGGATGGAGAAGACAAAGAGTGATTGGAGAAGGTATCAGGATATCCACTATGTCATTGTTGGTGCTGTTATTTTATCTTCCACACAGGAACTAACCTACTTTTCTTTTATCTATCCTCTTTATGTCTTTCCTGTCAGTAGTATATATATATTAGGAGATATTATATCCCGGAGATAGTGGGTGAATTATGAGCATTGTGCTTGGCTATACAGTTCTGGGGGCAGGCGTGCAGTATTTTGGGGCGTAGCAGCAAGGCATATTATGCAATGTAATACATGCACACATAAGAAAGCATGACTGCAGATATTTCTCTAGTTGGGAAATATATCATCAATACTGTATTTTGGGAATCAGCTCCCATGATTATGCAAATCATGGTTACCCAGTAGCGATTTTACTGTGCCTTCTTAGGGGTTTACCATACTGTCTCTCTTTAGTTACTGTATCCCTTGCCACATTTAGTCATGCTGGGCTGGTCAATTTTACTTTGTCACTTACCCGCTGATTTTATCTAGAAAGTGGCTGTTTTCGGAAGTCTCTCAATATATATCTATTATATATAATGTTGTGAACTGCTTTAGGATGAAGATGCTCTGAGAAACATTGCTTATTTGTTGGTGGGGGTCGAGTCCATTTGAGGTGTCAAACGGCCTCTCTGTGGCGGTGGAGGAGTCAGGTGGAAGTTGCAGGCAAGTTATTGGTGGACTCATTTTAACTAAAAGAGGATTTTAAACCTCATGGTGGTGAACAGGCTGAGCTCTGGAAGTGGCCGGCCTGAGGGATGTCTTAATGGTTACGTCATCCAGGGGCGGGCACGGTGGTGAAGCACCGGAGTGAGGATCTTCAGTAGGGTCAGAGCGTGCCGCCCCTTCATTGCTGTCTGGCCGGGTGCCAATGTCAGACAGCTCGGGATCTTGCTGTATTTGTGAATCCCAGGCCTAGCACATCACCTGACTCCTCCTCTGATTGTTTATTCCTGCGATTTAAATAAAGCTGTGGCCATTTTGACACCATAAAAATGTGTTTTGTGGATTTATTCCAAACACCGTGTTTAGTTCGGGTTGGCTTACAATGAAGTGAAGGTCCATCCCATATCCATAAGTCAAGAGACCCCCGGAGCCATAGGCAAAGGGGGACATGACTTTGGGAGGGGGGGATCTATAACGCCTGCATTTTATTTATATACAGTGAATATATTGATTTAAGCAGGGTGGTCCACTTTAAGGAGAGTGCATGTGGTGCCTAGTGTCACTGTGAGGAGGAGGGAGGGGATTAGGAGTAGATGTCACTTCCTGTCTTTCCCCTCTCTCCCTCTTTATCTCACCAGAAGTACAGCAGGTAACATGTCCCGCCCGCCCGCCCTATCTAACCACTTCTCTAACCTAGGTTATAGAACTACTACATGTCTAATGATGTATGAATTATTGTATGTACTTTATTTTACCCTATGTCTCGGGTGCCATGTAAAATTCTTATATGACTACTATATAATTCTATAAGGTTGGCACTATCCTTCTAAGCCCAAGGGAAGGGTGATCCTTCAGCCATGGTTCCCTAGAGGTTTCCTCCACTGGGGGTTTTTCCTCTCCTGAGTGCTGCAGGATGACTCTCAGTGAGTCGGAGGTTTGCCATGTTTTATATCTTTTGCCTGGCCATTGAGTTATTTAAAATATATGTTCATGGCTTTGAATAAAAAAAAAAAAAAAAAAAAAAAACCTGAATGGCAAATATAATAAGAAAATGACATAAAAGTGAGTCAATGTTGATATGATTTCTTAACCTGTAACAGCTTTGGATGGCGGTGGAGGAGTCAGGTGGAAGTTGCAGGCAAGTTATTGGTGGACTCATTTTAACTAAAAGAGGATTTTAAACCTCATGGTGGTGAACAGGCTGAGCTCTGGAAGTGGCCGGCCTGAGGGATGTCTTAATGGTTACGTCATCCAGGGGCGGGCACGGTGGTGAAGCACCGGAGTGAGGATCTTCAGTAGGGTCAGAGCGTGCCGCCCCTTCATTGCTGTCTGGCCGGGTGCCAATGTCAGACAGCTCGGGATCTTGCTGTATTTGTGAATCCCAGGCCTAGCACATCACCTGACTCCTCCTCTGATTGTTTATTCCTGCGATTTAAATAAAGCTGTGGCCATTTTGACACCATAAAAATGTGTTTTGTGGATTTATTCCAAACACCGTGTTTAGTTCGGGTTGGCTTACAATGAAGTGAAGGTCCATCCCATATCCATAAGTCATGTTTCTTTTGATTCACTTAATGTTTCTTTCTACCCCCTCCGTACAGGATGGTCTTCTGTGTGTATCCGTATCCAGGAAAGCTGTGTCTCCGAGAGTTGACTCATTCAGTGGCATGTGAATGAATGTAGCTTGAAGTTGTACTTGTGTGTGGACTGTGCGTGGATGCAGCAGAGAAAATGAAGGAATGTGTATGATGTACTACATTTGTTTTTCTTTATATGCGCATTGGGGATTTTTATTTTTCCTTGGTACCAAATATTTTGACCAAACTCTACATTTTAATTTTGAAAACAAGGCAATGAAACGTTTATGGGCCCTTCATGTTTTGTGTCTGTATTGTCAGATCTGTTTGTTTCTATGTTTGCTTTTTGTCAACTTGTTGTATGTCTAATGTACTAACATCAGAGATCTGACCTCATGGACAACCAAGACAAGACTGACTCAAAGAGTGCGACTGAAAGGGGTGGACTAAGGGGGGAGGGAGGAGGACAATGCTGACGTCACAGATACAAAGACAGCCCTTGTGCACATCTCCTAGTTACGAGTACTCTGTTCATTCAAAGAAAAAAAAGGTCCAATCATTTCCACATCCAGAAAAGTTGGGTACTGCTACAAAATGTGCAGAATACACAATATCACACATTTAGTAAACATCAAACATCGTTAGGTATCTCAAGGAGGTTGGTTATTAATAAAATATTAATGGTATTGTGTTTTATTTGTTTCAAAAGGTTTACATTACACAAGATACCCGGGTATTGGCATTGATTAATGTATTGAAATATGCAGGATTATTTGTAAAAGGAAAAAAATCATGAGAGTTTGTTTGAAGTATCCTTTAATTAGACCAGATTTAGAGTCTCACAAAAGTCCTTTTTGATTTGACAGAAGACCTCTTTGGTCCCATTGGTAAGTGTTATTTACATATAGTGTTGGACCGACAAAGGTTCTAAGGACATTCGTTTATTTGATCAATGATGGAGAGGAAACCACCTCAGCAACAGCTTATTATAATGAACTGAGTTTTTTGAGTTGACTTTTTGATTGTGTGGAACTGTTCCGGTGCATCTTTCCTGTGTGCAGCTAAAAAGAGCTGGGAATAACAACCTCGGGGAAAGTTCAGGAGCTGCTACGTCAAGTCTACAAGGTGTGGTAAGACACAGTTGTCAGTAACCCGTCACCCAACAAGAAACAACTTCGACCATGGGTCTGCCATGCTGAACAAGGCCTTGCTGTTCGTACTATGGCTGTCCAGGGATGGAACTTAACGGTAATCTGTGTGCCTAACCAGCAGAGCTGATGCAGACCAGTGAGGGTGGGAGGTCCTTGTGTCAAAGCTCCTCCCACAGTCAAGGTAACAGACTGTTTATCACCCACTGATAAGAGGCTCTAACATCTACACTGACACCTACACCTGCAACCCCTTCACCTACATAAGGAGGGGTCATAGACTGCACTTTATAATAACAAGCATTAAGTGATGGACAAATTGACTTTGCACCAGAGACTTTTGTTATTATCCAAGAAGATTGAAGAGAAGACGACCACATAGAGACACTTCTTGTTAGTCCAACACAGTTTTTTTTTTTTTTTTTAGAAATCCAATGGTCCACAAATAGGTTTCTGTCAAATGATTAGGATAAGCCCAAGTACACAGGGGGGTGCCTGTTGGGTTTCAGCCTTGGTGAAGACTACCTTTTCCCCCATGTCCGTCTAGACACTCTTGACAATTAGATAATCAAGTATTAGGGAAAGGAAAAGATGATTTAGGGGGGAATGTGAGGTTGAACTATGCTGTTTGTATTCCAAATCATATTTTCCTTTCTGCTCCAGCCTGCTACATAAAGCACATGTAGACATTAGATATTAAGATGACGCCTGTATCCGGGACTACACTTAAGACTGCACCATGTGATTTACGGGAAACTGAGTTTCGATTCAGTGAAAACGAAACCTAGGGGACTGCTAGGACCTGCCTTGATCACGCAGCCTGCACGAGCCCAGAACAAAGGGAATCACACAGAAGAAGAACCTATCAGAAGATACTAACTCTACCGGATGCAAGACATATATGCTTTTGTAATAGCAGCGTGTCCAAAATGTAGCTTATGTCCTGGTACATCCTGATACGGATTCGACTCCCCCGCCCACCTGTCCAGGATGCTGCGGTGGAGTAACCAAGACATGCGACTAGAAGAACAAAGAATATGTGTTTAATGCTTATCAGCTTGCTGGGAAAACTCTGTGAACGAGGCCCCCACCTTTTCTACTGTGTGTATATGCTTAAAGCCTGCCTATTAATCACGCCTTCTTTTTGTATACAAGTGCCTGCACTGTGAATAAAGCTCAGAACTTCTTGCCGTGCTGCCACTGAGTGCCTTATGCATGAGCTGAGATTGAAACTGAACCACGTGTCAGACTCCTTCTTAGTATGCTAGCACATGCTTGAATGATTTGGAGCGAGTGACCGACGAGTTTCTAATCTAACTGAATCTTCACCCCAACACAATGACACTGCTGATACATACAGGATCTTCCCCCTACCTGTACTTGTGCAATAATCAACAGATCTTCTCTAGTCTGTCAGCTCCCGTGCCCAGCATTTGTGTCCTCACTGCCGGCAGCTACTTAGTAAAGCCTTCAGCCCTGAGTGTGTGCTGGCTGAAGGGGTTAAAATTTAATCTGAAAGAATCCAGGAAGTGCAGGGGCATGGCCAGCAAAGTGATGTCTCGTGTACAGACTCTTATCTGATCTCTCAGGCTTGTGCACGAAACATCAGCAGAGGAGGGAGAGAAGCTGACATCACATGTCGTGTGACCCTCAGTGAAATCTGAGAAAGGAGCCACTGAAGTTAAAGTGCATTGAAAAACCATTACATTTGCCTAGTTAGAAACATACAAAGAACAAAAAAATAACTTGGACAACCCCTTTAATTCTATTTCATTTTCCACATTCAGAACATGAAAATAATTTTCCTGATGTCTAACAAGATCTGCTTTACGGTTATCACTAGTGTTGAGAGAAGCAAAACCATCCGAAGTTGAATTCAGTAGGAATTTTAGGAAAGATTCAATTTTAAACAAAGCTAAATTTTGAGTTGTCTTAGAAAAAACGGGGAAAATAAATTTCCTTATCTCATCCACTTTCTCGCACAAATGCAGTCCACTTCTCTCTTGACTGAAAAACACCTGTCGAAGGTCTTTTTCAATTAAGAAAGGAGCGGACTGCCCCTGTGTGAGCAAGTGGATGAGGTGAGTGATTTTTAAAAAAAAATCAGATTACCGTTTTTAACGGTTATTAGACGGCTGCACTTCTGTCTAAGCGGACATTAAAAATGGTCGCATTGATTGATCGGCTGAATGGGGTTTTAACATAGTGATTCGTGACAAATTAATTCGGAACAAATCAAAATTTCTTGTCGAACTTTGGCCAAGATGCAGAATTGATTTTTTTTTTGCTCATCTCTAGTTACTACATTAAAGTCACTTCTTCGCAGTGTGAATTCTCTGATGTGTAACAAGATTTGATTTCTGTATGAAAGATTTCCCACATTCAAAACAAGAAAATGGCCTCTCCCCGGTGTGAATTCTCTCATGTACAACAAGATCTGATTTTTTGTAAAAACATTTTTCACATACTGAACACGAAAATGGCTTCTCCCCTGTGTGAATTCTCTGATGTATAGCAAGATATGATTTCTGTGTGAAAGATTTCCCACATTCAAAACAGGAAAATTGTTTCTCCTCTGTGTGAATTCTCTGATGTATAATAAGACTTGCTTTATCAGTAAAACATTTCCCGCATTCTAAACAATAAAATGGCTTTTCCCCTATGTGGATTCTCTGATGTACAACAAGACTTGATTTCTGTATGAAAGATTTCCCACATTCTGAACAAGAAAATGGCTTCTCCCCTGTGTGATTTTTCTCATGTAGAACAAGATATGATTTTTTGCTAAAACATTTTCCACATTCTGAACAAGAAAATGGCTTCTCCCCTGTGTGACTTCTCTCATGCATAACACAATATGATTTTTGGCTGAAACATTTCCCACATTCTGAACATGAAAATGGCTTCTCCCCTGTGTGAATTATCTGATGGTTAAGAAGATGTGATTTCCGGGGAAAACATTTCCCACATTCTGAGCATGAAAATGGCTTCTCCCCTGTGTGAAATCTCTGATGTCTAACAAGATGTGATTTACAGTTAAAATGTTTTTCACATTCTGAACATGAAAATGGCTTCTCCCCTGTGTGAATTCTCTCATGTACAACAAGTTGTGATTTACGGTTAAAACATTTCCCACATTCCGAGCATGAAAAATTCTTCGTTCTTGTGTAAGTTCTTTGATGCTGAACACTTATTATGTGACTTTTATTTTCCTTAACAGTCTGTGATGAATCAGAAGATTGAAATCCAACCAAAGGATCAGATGATAGATCTTTGCTGTGAAAGGCTGAGAATACATAGGGGATAATGGCATGTTCTTTATGTGCATCTTCTTTTACACCACAATCGTCTGTTCTAAAATCTGACGATATTAGATGTTTCTCTGAGCTCCTGGTCCAGTCACCTGCCGAGAATAAATCTGAGATTTACCATTTTTAAATAATAGAACCTTAAAATTATATTGCTATTTTTTTAGCATTTTTATATATAAAAAAATCCATACAAATTAAGTCTGTCAATCTGACAGTAGACCAGAAGCCTGGACCAGTAGATGATGATGTTAGGTCACCAGGCTGTTCACTTTTCCACTCTTGTGTAGAAGCATCTTCATAGGTTCACATTTCAGTGTGCCCATCACCTCTCTTTTCTAGTGAAATGCTCATTGGAGAATCGTGAAGGGGTCTGAGTCAGGGCTATTAGTACTAAATATATTATTGCTCATATACCACATGCATATAAATAATACCGGCATGTACTGTACATATCACTTTTTTAGGCTCTTTGTTGAAATTCTGTGACATTTTCTATATTTCATAAGTCTGCCCCTTGTATGGCTGCAACGACTATTTTAGTAAACAAAAATTCTTTTTTTTTTAAACTGTAGATTTTTATTAGTACAGAACGTACAGATTTTGAATGATACAGAAAAAAGAATAACATAAAGTGGTACAGCATAGCTCAAGCAGCGTCACTCAGCGGACCACTGAAATAGGTAAAGGCACAGAATCAGCGCACACAGCAGTACAGATCCCATAGCTATAACCAATGATGTTACACAAAAACTCAGGACAAGGGATAAGACAACTGACAGAACACAAGGGGAAACGAACAGATAAGGGGGAGCGAGAGCGGGAATGGTAGGGTAGGAAGGAGAGACCCCTAGGGTGATGTCGAGTAGGTATCCCAGGGTAGCCGGATCACTTGGAATTGCCCCACAGCGTTGTTAACAGACGCCGTGAGGCATTCCATGGACCTGAAGTCACGGACCCTGGCCAGCAGCATGGATTTGGCGGGAGGGGTAGAATGCTTCCAGGATTTGGCTGTGGTATATAGGGAGAGGAACACTTGGAGGCAAGTTGAGCCGGTAGACTTTTCGGTCTAGCGGTAAGGGGGATCCAAAAGGGATTGAGCCACGTCCCTCACCTCCTCCCAAAATGGGGTGATACTGGGGCACGTCCAAAAAATATGGTACAAGGAACCCACGTTGTTCAAGCACCGCCAGCAGACAGATGGAATAATGGGGTTTATAAAATGTAGAAGGGGAGGAGTATGGTAACAGTGCATGAGCAGCTTATATTGGGTCTCCTTATAAGTGGTGCAAATAGAGGACTGGGCCGCCATATTCCATACAGTCTGCCAGATGCATGCATACCATGTATGCATGGTGAGGAATCTCACCTTCCGCCAATTAGGCCAAAAAGATAGATAAGGGAAATTAGACCTTTCGTCCCAGGACCTAGTCGGCACAGGCGCTTAAATGGAGTAGGGAGTGACACTTTAAGTGATCCAAAATTAGTGCTCACATAGTGACGATCCTGGAGGTAGTGGAGCCTCTCTGTCATCGGTACTTTTGATTGCTCCTGAAGTTGCGCGAAGGTTTTAAGCATCAGAGTAGAAGAGTCTACAATGTCCACTAGGCGGATGAGTTGTAGAGGAAAGAAATCATAGAGGAGTGCCGGGAGGCGGTGGCAGGTGTCCCATATGTTTTTGGTAAAGGCCATAGGCCCCAGGAGGGGGGGTGTGGTAGGCTATGGGGGTCCGCTGCCATAGCAGGGTAGTCAGATGAACCTGGGGCAATCCAGAGTTTTTCGACTTCTACCCATTTGGTGTATGCCTGTTGGGACGCCCAAAATGGAATGACGAATGAAAGGCCCAGTAATAGTGCATGATATTAGGGACCGATAGGCAGCCTCTATCTGTGGCCACAAACATGAACTTGCAGGGGATGCTGTGTCGTTTACCTTGCGATATGAAGTTGAAAGTGGCCTGTTGAAGGAAGCGTAGTTCTGACATAAGGATTAGCATTGGGAGGAGGGACATCTTTACCGCCGCTATGGGGCCTAGTAGCGATACGTACACCCCTGTTCCACGTAACGAGGAGGGACTTGAGCTCGCGAAAGAGGGGAGGGAAGTTACTGAAGTACAGGGAGGCATATGAAGTTTCGGAAGTATTGACCTTGTATCCTGAGAGAGCGCCGTAATTTGATAAGGCTTTTTGTAGGTTAGGTAGTGTAGTGTAATGTGGGGATTGGTCAGGGTGAGGAGTACGTCATCCGCGTAAAGGGAGATCTTAAATTCCTTATACCGTACTTTAAGTCCCTGGATGTCAGGTTTCAGTCGTATGTGTGCCGCAAGGGGTTCTATACACAGTGCAAAAATAAGCGACTAGAGCGGGCAACCCTCACACGTACCATTAGAGATATTAAGCGGAGTGGAAGGACAACTTGACAAGCGCCGAAGGGGCAGAGTAGAGGCTGAGAATGGCTTGTAGAAAGGGTCCTGCAATACCGAAGGTTTGGAGGGTTTTGAATAGGAAAGACTAGTCGATCAGGTCAAAGGCCCTCAAAATTACTGTGGGGGTTGCAGTGCCACGTCAATCAGATTAATAACCCAGCGAGTGTTATCTCCACCCTGTCGATAGGGGATAAACCCCACCTGGTTCTTATGGACTATGGTGGGAAGCCACCCATTCAGGCGAGCAGCGAGAATACGAGTGAAAATTTTAAGGTCTGCATTAACTCCACTAGCTCCCGAAGAAGAGGAAGACTCGGCTTAAAGGGGTATTCTCATCTTAGACAATGGGGGCATATCGCTAGGATATGCCCCCATTGTCTTATAGGTGCGGGTCCCACCGCTGGGACCCGCACCTATATCCAGAACGGAGCGGGGAGCGCTGCGCCTGGAGGACCCCGGGTTTCCGGGGGTCCGGCCACCACCAGGCGCAGGTCCCCGCTCCGCTCATAGAAATGAATGGGAGCCAGGCCGTGCATGCGCGGTGCGCTCCCATTCATTTCTATGGAGCCGACGAAAGTAGCCGAGCGCTGGCAATTTTTGGCAGCCCCATAGAAATGAATGGAGGGCGGCTGCGCATGCGCAGTGCGCCCTCATTCAGTTCAGGGGCTCCGTTCTGGATATAGGTGCGGGTCCCAGCGGTGGGACCCGCACCTATAAGACAATGGGGGCATATCCTAGCGATATGCCCCCATTGTCTAAAATGAGAATAACCCTTTAAGGCTCCGTCGGGAGGCCAGAGCACGGCCTGGGAGGGGACCGACCCGTTTTTTTCGCTGAAGAACGTTCGGATGTACCCCTCAATGTCTGCACGGGTGGACGGTGATTTCAGTAGAGAATCATTTAGGCACCAATAACAGGTGCGTTGTCGTAAAGGTTGAGAAGAAAGGGTGAGGGCGACCCTCCAGAGGTCGTAAAGGGCATAACACTGGATAATGCTACGGAAGTCCCTAGCCAGGCGGCACTAGGTCGGGAGATGGGGGAGAGGGAAGGAGGGACAACCGATCTGCATTCTCGGAGAAGATCATGTTAAAATCTACACCTAGGATCCACGCGGCCGGAGGCAGACCCTGGAGTTTGCATAGGACCCAACGCACACGAAAGCTGGGAGGTGTTGGGGGAATACACATTACACAGTACAATGGGGCGACCATGATAGTTCCAAAATGACATAGCGGCCAGCGGGGTCTATGTGAGAGGAGGATACTGAGATGGAACAGGAGGCAATATGGCAACACCTGCCTTTCAACGACTATGATTAGATAGGAAGGAGTGGTGCTTTGCAAAATTAAAGGATCCTGTCTGGTTGAAGTTGGTGTCCTGAAGAAAGGCCCCATCTGCCCACAGGTAGCGGAGCTCCCAGAGGATTAAACGTCTCTTAGCATTAGAGCCCAGTCCCTTGACGTTCAAGGTGGGGTGGAGTAGAGTAGCAAGGTGTCTTAGCAGCTATGAAGGTAGTATCAGAGGATCGGGAGGCGGCCATTAATCCTATATGCTGTCAAACCATGACTGTGACTATTAACATTTTCTCTGAGGTGTCAATAAGCGGACCATTTAACAGCTGCCTTGAAATATTTTGGGGCCCCACGTACTGAGATTGGTCTGAAAGAGGGTTCATAGAAGAAGAGGTGATAACCCCAACCTTCTGATCAATACTGTGGACACCTGGTATCGGTAACAATTGTGTGCTAATAAAGGAAAACCTGTCAGAAAGTACAATATGTGACCCCCAAACTGCCCCCACTACTGACTATACAATGAGTAATCAGTAACCAGTGAAGGAGTAGAATCTGTGAGTCTTCTCTGCTTTATGTAGTGGTTACTACTCACCTGGGTGGTTATCTGTGGGAATGTCCTCTATGATCTGCTCATCACCCCTCACAGATGTATCTTCAGTCTTAATAATGTTCAGATCTTTACCCAGATTCAAAAGCTGTGAAACAGAAATTGTAAAAGTCAGGTATTTGACCCCAAAAAGTTAGGGATATTTGGCTTGTGGGTGGAATTTCAGGATGAACCTAAAATGCCCTCTAACCTTTACACGTGAACTTAATGTGACCCTCTTTAAACGTTTAAATGCACATGTCCAACTGTTCGTAACTCTGCACCTAAGAACCTCAATGACCTGAGGGCCTCCCTTCAAAAAGAGTAGGATGCCATATGTAGAGGTAAACTTCCCCACTCAGCTGTAATTGATGCTCAAGGCCACATGACAAGTTATTGAGATACTGACATTATTGTGGCGGTATACCCAGCACTGGTGTTGGCTTTTATTTCAATAAATTGTTTGAGATGAGGAAATCACCATTGTATGCTTCTACTTAAATGCCTGACTTTCATGATATATCACTGAAGTGTGAACTTTTTACGTTTTCCATCAATTTCACCTGAAAGCCAAATATCCCTAACTTTTAGTAGTGTATATGCATCTTATTAGTTCCTTATTGCAACCAGCAGTCCCTACAGACAAGAAAACTGTGAGAAGATCCAGACGACATGTAAGGTCTATAGTTAGCTGTAATCCTGCCATCTCTACCTTTCTTATTACACAAGGATAACACATATAATACTGGTTTATAAAACAAGGCTGAACACAAGATCTTTCATGAGACCTTATTTCCATATATCTGGAATATATATGGAATGCTTTGATGTTCTTCTGAACCATCCGGTAGAAGAAGAGGACTGGGACATCTCTCATCCTGTAGAAGAAGAGGACTGGGACATCTCTCATCCTGTAGAAGAAGAGGACTGGGACATCTCTCATCCTGTAGAAGAAGAGGACTGGGACATCTCTCATCCTGTAGAAGAAGAGGACTGGGACATCTCTCATCCTGTAGAAGAAGAGGACTGGGGGTTGTTCTTTCTTCTTTAACTGTAGGAAAAACATACGGTGATAATTAATTTCTTACATATAACTAGTGAGAGGTCTCATGTCTTTTACCTGGTGGCTGCTGATCCTCCATCATGACGTTCTTGTACAGATCTTTGTGTCCTTCCAAATACTCAGACTCCTCCATGGAGAAATAGACGGCGACATCCTGACACCTTATAGGAACCTGACAACACAATGATACAGTCATCACCCAGATCCCTTCATAGTGTTACTGTATAATGTCCCAGCATTCCCAGCAATGTCACCTCTCCAGTCAGCAGCTCAATGATCTTGTTGGTGAGCTCTAGGATCTTCTCTCTATGGACTTTCTCATGTATTCGGATGTGAGGTGTTGGCCCAGAGATTGGGCTCAGGGTTCTTCTCCATCCTTCAGATACCGGGGCCTGACAGCGCTCACTAGAGGTCTTCTTCACTACTGTGTATTCCTGGTTATGGAGAGACACAGTAATAAATATCACTCCATACATCTCCAGTCATGTCCATCTGTTAGTAACATAGAGAAGATGATGTAATGTGACATCATCAGAATCTCTCACCTCTCCAGTAAGCCGGAAGAGGATCTCTAGGGTGAGATTTATTATACTCTCCGCCATCTTGTCCCCATCCCTATCCATCCTTGATGGGTCAGTCAGGAGAAGGATCTTATATAGGAGATATCCACTGAGCGGATCCTATATTGTAGGAACCTGAATGGAAAGAAGATGAACCGATGTAAAATCATAGAAAATCCCATGTAAAATACAATTACTGGAGATAAGAAGAGGAAACATCGGAGGAGATAATAAAATGTATCAAGGCAGATCCTCCACGTTTCAGGTCAAAGCATGCCACACCTTCATATTACTACTATAGACAATTACAAGTCACAGCGGTAATCCCTGTATAAAGCTGGAATCTGGTAGATCACTTCATAGATCTACAGCTCAGACTGCCCTAGTCCTATCAGTTGGAATCTCAAGATTTAAAGTGTGGTATCGTTGTAACTGTCAAATCACTGAACAATATATTTAGATGGATGGTAGGTAAAGTAAATTAACAATCACTGAGGCTGAACCTACTTAAAACGTAACGTTTCCTATTAAAACTCTTTTACTTATCCCACAGAACAAAATACACATAAACAAATAGATATATGTGTCAATGATAGAATTTACTATATATTAAAGCAAAAATAACAGATGATTCCACATTCATGGATTCTCACAGGTAAGTTTAATACGCAGCTGGCAATCACCAGTAGGTTGAAGTAGCTTTGATTAAAGGAATATCCAAATTCTCAGTTGTAGTGGAACATCACTTCACATCAAGGCAGTTCTGGAGTTGTGGTGGGTAGCTTCATACCACACGTGGCCGGTCTTTCTGTTCACAACCTGTAGGTCATCTGGACATCTCCTTCCATGAGCAAAGGAATTGAGACAAGAAAAGAGAAGGGGACCCTTCATGTGATAATGGGATACTCTCCCTAATACTCTATCACACCCTGCCTACAAGCAGAGTAATCGCCCCAAAAGGGGCGGCCCCACTTCTCGGTGGCTGTCCCTACACACTCTCTCCCTGCCTCGTGAAATCCCAACACGTTTCCCCTATGGTCGATAGTTATGGAACCCCTGAAGAACCTAAGATAGCGCAATGGCTAGCTAATAAAGTGCCAGAATAGATAATAGTCGTCACCGAAGTGGAATGGCCCCTTATTCACTTTTAAATGCCACCACAACTCCAGAACTGCCTTGATGTGAAGTGATGTTCCACTACAACTAAGAATTTGGATATTCCTAATCATGCTACTTCAACCTACTGGTTAGAGATGAGCGAATCATTCAAAATTTTATTTGCCGAACATTCGTCGAACTTTTCATAAGATTCGTATATTCGAATATATTCGTTGAATCTGCGCACAAAATATACGTTATAATGTGTCGTTTAGCGAATATTCGCGCACTAATAACGAACGTTCAGTTTTAAAAGGTACGCAACTTGAGCGTACAAATTGCGTACAAAAATGACGGGCTTTGCTGCAGAGGAATGGTGGAGCAGGAGGAACGCTCTGAGTCTGACCCCTGGCTACATATGGATACTGTATCAGCAGATGACAGCAGATCATCCGGCTGAGACTGAGATGAGCGTGCCATCCACTCCACTACCTCATCCACTTTCTCCTCCACTACAATTTTGCGCCTTGGTGGGTTAGCCTGGTGGAACAACGGCCAAGTATTGCGAATACTACAAGTAGAAGCTGCGGCTACAGGTCCTTTGGCACTTCTGCCCTGTGCCACCTTCTTTTTTTTTTTTAGAGCTCGAGGTCTGGCTGGAACTGGACCCCTTTTGCTTATCCATTCCAGACATTTTTCACTTGACTGTGGCCCTGCAGCTGGTCTTTCTCCCTGTCTCTCTCCATGTCTCTCTCCCTGCCTGATTATTAGCCCTGCACTGGCCCTGCAGTATTCCTGATGTGTAATATGGATTCCCTGAACAATTACACCCCAATTTCAACAACACAGGTCTCAGTGTCTCAGAACTTCACACACAGTGCTTCTGCTCGTCTCGGCTTTTGCGCACGAATAAGGAACTAACAGTAAAAGTTCGCTAATTACTTGAATTCGTACGCAACAGCGTATAGAGTAACTTATATGTAGCATTAGCGTATAATTTATCAGACAAGTACGTAGCGAATGCGTAGAAAGCCTTAGGAACATTTTCGAATCCTAACGGAGTGAATCACCCAATATTCGGATTCGCTTCGCAGCTAAAAATTTCCAAGATTCGATACGAATCAACGAACCGACAAATAGATTTGCTCATCTCTGTTTGCCAGCTGCGTATTAAACTTACCTGTGAGTATCCACGAATGTGGAATCATCTATGTTATTTTTGCTATAATATATGGTGAATTCCATTATTGACACATATATCTATTTGTTTATGTGTATTTTGTTGTGTGGGATAAGTAAAAGAGTTTTAATAGATTTAATAGTAAACGTTACGTGTATCATTGTAACTGTACTGACCTGGAGAAGGAAGATAACAGGTCAATTTTACCGCATAGTGTACAGTGTAAAAAAATAAATAAATAAAAACCTTTGTCAGAATTGCATTTTTTCCCCAATTTTACACCATTGGTAATTTTTTTCCGCTTCGGATCTGAGAATTGGTCATTCCAAGGTGACATGCTGCGTTTTTTTTTTGTCAGGCTGCCTTTGTCAGCATGTTTGCCGTGCTGTGCGGACCTCTCTCGACTGCCCCCATTATAGTGAATGGGACCAGGCTGGACTTCAGACAGCACACACGTGCAAGCTTTCGCTTTTTTTTTTTCTAACATGCTACATACAAGAAGATGTATAACTTATACCATCTGTACATATGGTATACATATTTGTTGGTGTTGAGGTCAGGACCTGCGTCCCAGTTTGATGACATTTGACAGCACTGAATGGAAGCTCAGGACAGGACCTGAGAAACGTCATCATGGTGGAGCGCAGGTCCTGAGCTTCCAGTCATCAGCGAGTGTTCACACCGGCGCAAGCAAATGGAGGTGATTTATTTATTTTTATTTTTTTTGCACAAGAAGAGAAGGGAGCATTATTAATATTGGGGGGCACTAATGGGGTCATTATTAATATTGGGGGGCACTAATCGGGGCATTATTAATATTGGGGGGGCACTAATCGGGGCATTATTAACATTGGGGGGCACTAATCGGGGCATTATTAATATTGGGGGGCACTAATCGGGGCATTATTAATATTGGGGGGCACTAATCGGGGCATTATTAACATTGGGGGCACTAATCGGGGCATTATTAACATTGGGGGGCACTAATCGGGGCATTATTAACATTGGGGGCACTAATCGGGGCATTATTAAAATTGGGGGGCACTAAGGGCATTATTAAGATTGGGGGGCACTAATCGGGGCATTATTAAGATTGGGGGGCACTAATCGGGGCATTATTAATATTGGGGGGCACTAATCGGGGCATTATTAATATTGGGGGGCACTAATCGGGGCATTATTAATATTGGGGGGCACTAATCGGGGCATTATTAATATTGGGGGCACTAATCGGGGCATTATTAATATTGGGGGGCACTACTGGGGGCATTACTAATGCTGGGGGCTCTAATGAGGACAGTATTGATTCTGAGGGGTGCTAACTGGGGTATTAACATTCCTTGGGGAACGAATGGGGGCATTACTATTACTGAGGGGCACTAATGAAGGCATCACTATTACCGGGGGCACTAATGGTGCATTATTAATACTGTGAAACACAGTATGACAGCAACTTAACACCCTGTGCTAAGCCACACCCCCACAACCCTTTGGGTGTGGCTTAAGTAGGCCGGTATTTTTTGTTGGGAAAGGTGGCAACTAGTGTTAAGTGAAGCGAGCTTCGGATGCTTCATCTGAAGTTGCTTCGTTCAAAACTTCGAAATAATATTGTATGGCAATCCATCTCCGCACAGTATTAGGGTCCATTCAGACGTCTACAACTGTTTTGCGGTCCGCAAATTGCGGATCTGAAAAACACGGTCACCGGTCATGTGTGTTCCGCATTTTGCAGACCGCACATGACCGGCACTATGATAGAAATGCCTATTCTTGTCCATGGCTGCGGACAAGAATAGAAGAATAGGACATGCTCTATGTTTTTGTGGGGCCGCATCTTTTCCGGTCCCATTGAAAATAAATGGGTCCACACGCGTTCCGCAAAATTGAGAAACAGATGAGGACCCATTAAACGGACGTGTAAATGGACCGTTAGAATGAATGGGCTCCGGTGAGACAAAGTTAATTTTTCATGAATTTGTGCGTTGAATAACTTCGGTAGTTGATTTTTAAAGTGGAAAACCACTTTAAAGGGGTATTCCAGTAACAACTTAATTTTTGATAAACAGCATTAAGGCTATACATATAACCAGAACCCATACCTATACATATAACCAGAACCCATACCTATACATATAACCAGAACCCATATCTGTACAGATAACCAGAACCCATACCTATACATATAACCAGAACCCATACCTATACATATAACCAGAACCCATACCTATACATATAACCAGAACCCATACCTGTACAGATAACCAGAACCCATACCTGTACATATAACCAGAACCCATACCTATACATATAACCAGAACCCATACCTATACATATAACCAGAACCCATACCTATACATATAACCAGAACCCATACCTATACATATAACCAGAACCCATACCTATACATATAACCAGAACCCATACCTGTACATATAACCAGAACCCATACCTGTACATATAACCAGAACCCATACCTGTACATATAACCAGAACCCATACCTGTACATATAACCAGAACCTATACCTATACATATAACCAGAACCCATACCTGTACATATAACCAGAACCCATACCTGTACATATAACCAGAACCCATACCTATACATATAACCAGAACCCATACCTGTACATATAACCAGAACCCATACCTGTACATATAACCAGAACCCATACCTGTACATATAACCAGAACCCATACCTGTACATATAACCAGAACCCATACCTGTACAGATAACCAGAACCCATACCTATACATATAACCAGAACCCATACCTATACATATAACCAGAACCCATACCTATACATATAACCAGAACCCATACCTGTACATATAACCAGAACCCATACCTATACATATAACCAGAACCCATACCTGTACATATAACCAGAACCCATACCTGTACATATAACCAGAACCCATACCTATACATATAACCAGAACCCATACCTATACATATGATAAAAGCTTCATTTTACCTTACAATCTATTTTTCTAGCTCCTGTGTGAGTCTGCAGCACACTGACAGTATCTTGGCTCCTGATCTTCCCTCACAAAACTATAATTCCCACAATGCCTTGCTTTCCTGCTTGCTCATAAATGTTGATGATTACTGATTGGCTGCCTGATATCACAGTCCAGACACGTCCCCTACGTCCCTCTACTCAGTAAGCTGCAGCACACTGACATTAGCTAGAGAACTGATAGCAACACACTGAGCATGTCTGACCTGACAAAGGCTCAGAACTACAGGTCGGTCCCATGGTAACTTATGAGGAACACAGTAGGTAGCAGGGGAAGAAAAGCACTTTATAACTACTGAACGGTAAATATGTGAAATAGACATTATATTAGGTAATTATTGATGATGAATTAGTCTAAAACATAAGTTATATTTATGGTAACCAGAATACCCCTTTAAAACTTGAAACCGAACGGCTTCGGGTCCGAGGTACTAGTTGATCCCAAAGCAGAGTTCGGTTTCAAGTTTTAAAGTGGTTTTCCACTTTAAAAATCAACTACCGAAGTTATTCAATGAAGTCACATGCAAATTCAGCTCAAACACCTACCTACACAACATAGAATGTATGGGCTTCTGAGAGAATGTAGCCCCACCCGCATGTTGTTCTAAAAATTAATGTTCTCCACCAAAACCTCCCTGACTCTAAACCTGTCCCTAATCCTTACCCACACAGGAGACCGCACAGAACATGGAGAGAACGTCCCACAGCCCCAACACACAGGACCCTTACCTAAACCTTATCACCACCATCTCAGTCACATTACCTCACCAGATGACCTACACTACACCTTTCATGAAGTCATGACCATGTGATCATTTATGGGAGGAGTCAGGCTCCAGGCTGTGTTGATGGAGGTAAAGGACCTGTGATGATGTCATGACCATGTGATCCTGTGTGGGAGGAGTCAAGTTCCATGATGTGTTTATGTTGGATGTAAAGGACCTGTGAAGTTTTAAAAAATTAGATTTGGACGCTTCGCTGAATTTCACCAAGAAATTTGCTTTGATAGTAATCTGTCATGAAGAGCTATTCATTGTATGGAGTGGTTTGCTGCAGTGAGCCTGCTCCATACGCAGCATTTGCCGGCAATGATGGGGAACAAGGATCGCCCCCACTGTCATTTAACCCCTCAGATGCTGTGATCAACGCCGATAGCGCAATATGTTTAGTAAGGGCCCTTGCACACGACCATATGCGCTCCGAGACACATGGTCCGTGAGCAGGCCATATGTCCCAGAGTGGTATAGATTGTGCACACGGGAGCGCACAGCATCATAGATTACAATTATGCTGTGCACGTCGGGCCGCCCGTGGGACTATTGTGCCACACTCATAAGATCATAAGATGAATACCTTACACCAGCTGTACATATATAATTATAGACAGGAGATGCCCAGGTTATACCAGCATGCTCCATATCACTATATACAAGAAGATGTATAACTTATACTGGCTGTAAATATATAATTATATACAGGAGATACCCAGGTTATACCAGCATGGTCCATATCACTATATACAAGAAGATGTATAACTTATACCAGCTGTACATATATAATTATATACAGGAGATACCCAGGTTATACCAGCATGCTCCATATCACTATATACAAGAAGATGTATAACTTATACTGGCTGTAAATATATAATTATATACAGGAGATACCCAGGTTATACCAGCATGGTCCATATCACTATATACAAGAAGATGTATAACTTATACCAGCTGTACATATATAATTATATACAGGAGATACCCAGGTTATACCAGCATGCTCCATATCACTATATACAAGAAGATGTATAACTTATACCAGCTGTACATATATAATTATATACAGGAGATACCCAGGTTATACCAGCATGGTCCATATCACTATATACAAGATGTATAACTTATACCAGCTGTACATATATAATTATATACAGGATATACCCAGGTTATACCAGCATGGTCCATATCACTATATACAAGAAGATTTATAACTTATACCAGCTGTACATATATAATTATATACAGGAGATCCCAGGTTATACCAGCATGGTCCATATCACTATATACAGGAAGATGTATAACTTATACCAGCTGTACATATATAATTATATACAAGAATACCCAGGTTATACCAGCATGGTCTATACTATAATACACAGGAAGATGACTATGTATATACCAGTGCTGTACATATATAATTATATACAGGAGATCCCAGGTTATACCAGCATGGTCCATATCACTATATACAAGAAGATATATAACTTATACCAGCTGTACATATATAATTATATACAGGAATACCCAGGTTATACCAGCATGCTCCATATCACTATATACAGAAGATGTATAACTTATACCAGCTGTACATATATAATTATATACAGGAGATACCCAGGTTATACCAGCATGCTCCATATCACTGTATACAAGAAGATGTATAACTTATACAAGCTGTACATATATAATTATATACAGGAGATGCCCAGGTTATACCAGCATGCTTCATATCACTATATATACAAGAAGATGTATAACTTATACCAGCTGTACATATATAATTATTAGAGATGAGCGAGCATACTCGTCCGAGCTTGGTGCTCGTTCGAGTATTACGGTACTCGTAAGTGCTCGCTGCTCGGACGAGTATCTCGCCATGCTCGAGGAAATGGCAACTTCCGCATTGTGCATTTTTGGCGCCTATAAACTCAGCCAATCACAATCCAGGAGACTCTGCGGTACACCCAGCATCACATGGGGCCCTTATATGTCGATAGCAGGGGTTGGCTGGCCTGATCAGGTGACCCTGGAATATAATTATATACAGGAGATACCCAGGTTATACCAGCATGGTCCATATCACTATATACAAGAAGATGTATAACTTATACCAGCTGTACATATATAATTATATACCGGAGAGGCCCAGGTTATACCAGCATGCTCCATATCACTATATACAAGAAGATGTATAACTTATACCAGCTGTACATATATAATTATATACCAGAGAGGCCCAGGTTATACCAGCATGCTCCATATCACTATATACAAGAAGATGTATAACTTATACCAGCTGTACATATATAATTATATACAGGAGATGCCCAGGTTATACCAGCATGCTCCATATCACTATATACAAGAAGATGTATAACTTATACTGGCTGTACATATATAATTATATACAGGAGATGCCCAGGTTATACCAGCATGCTCCA
Organism: Rhinella marina; assembly: GCA_900303285.1. Taxonomy (NCBI): domain Eukaryota; kingdom Metazoa; phylum Chordata; class Amphibia; order Anura; family Bufonidae; genus Rhinella; species Rhinella marina. The sequence goes on from ONZH01011533.1 coordinate 129,798, forward strand.
TATCACTATATACAAGAAGATGTATAACTTATACCAGCTGTACATATATAATTATATACTGGAGAGGCCCAGGTTATACCAGCATGCTCCATATCACTGTATACAAGAAGATGTATAACTTATACCAGCTGTACATATATAATTATATACAGGAGATGCCCAGGTTATACCAGCATGGTCCATTTCACTATATACAAGAAGATGTATAACTTATACCAGCTGTACATATATAATTATATACAGGAGATGCCCAGGTTATACCAGCATGCTCCATATCACTATATACAAGAAGATGTATAACTTATACCAGCTGTACATATATAATTATATACAGGGGATACCCAGGTTATACCAGCATGGTCCATATCACTATATACAAGAAGATGTATAACTTATACCAGCTGTACATATATAATTATATACAGGAGATACCCAGGTTATACCAGCATGGTCCATATCACTATATACAAAAAGATGTATAACTTATACCAGCTGTACATATATAATTATATACAGGAGATGCCCAGGTTATACCAGCATGCTCCATATCACTATATACAAGAAGATGTATAACTTATACCAGCTGTACATATATAATTATATACAGGAGATACCCAGGTTATACCAGCATGGTCCATATCACTATATACAAGAAGATGTATAACTTATACCAGCTGTACATATATAATTATATACAGGAGATGCCCAGGTTATACCAGCATGCTCCATATCACTATATACAAGAAGATGTATAACTTATACCAGCTGTACATATATAATTATATACAGGAATACCCAGGTTATACCAGCATGGTCCATATCACTGTATACAAGAAGATGTATAACTTATACCAGCTATATATATATAATTATATACAGGAGATGCATACCTCCTAAGAGGGACACTATCTGCAATTTTTTCCCGCACTAGGCCACGCCTCTAACTCCGTCCAAAACATAACTAAGCACCTAACCCCACTCAGTCCCCTAAATCATACCTCCCAACTTTTGAAAATTGCAAAGAGGGACAATGTGTGCGGCGCGCATCACGGCAGTTTTTTTCATACTAGGCCACGCCTCTAACTCCGCCCAAAGCATAATTACTACAGCCCTTGAGGCAATATTTTTCTTGCGCTTCATTGTCCATATAAACATTAGCACAGAAATCATCAGATTATAGATATTTTAAGGTCCAAATTGCACCAAATTATGAAGTTCTGGTCTAATTTATAGTAGAAACCATATAGACACTTTAGTAAGGAGCAATTTAGTAAATTTATTAATGCACATTTATGCATTAATCCTCCAGGTCAAAAAGAGGGACATTTAAGGATAAAAGAGGGACGGAGGGACTTGGGTCAAAAAGAGGGACGGTCCCTCCAAAAGAGGGACACTTGGGAGGTATGCCCTAAATGTCCCCACATAGTATTTATTCTCCCAGTAGTTATTCCAGCATTGTGCCTCCTTCACAGAAGCTATGCTCAGATATGTGCCCCTCTCAGTAGTTATGCCCAGATATGTGGCCGTTCATAGTAGTTATGCCCTGTTATGTGCCCCCTCACAATGGTTATGCCCTGTTATGTGCTCCCTCACAATAGTTATGCCCAGGTATGTGCTCCCTCACAGTAATATGCCCAGCTGTGCCCCCTCACAGTAGTTATGCCCAGATATGTGCCTCCTTCACAGTAGTTATTCCCAGTTATGTGCTCCTTTACAGTAGTTATCTCAATTTATGTGCCCCCTCTCAATAGTTTTACCCGGTATGTGCTCCCTCACAGTAATATGCCCAGCTGTGTCCCCTCACAGTAGTTATGGCCAGATATGTGCCCCTCACAGTAGTTATACCCAGCTGTGCTCCCTCACATTAGTTATGCCCAGATATGTGCCCCCTGACAGTTATATGCCCAGCTTTGCCCCCTCATAGTAATATGCCCAAGTAAAGTGCCCCTTCACAGGCAGCAAAAAAAAGTACTCCACGTACTCACCTTGTTACCCAGCAGCAGCAACATCAACAGCAGGATACATGGAGTGGCTTGCCCCACCCCTGCGCAGATCTGCAGTGTGAAGTGCTGGCAGTGGGGAGGAATGATGGAGCAGGGAGCCAATGGACGGCTCTTGCTTCATCATCACAGGAAGCTGTCTCTGCTTCCTATGGAAGCAGGGACAGCTGCCAGAAGGCAGACATACCTCCCTCATACCGGGACAGCGGGACAGCCACTGAAATCCGGGACTGTCCTGCAGGATCCAGGACGGTTGGGAGGTATGGAGATGTTCAGGTTTGTAACAGCATGGTCCATATCACTACAGGAAGATTTATGACTTATACCAGCTGTGACCCACGTGAACTAGTAACATGATATTGTGGCATCAGATGGCTGCTCTGCAGTGTCAGTAGGGTGGAGAGGGAGATAAAAAGCATCTGTCAGTGCAGGAGAGGTACATGTGTGTACTGTGGAGGGGCTGAGAATTGTATGCAGGGGGAATGCCGTGTAAGGGCCCTTGCACACTACCGTATGCCCTCCGAGACATATATCCCGGAGCAGCATTGATCGTGCACATGGGAGAGCACAGCATCATAGATTACAATGATGCTGTGCACATCAGGCCGACTGCAGGACTATTGTCCCGCACTCATATGATCTTATAAGTGCAGGACAATAGCCCCGTGGGCGGCCCGATGTACACAGCATTATAGTAATCTATGATGCTGTGAGCTCCCATGTGCACGATCAATGCTGCTCCGGGATATATGGCCCGCTCATGGATCGTATGTCTCGGAGGGCATACGGTCGTGTGCAAGGGCCCCTAATATTGTATGCAGAGGGGGGGCCGTGTAATATTGTATACAAGAAGGGGGAACATGTAATATTGTATGCAGGGGAGGACGTGTAATATTGTATGCAGGGGGAGGACGTGTAATATTGTATGCGGGGGGGCGTGTACTATTATATGCAGAGTGGGAAGTGTAATATTGTATGCAGGGGGGATGGGGTGCCAGTTAATATTGTATGCAGGAGGGTGTAATATTGTATGCAGGAGGGTGCTGCATAATATTCTGTAATATTGTATGCAGATGAAGGGGGCATGTAATATTGTATGCAGATGAAGGGGGCATGTAATGTTGAATACAGAGGGGAGGGCTGTGTAATATTGTATATAGGTGGGGGGTGTAATATTGTATGCGTGGGGGGCAGTTTCATGTATTATTGTATGTAGATGGGGCAGTACTGTATAAAATGCAAAACATTGGTGGAGGAAAGAGGAGGTAAAGAAGGTCTGAAGAATGTGGACAGGGTGTTGGAGAGGGCTGCGATGAAGTATGGGAATCTTAACCTTGAAGTCTGGGAAAGATTCAGAAGGACACATTGTGGTTGGATAAAGGATCGTGGATGTGAAGAAGTGGTTGATACATGGATAAAGGTAGCTCCTGAGGGTTGGAGATGAGAAGTTGTGTAAGGCAGATTGTTGTATACTCAGAAACAGCAATGTGAGAAGTCTGGAGAAACGCCACCTCCATACCCCCTGGCCAGTGCCCCTACTAGAGAGTCCAGAAGTGGACCAGAGGGATGGACGTGTAATGTCTGTGGAAATCAGAACCCAGACTGGACTGACACTTGTAGGGTTTGTGGGGAACATCAACCCCGGAAATCAGCAGGCATTTATCCTCTATTGACTAAGACTAGAATTCAACCTACTGAGACACCCAAGACAGAAGTCATGGACCCGTCCGTCCCTATGGCTCCTGAAGACCCCAGAACAATACGTTTATGTTACTGTGACTAAGTATCATCCCTGGAGTCCGAAAGACCAACTGGGACTATTGACTAGACTCCCAGACCCCTTGACGTGACCAATGCCCACAGGTAGGATGCTGCAACAGATTCAGGTGACATATGGAGCCATCTGGGTTGATTTAAGAGACCTAATGTTACTGAAACTAGGGAAATCTCAGTATCAGGTTGTGGACCCTTTCTTGACTGACCACAGGACAAGGACCTATAGTATTTGTCTCTAGAGGACTGAGAGAAGACTCTATCATCAGGAGCAGAGTTTGTCCGAGTTTTCAAGGAATGGGCAAGTGGAAAAGAAGAAGAGAGTTCCAGAAGTCTAAAAGACATAGTTCAGGGACCTCAAGAGACATATGCAGCTGGACTGCGAACCATTTGGACTGACATGGGGTGGATAAGACTGGACCAATGGGTGAGAATTGTTGACATCAGTATTTATGGAAGGCTTGAGACCTTCTCTGCAAGCCAAGCTAAAAGCTTGTAAACCTGAATGGCGGGTTACTCTGCTATCGCAATTAATTGCTGCTGCAAAAGGTTTAGAAACTGGACATGAAAAAGAATTCAGGGGCTGCAGTCAAATATGTCAATCAGGGCCAAAGACAGCAACAAACATCCGTAGAGATCTCAGATGTTATAACTGTGAGAAACCTGGCCACATAAAACGAGATTGCCGAACCCCACGTCAGCAATGGGAAGCGCCCAATGATACTGACAGTAGAGATCAACAGACCTCCACTGCCATTTTTACTCCCTGCTAGGAAATTGGCAACCCCGTGCCGCTACTGCTCGCAAAAACTGAAGGAAAGGGCCCTCAACTTCATATACCCGTATCCATAGGTAACAGAAAGGCAGTGCCATTCCTGGTTGACATGAGGGTAGCCAAAACAGTAGTAGACCAGAATTTCTTGCAGCCACATCAGTTAACCCCGTGGCATGTACCAGCTGTGAGATCCATGAATCTATAAGCAAGTTAAACTAAAGATAAAGCAGGACATGCCCCCTCTATACCCAGCTAAGGCTCAGGAGGCCCATGGGCCCACTCACCTATCAGAAGGTGCCATGGTAAGTGTGGTTAATGCAGGGTGGATTGCTCCAGGATTTTCTAGAGTAGAAGCTCGGTTTGTACAAGGATGTACGATCAAGTGGTGAAGACTCCAAGCAAGCACACCCCCGAGGCCACTTTACCCGTTCCAGAGACTGCAGATAGACTATATACAACTGCCTAAGGTAGGAGTATATGAGCTTATCCTTGTGTGTGTTGATCTCTTTTCAGGGTGGCCGGAAGCCTTCCCAGTAGCAAAGGCAAATGCAAAGAACACAGCAAAGAAACTGGTCAGTGAACTGGTGTGCAGGTATGGTGTCCCTGAAGTTATTGAATCCATTTCACAGGAGAATTAATGAGGGAAGTGATGCAGGCTTTTCACCCAAGCTCTGCATACAGCATATCATCCCCAAAGCAGCGGCCACGTTGAGCGCCTGAATGGCATGCTCAGATTAATAATCCAGAAAACCATGCAGGAAACTCAGCGGCCTTGGCCAGAGTGTTTGCCTTTAGCCTTATACTCAGTTAGGACCACCTGAAACAGAAAGATAGGATTATCCCCATTTGAGATTCTGTTTGGAAGCGCCCCCAGATTAGGATTGTATTTTCCACAACAGTTGCAAATGAACAATGATAGCCTAACAAGCTATGTGCGGCTCCCATAAACAAGTGTTTACTTCCCTTCCAGATTCAGTAGAAGGAACACACAGTCTGCAACCAGGAGACTCGTGGTGATAAAAAGACGTGAGGAAAGGCCTGGATCCCAGATTTGATGGTTCTTTCCTAGTCCTGTTGACTACTCATATAGCAGTAAAGGTTGAAGGAAAGTCTAACTGGATACACGCTTCTCACTGCAAGAAAGCTCTGACGCCTGAGGATAAAGATCCTCTTACTGATGGCTGCCCTAATCCTGGGAACAACAACCCTGTACCAACAACTGAAGGATGATTGGGATAATATACTTATCAGACACCACCAGGTGCTGTTTGGTGGACTCAATGACACGGTCAGAAAATTAAAGACGGTTGGATCTGTACTCACAGAGAACTATGTCTTATCTGGCAATCCCTTTGACTTACAATAATGCAAGTAGTGTTGACTATAATAGTAGTATATGCTGTGATTAAGCTCATGTTTATTGCACCAACATGTTCTGTACCAAAAGGAGAAACTATCAGGATTATTGAGAGGTTTTGGGAACTGCATCGATACCTGGGAGGGAATCTGGCCTCTGACTGGCAGTTGGGCCTATCCCAACTAGAGTACTTCTGGGTTAAGATGTCAGTTCCAAGATATCTCAAAATGGGGGAATTGTGAGGGATAAGAATCCATTTTGTATTGGAGTATTTCCTCCATCTTGTGCGTATGTGGAAAATGACTGAGACAGCTGTGAGAACATAGTAGTTACTGTGTATAGACCAAATGTTCTAGCTACAAGGCCAAGGTAGCCGCTCCTTGCTCTCTTCTCAGCGTTCCCTGTAGCTTTAAGGATGCGCTGCTGAAGAATGCTAATTTTAGGATAAGATGCTGCAGAAGCTTTTAAAGGGTTTCTGTCACCAGTTTTTTCGGTATGAATCAGGCTGACATTAGAGATGTGCTAATGTCACCTGATTCCAAATATACATCTGTTTTATTTACCGGTGCCCTCATTTTTATATAAAATGAACTTTTATTTTATGCTAATAAGGCCTCTAGGTGCAAGGGGCGTTACCCCTGCTCCTAGAGACTCTGTTGATTGACAGGACTAGGCAGAGAAGAAACACTCAGTTCACCATAGCTTGCAAGGACCTTCAATGATGTCATGACCATGTGATCAGTCACATGGTTAGGATCACACAAACAGCCTGTCTCCTCCTAAACCATGTGACTGATCACATGGTCATGACATCATTGAAGGTCCTTGCAAGCTATGGTGAATGGAGTGTTTCTTCTCTGCCTGGTCCTGTCATTCAACAGAGCCTCTAGGAGCAGGGGTAACGCCCCTTGCACCTAGAGGCCTTATTAGCATAAAATAAAAGTTCATTTTATATAAAAATGAGGGCACCAGTAAATAAAACAGATGTATATTTGGAATCAGGTGACATTAGCACATCTCTAATGTCAGCCTGATTCATACCGAAAAAACTGGTGACAGAAACCCTTTAACTATTACAATTCTGTTAGTATGTTGCAGAAGTATTGCCTTATATGAACTAATAACTAATCAAATCACTAGTTTTGATTTCCACTCCCTTGGCGGGGGGCGGCGTTGTCTATGTTTATCTGTAGTGTTGATGTATGTTTGTGTGTAATAAACCAGAGAGAACCTGATTCAGCTGTGTGTCTGTGTCAGCTCTCCGAGCGCTCGTGCATCAATTGGGACCCCGACAATCATAGAACTAGGGTGTTTTGCCCTGACATTCCCAGCACTGCCCATGCTTCCATTTTCATGGATTCAGGTGAGCTCAGCTACTCATTTTCTTTTTGCGACCAGCGTCTAAAACAACAGTCTTAATACATGACCCCAATGGTGACCACCAGCTCTTCCCTAACGTCATAGGTTCTGGGGTGATATCTTATCATCTAAGGAATAAAGAGACATAGGCCCAAAATGTAGATATTTATTAACAAACGGTAACAACATGTTTGACACAGTTCTATAAAGTCTACGGGAATCATGTGACGGATCCCCTGATTACAGCGCAGGGTCATTTACTATGTTTCATGCGGTAGTTTTCTTAAAGTCACTCAGGACCCGAGAGCGCGTGCATTACATTTATTGGACTCTAGAGCTCAGGTCCTGATTTTAAGAAAACTACTGAAGGAAACTAAGTAAGTGACCCTGCACGGCCTCTCAGTTAGGTCAGTAAAGACCCAATGACACATTGGTTTCAACAGAAAATATTCTCTGCACATAGTAGATATATACGTGCGATATCTGGATTTTATTAACGGTTTAGATAACAGACATGTATTAGTATTGTGTATATTTTTTTAGGCTTTCCATACACGATGCTTGCACAGGTGCAGGTGATGGCCAACAGAGGAGAGGAGCAGTATGGTCATGTACAAAGGAGTTATGTCTTTGGAACAAGTATAATCAGTGTTGGACTGGGGTACACTGGGCCCCCCAGAGAAACTGTTACTGAAAGCCCTCCTTCTATCTATCTCACAGATGTAATAAATATATTATTGCTCATATACCACATACATATAAATAATACCGGCATGTACTGTACATATCACATTTATGGGCTCTAACATATACGCCCAGGATGTATACACTGAATTGATGTGTATGACAGATACCATACACTGACTGGATATAGTTGTATGGAATACTGATGTATAGAAGCCAGATGGAGACCAAAAGCCTCTGGACACATTTACCTTTTATGTTGGCAGTTTTTTCCCAATGTACAAACTAAACGTATATCACAATCATGATGTGAACCCAGCACATATAATAAGATACGTTCACTCACACATATAAAGGTCCATCATTAAATGACACACATGTAACTACATACTACTAAGACACATATACATTTACATCACATACATGAACTACATGTATATATTGAATACATGCAATATATCTCTCTTACACATATATACACATTACTCAAACATTCATACACATTATAAGCTTATATATATAAATCTGAGTGTGTCTGTCCGCTAAAGGACTCCGCACAGTAGCATTTACAATCACGAAATTTGTCACACAGGTACATCAGGTGTCCATGAAGGTTTTAGACCGTGTCTCAGCTCGCTAGCACATACCGTTCCTGAGATATTCCCAAAAAATGTAAATATGGCATATCACATGACCTACCTTAGCCAATAGAAGCCTGCAGGTCTTTCTCCTCATATTCCAACTGCCATACAGTCACATGACCTTTATCAGCCAATAGAAGCTCGCAGGTCCTTAGTCTCCACATACACACAGTTTCACACCCGGTTTCCATAATAACCCAGCCATTTTTCTTCACTGCTGTAGGTCAGCTTTAAAGGGGGCAGGGCGCTGTGAATGACACAGTTTAGGAAGCAGAGTGCTGTGGAGGTCACAGTTAAGGGGATGGTCCACTATGAGGTCAGTGTTAAGGGGCAGATTGCTGTATAGGCAACTGTTAAGGGGGGTGTTGTGGAAATCACTGGTAAGGAGATGGGGTACTGTAGAGGTCACTAATAAAGGGGCAATCCTGTGGATAGGAGATAACTTCAAATAACCAGAATACCACTTTGGTCCACGTATAAGACATGGAAATATAAAAGACAGAACAACCACATCATATCAGGAACACCACATATGGTCTGGTAAAATAAAGTGTCAGTGCAATGTGCAAAAAAAACGACATAAAAAATATATTATAATTTATAAATATTTTGAAAGATTAGGAGGAGTAGATGGTACCAGTATACGTAGAAAAATAACAACATAGTAAAACTCGCAATCATACAAGTCTATGGGAGCGATTCTTCCCATTGAAATGAATGGGGCGGTGAGGTGTAATTACACCTACTCACCACTACCCCCGTTACGGCCAGCATGTAAACAGTGAAGAGGAGGCAGCGCTGATATGGCGTGCGCCTCCTCTTCAAACAGCTGATCGGCGGGGGTGCCCGGTGTCGGACCCCCGCCGATCTGATATTGATGACCTATCCTGAGGACAGGTCATCAATAAATATAACCTGGAACACCCCTTTAAATTGGCTTTCAAATCTGCCACGATATTTCACCATCCAGATGTCAGAAAATTGTTGTTTCTCGAGGTGGATGCATCCTCCTTGTGTGCAGGAACTATCTTTACACAAAACAGAATCTCTGCAAAGATGCTCACCTCCTGCTACCTCTTGAAGGCCTTCCCCATGACTGAACTAAAATATTCCTTTGGTGACAATCAAGTTGGCCCTTGGGTGGTTGACTGCCTTATCTCCAGCCAGCACAACATCTAAACCCTTGCCAAGCTCGATGTTCATCGTTCCTTGCTCGAATCAATTGCATTCTGCATTTTCATCCATCTGACAAAATTTCCAAGGCAGATGCCCTATCCCGCTCTATTGACCCTAATGATAAAAAAAGAGGAAAGCCAGCATATCATAGGTCCTGCTAGCATCATCCTAGTTACTCCTGTGCAGCTGAAAGACCTTCTGCCTGGCAAAACATTTGTCCCTGTGGCCAGGAGGAAGCAGGTCCCGCTCTGGAAACATGGCTCCAAAGTTGCTAGTCACCCTGGTCTTAATAAGACTGATTATCTAATTTCTCGACATTACTGACGGCCTACAGTTTCTACGGTTTGTTATTACCTGCCCTACCAGTGCTCAGAACAAGTCTCGAAAAACAAAAACCTGCAGGTCTCTTTCTTCCACTGCAAGTGTCTGAGGTTGCGTGGCAGCAAATCGTCAATGGAATTTATCACCGACCTGCCTTCTTCCTCTGTCTGCATGGTAATCTGGGTGGTGGTTGATCTATTCTTGAAAATGGTCCACTTCGTGCCCCTACCTGATCTTCCATCTTCAAGTCAATTGGCCAAGTTATTCATGGAACACATGTTCTGGCTTCATGGATTGCCCATTTCTCACCTCTAAATTTTGGAAAGCCATCCGCAAACTGTGGGAAATCAAACTGGACTCTTCCTCAGCCTATTAGTCCAATGGTTAGGTGGAGTGTAATCATTCAGATCATGGTCAGCTACCTACATCACGTCGGCTTGTCAGAATGATTGACTTTTCCCTGGTCAGAGATTTCTTACGACATTGTAGTAATTCCTCTGGCAAGACTCCTTTCTTCATAGTTACGGACATCAAGTAAAGAACAACTCCTGCAAAAATTTTTATTCTCTGACCTGTTAGAAAGCTGCATGATATAATCTGTAGTGAATGTAATCTTCTTATCAGAGACTGTATTTGTGAGTTATCCCCTCTCTTCTTATTGTAGCTAGGTCATGTGACCAACCCCCTGACCTCCAACTGACCCAGGACAGGAAGCCAGTCACTTCTCTATTCATTCCTATGAGACTGAAAGTGAGGCTCCCATAGGAATACATAGAGAATTAGACTTCCTGTCCACACATAAGGTGCTGTGTGAGTTGGTGGGTCTGATTCCTGGTCACATGACACAGATGAGAAACATCAGGGAGATATAACTAAAAAATACAGACACTGGTAAGAAAATGACATTCACTACATTTCTAGCAGGACATGGAATAAGACTTCTGCGGTAGTTTTTCTTTAAAGGTTCCTCTTCTGTTAACTGCCTCCTCTGAAGTTCCAGCAGCTGAATCAACTTTCAGCAACTTCACCCACTTCTGGCAAAAATCAAAAATGTCCCTACTACAGGCCTCTGTTCACATGAAGAAGTTTGCCGATGTAGGGTTCCACCTCAATTTTCTCCTGGGGAAAAGGGCTTTATTTTTTTTCTCATCAGACTCAAGGAGTCCACATACAAGTTTGCAAATCACTTCATTGGTCCTTTCAATGTGTTGACGCAATTGAAACCAGTTTGTTATAATTCACGCCTTCCTGTCTTGGTATGTATTCTTTATATATTCTTTTTTCACATGTCACTTCTCAAACCATGTGTTTTCAAGTGGTATTCCAGAAAGTCTGTTCCTCCTTCTGCACAGAAGATGTGTAAAAAGTTAAGAGAATTCTGAGCATGAAGAAGATTAGGAAGGGTTTGATCTGGACAACATTGATGCTCCTGCCCTGCCGAAAAAATTCCTACAACTGTCCGGACTGAAGAAGAGTGGGTGTAAGGGGAGTTACTGTTATGACAGCAGGAGAGCATGATGGAAGGAGGCAGCTTCACTCACCTCTCTATTGACCTGGACCTACTGCTCTTCTTCTGTTGAATTTATTTCTTACATATCGATAATGAGAGGATGTGTCTATTTACTCATGACTATTACCTGGTGGCTGCTGATCCTCCATCATGACGTTCTTGTACAGATCTTTGTGTCCTTCTAAATACTCAGACTCCTCCATGGAGAAATAGATGGCGACATCCTGACACCTTATAGGAACCTGACAACACAATGATACAGTCATCACCCAGATCCCTTCATAGTGTTACTGTATAATGTCCCAGTATTCCCAGCAATGTCACCTCTCCAGTCAGCAGCTCAATGATCTTGTTGGTGAGCTCTAGGATCTTCTCTTTGTTGACTTTCTCATGTATCGGCCTGGATATTGGGCTCAGGATTCCTCCTCGTCCTTCAGATACCGGGTCCTGACAGCGCTCACTAGAGGTCTTCTTCACTACTGTGTATTCCTGGTTATGGAGAGACACAGTAATAAATATCACCCCATACATCTCCAGTCATGTCTATCTGTTAGTAACATAGAGAAGATGATGTAATGTGACATCATCAGAATCTCTCACCTCTCCAGTAAGCCGGAAGAGGATCTCTAGGGTGAGATTTATTATACTCTCCGCCATCTTGTCCCCATCCCTATCCATCCTTGATGGGTCAGTCAGGAGAAGGAGCTTATATAGAAGATATCCACTGAGCGGATCCTATATTGTAGGAACCCGAATAGAAAGACAATGAGCTGGTGTAAAATCCTAGAAAAACGGCCGTCGCCGCCGGAGTGCCCTGCTTAGTGTGAAGTCCGCCCCCTGCCATGCAATTGTTTGCTGGCTCCATTCTGATGAATAAAGTTTATGAAGATTATCGGTGAGTGCCGCTTATTACTTCTATCATCTCCCGGAGACTGGTGTGCTATTTGAACTTTTTTCTACAAGCAGAGCACTGCCGCTTCGTTTTATGTCCTGCTGTATCCCTATAACGACCCATACATACACAGTATTTTTGCAGTGCAGTCTCATCTTCTATATATTTTTCTTTTCTCTGATGGTTTATTAAAATCCTAGAAAATCCCATGTAAAATACAATTATTGGAGATAAGAAGAGGAAACACTGGAGGAGATAATGAAGTGTATCAAGGCAGATCCTCCATGTTTCAGGTCAAAGCATGTCACACCTTCATATTACCACTATAGTCAACTACAGATCACAGCAGTAATCCCTGTATAAGGCTGGAATCTGGTAGATCACTTCATAGATCTACAGCTCACACTGCCCTAGTCCTATCAGTTGGAATCACAAGAATCTGTCAGCAGATCGGTACCTGTGACACTGACTGACCTGGTACATGTGCGCTTGGCAGTAAAAGGCACCTGTGTTAGTTCCATGTTCATATGCAAATGAGCCTCTAAGAGCAACGGGGGAGTTGCCGTTACACTTAGAGGCTCATTGCTCTCGGTGACATCACCCCTGTCCCGATCAAAATGCAGACGGGACGACAGTTGCAGAGAGAGCAGAGCCTCTAGCTTTAATGACAAAACCCGGTCCCCTCATCTAAGCCTCGCCCCGAAAAGCTCAAAAAGGAAATTATGTTGCTCACGCACTGTGCGCCATAATCTGCAATTGTTTTATGCCAAAATAGCGGCGTAAAGAGCTTAATAAATGTGCCTAATTGTGTCCGACTCATATGTGTCTGCCCGCTTTGATGCCACTATTAGTGCCCACAGCCTGTTCATGCCAGGCTGAACTCAGCTGAATATGAGGGGGGCGTCACCCTCTGTGAGATCAGAGGCCCAAAGTCATTTAACCCTTTAAATTACAGTTATATGTCCACTTTGTTGCCCATTTGTGCACCAGTCATTTATGTGGTCATACCGCTTTCAGTTAATTTCTCCTAAGTGCTGCTTATGTTATTACTGGGAAAATTTCTCCTCATAATTCATTAAGAAAACAGAACAAATACAAATTATGGTGAATAAGAAACCAACTTCAGCTGCGTCCATCGCAAGGTAGAGAAATAATTCCACCGTATACCAGAAAGAGAACAGCTGCAGATTTGCTTTGCGGATTTTTGTGCAGTAAATCTGCAGCTTTGTACAGAACCCGCAAAGTGAATGAGCTTTAACCGCCTCCTGATGTGAATAGTGACCAGACGGTAACTCTAGAGAAGAGAGCTGGTAGTGAAGGGGTTAATGACACCTCTGCCGCAGTAATCCTGACAATGGCGGTGACTACACAGCTACCTGCTCTGCTGTACACAACATGTACGCACCTAGAACGTATGGGCTTCTGAGAGAATGTAGCCCCGCCCCCAAGTTGTTCTAAAAACTAATGTTCTCTATCAAAACCTCCCTGACTGTAAACCTGTCCCTAATCGTAACCCGCACAGAACATGGAGAGAATGTCCCACAGCCCCAACACACAGGACACTTACCTAAACCTTACTTCACCTATCTCAGACTAACGTTACCTCATCACATGACCTAAATCTCTCAGGAGCTCATAAATTCTAGGCTTTACCCAAGCACGTCCATACCAGGTCATGTGATCCCTTGACTCCTCCTACACATGATCACATGGTCATGAAATATAATCACAGGTCCTTTACCTCTTCCAGCAGTGATGTATAAAACTTGACTCCTCCCACACATGGTCACATGGTCATGACATCATCACAGGTCTTTTACCTCCTCCCTCAGCCGAGTCTGGAGCCTGACTCCTCCCAGATATGATCACATGGTCTTGACATAATGAAAGGTCCTATAACCTAACAATTAGGTAAGTGTTCTGTGTGTTGGGGCTGTGGGATGTTTTCTCCATGTTCTCTGCGGTCTCTTGTAGGTATTATTAGGTTTAGAGTACAGGTGTCCATATACATTAGTCTACAGTTGATCAAAATGAACAATTTCAACCAAAACGAACATTTGTCGGTTGAAATTTAACAATGAACAATCGCATATCCAACTAGCAGGCACCCGCGGCTAACGTCCGTGACCGACTAACATGCCAATCGCGGACATTTACCCCCTCGGGTGCTTCTGGTGTTGCTCCGGCTCCCCCGTGTGGCGATCGGAGGAGCCGGAGCGTGCCTGCAGCAGCCCCTGTCATAGTAAATGCCTGTAATAGGGCTCCATAGGAAAGCAGTAAAATCATCATAGACTCCAATGTAAGTGCATTGGAGTCTATGATATAAGCAATCAAATGAAAAAAAATGTAAAAAAAAAATTTAAAAATAAAAAAATAAAAAAAAAACATAAAAGTTCAAATCACCCCCCTTTCACAAAAATAAAAGTATTAAAAAAATTAAAAAAAACACATCATGGGTATCTCCGTGTGCGAAAACGCCCATATTATAAAAATAAAAAAAATATTTCCCATAGGGAAAAAAGCGAAACAGAAAAAAGCGTTAAAATGGCTGATTTGCCATTTTTTGTCGCTTTAAAAAAAAAAAATTAAAATTAAAAAGCGATCAAAAAGTCACACACACCCCAGAATGGTATCAATAAAAAGTTCAGATCGCCCCACAAAAAATGAGCCCCCATACAGCTCTGTACACATAAATACCAAAAAGTTATAGGGGTCAAGAACTGGGAAAAAAAAAAAAGTCCAACTTTATAATTTTTTAATCACAATGCAAGAAAAACTATACATAATAGGTGTCGCCGGATTCGTACTGACCAGTAGAATGAAAGTAATTGGTCAGTTTTAACACACATCGAATGCCGTAAATAAAAAACCCCGTAAAACTGTGGCGGAATTGTGTTTTTTTTTTTTTTTGCAATTTCACCTGATTTGGAACTGTTTTCCCGCTTCCCACTACACCATATGCAATATTAAATGGTGGCGTTAAAAAGTACAACTTGTCCCGCAAAAAAACAAGCTCTCATACAGCTATGTGAACAGAAAAATAAAAAAGTTATGGCTGTATCAAGGCAGGGAACGCAAAACGAAAACGCAAAACCGAAAAAACCTCCGGGGTAGAAAGGGTTAATATTTTTGTCTGATAGGCAAAAGATCTTTTCTTTAAAGAAAGATTGTGATTGAAAGATCTTTCCTTGAAAGAACGTCTCCAGAAAGCATTCATCGCTGGTTTCATTGAACACATATGACCAGTGTGTAGAAATGTAACGGCCAATATGGACTGAAACGTGTATGAGCGTGTCTGTGAATCATACATTCACCAAATGTATTTGTTCTCCTGCTGTTCAACCAACTTCTATCTAGTGTGTACGGTCAACAGGGTTCTCCAGGACTGATTTAAAATGGCCGCCAGCAACCTGGCCTAGAATGTGATCAGAACTGGTCGCCTCCACCTGCAGAGCTGCCTAGGGGGGTGAGGGCCTCACTATACACTGCACTGCCCTACAACAGATGGTAATGGTACGATCCAGCCTATACAGTGCATACAGCGCAAAGTGCTGCTCCTGCCTGTGCCCCCCCAGAGGTTTACTAGATTCTGGCATAGCACATGGGTACCCTGTAACCATGTGCTATGCCAGGATCAGCGGAGCGGGCCCATGCCTGCTTCGCTAAGCTAAGAGCTTTTAGCTTAGCGAAGTAGCCACAAGCAGGAGCCGCTCCGCTAATCCTGGCTTAGCACGTTATAGATCTTGTGATATTTTTATAGAGCCGGTCATTACAGATGCAGCAACCAGTTCCGGTCAGAATCTGGAGAAGAAAGAGGCTTATTCTCCTCTGTAAAGTATGGTCACCCAGGGGTGAACCTAGCCTCTCTGCAGCCTGAGGTGAACTATAGAAAGCTTCATGGACATCTTCACAAGTGAACCACTTATCATCTTATCACAGTAACAGACTATAGTGCACATAGTACTGCACTGTCACTGAAACACTGTTTCAGATCTCCACCTCCTCTTTCCTCCAGATGGTGCCACCTGAAGCAGCCGCCTCACTTCGCCTAGTTGGAGGTGGGCCCCTGGGCATAGCACTCATCCCAAACTTCCCTCAAGCCTAAAAATCCAGATTCTCTTGCAGCTTAATATCAGTAGAATTCTTTAGTTGTATTTCACACAGAAAGATTAGGAGAAGGAGTCAAATCTAACGATTGAAGGATGTTTGTAGTTTCTGTAGTCTGCAGCTGCGGGGGAGAGCGAGCGTCTGTCTTAAGGTCCCTTTACACTGGACACTGGATACACTGGATATTACAGCAGATTGTCGGGAAGGAAGTGTTTGCCAGCGGAGGACACTGCTGTATTTACATGCCATCGCTCTTCCCCATAAGGACTTGTTTGGCGGCAGGAAGATCGTGTTTAAACTGCATGATCTGCTGCTGTTAAACAATTATTTTTGCGTGCACACAGACGATCGGATTACCCAATGAACAAGCATTTCGCTTGTTCATCGGGTAATTGACAGTACATTTACACTGCCTGATCATTACTAACGAGCATTACTATGAACACTCGTCAGCGATAATCTGTGAGATTCTCGGCCCGTGTAAAGGGCCCATTAAACACAGTGATTATCCTAGAGCAGGGTTTCTCAACTCAGGTCCTCAGGACCCACCTGCCAGTCATGTTTTTAGGATTTCCTTAGCATTGAGGAGGTAATATAATTAGTGTCAATGCATGAGAACTTACCTCAGGTATTCATTCTGTGGGATGTTCTTAAATTGTGAGCGGTAGGTGGGTCCTGAGGACTGGAGTTGAGAAACCCTGTCCTAGTGAGATGAGTGGTGAGATTCGTATGAAATGACAACTACCTTGTTTTATTAACTGAATAAAGACTGATGGAGTCTGCACCTTGAGTTCTTTATACGTTCCTCAACTGCAACACCAAGAAGGACAAGCTGTAAGGTTATGCAAATCGAGGAAGTAGCAGATGTCACTATGATCTGCAAATGATCACATTTTCAAGCACCTAATTCCAATCTAGGGCATGTGGGAGGGGCATGAAAACCTTAGCGAAAGTTTTTTTTGCCACATGAAACTCAAAAATTAGATCATCCTGTCAGATGATTGCGTGATGCTTCCTGTTTTTCGACATGCTAGTTATGGCCACTTCTCACAAACTGAAAGGAAAAGAGTCCTTGAAATGAGACCTTGGTTTAGCACTCCGGTTGATCGTCACGTGCCTAGGTCAAGATGTCAGCACTGTTTAATATTGCGTGTCCCGGTGGTTAGAAGAACAATGACGAAGAACTGGAATGACAGTAAAAGAAGGTGCACAGAGGATCGTCTGATTAGATGAATGACAACTAGTCATCCATTATGTACTGCAAGTGAAATTGGATGTCACATCCCAAGCCTAGGGTAGGAAACAGTGTCTACACAAACCATCAGAAGGTGTACTGAGCTATGAGCCGGCTTTGACATCCGGATACAGATGTTCCATTAACCTCACACAACTGCTGTCAAAGGCTTTCATGGAGCACAGCAAGACGGCAATGGAGGCTGAAATTGAGGTCTACCCTCAGAGACGAGTTCCGCTTTTGTCTCGGATACAATAATAGCCATAGATTGGTCTAGAGACCACATGCACCATGCCATGAAGAGGTCTCTACAAGGAAATGTCACAATGGTCTTACTCCCATGATTATGTTATGAGGTGGCATAATGAATGGTAGCAAGACCCCTCTAGTCTTCATTTCAAGTACACCAACAGCTCGGCGTTACATTAATTTGGTTGTAGAACCAGTATTACGGCCCCATTTCTCCATTGTCCCAGGTGTCATTTTTAAACAGGACCTCAATGGACGTCATGTTGCTTGTGCTACTGTGAGAAGCCTGCATGGACCAAATATGTTACCATGGCCACATTGTCTCCAGACCCATCGGGCAAATCTGTGACGTCATTTGTCAGCAATTGCAAAGGAAGCTGCCAACAGCAGATTTTGATGATTTGCATGCCCAAGTGCAATCAGCGTGGGGGCAGAACATTCCTCAGACAACCATTAATACCCTCATTAATAGCATGCCAAGGTGTTTAATAGTTCTGCACTTGGTGCTCATACTTGGTACTGAATAAATCAACGTGTATTTTAATTCCATTTTTCCCCATTGTCCTATGACAATCTTTTTGCTACGAGAAGGAACAGGAAAATGAAAAAATTATTTTCCTTTTTTCCGAGGGAATCTCATACAGTAGATGCCTTACTACAGCCATGGGACATAGACCTTCTTTATGCTTTCCCTCTGCTGCAGCTGATTCCCAGAGTGCTAAAAAAAAGATAAGGGAGGACATGGCCCTAACCCTAACCCTTTTGGCCCCGTCAAGCATGGTTCACTTGGCTAAGACTACTGTCAGTCAGGGATCCTTGGGTGCTTCCAGAAGTATTGGACCTTTTAAGGCATGGCCCAATTGTACACTCCCAGTAAAAGGTCTTCACTTGATGGCATGATTTTTGAAAGGTCTCTTCTAGTCCAGATGGGTTTGTCAGATGCAGTGATTTCTACACTGTTAAAAAGCAGAAAGGCAGTAGCCACCGGCATTTACACTTGGACATGGTCTGTTTTCTTTAAGTTCTTAGGGGTTCCTCCATCTCCTTCCTGTGAACTTGACAAACTAAAAATTTTGGAATTCCTCCAGAAAGGACTAGGGAAGGGACTGTCCTTGAGTACGTTAAAAGTACAGATTTCAGTCTTGAACATCGTTTCACACGAAACTAGCATCCCATCCTCTGGTTATTCAGTTTTGTAAAAAAATTATATTTCTAGGGACATCCCAGCTAGGGTTGTCTATTATTACACAGTCTGGTGACTCTCTGATGTATCCCCATGAAGATACTAACATTGAAGTGTGTTTTCTTAGTGGCCATCACTTCAGCCAGGAGAGTAGGGGAAATTCAGGCTTTCTCCATTAATCCCCCCAATAATCTATTCGGAAAGATAGGATCTCGCTCAGACCAGACCCAGCATTCCTCCCCAAGGTAGTGTCGAAGTTTCACAAGGCCCAGGAGGTAGTTCTTCCGTGTTTTTGTAACAACTCAAGTATTCAGAACGCGATAGAATTCAATCATTTAAATGTTAGGAGATGTGCACTTTCTTATTTAGATGCTACCAAGGAGTGGAGGATATCTTATTCCCTGATTGTGCAGTTTTATGGGCCCAAATAAAGGAAAATCATCTAATAAAAGTTCCTTGGCTAGATGGATAAAGCAGGCTATATGTTTACCAACAGAAGTCAATACCTACTAGGTGGTCGGCTCACTTGACAAGAGCCATAGCTACCTCTTGGGGCGGAAAAAGCAGCAGCATCGATTAAAGACATCTACAAGGCTGCCACTTGGTCTTCTGCCCACACTTTCTATAAACACTATAACATCCATAGTGGGAAAAATGTTTGAGGGCCTTCTACGGGACTACATACAGGATTATGTAACTGTCAATAATATAATAAGTGATAGCCAACATGGTTTTACTAAGAACAGAAGCTGTCAGACTAACCTGATTTGTTTTTATGAGGAGGTGAGTAGAAGCCTGGACAGAGGAAAGGCTGTCGATATTGTGTTTTTGGACTTTGCAAAGGCATTTGATACTGTCCCTCATGGACGACTAATGGGTAAATTGAGGTCTATTGGTTTAGAAAATATAATTCGGAATTGGATTGAAAATTGGCTTGATCGTATCCAAAGAGTTGTGGTCAATGAGTCCTACTCTGAATGGTCCCCGGTTATAAGTGGTGTTCCCCAAGGTTCTGTGCTGGGGCCGCTATTATTTAACTTATTCATTAATAACATAGAGGATGGGATTAATAGTGCTGTTTTTATTTTTGCAGGTGACATCAAAATTTGTAATACAGTCCAGTATATGGAAGACGTTAATAAGTTACAATCTGACTTGGACAAACTTACTGTTTGGGCCTCCACTTGGTAAATTAGGTTCAATATAGATAAATGTAAAGGTATGCACTTGGGGGCTAATAATCTGCATGCAGCATATGTCCTGGGGGCGGGGGTAAAATTGGGAGAGCCACTTGTTGAGAAGGATCTGGATGTATTAGTAGATCATAGACTAAATAATAGCGTACAATGCCAGTCAGCTGCCTCTAAGGCCAACAGAATTTTGTTTTGTATTAAAAGAGGTATGGACTCTCGGGACAGGAATGTTGCCACTATACAAAGAGCTGGTGCGGCCTCAACTGGAATACGCAGTTCAGTTCTGGGCACCAGTCCATAAAAAGGATGCTCTGGAGTTAGAAAAAGTACAGAGGAGAGCAACTAAACTGATAAAGGGCCTGGAAGATCTTAGTTAAGATTACATGAACTGAAATTGTTTAGCCTACAAAAAAGACATCTAAGGGGGGACATGATTAACCTGTACAAATATATAAACAGACCATACAAAAAATACCAAGATGTTAAACCCCCTCAAAAAAAACAAGAGGCCGCTCCCTACGCCTTGAGAAAAAAAGATTGTCATAAGAGGTGACAAGCATTCTTTACAGTAAGGGCTCTGAATCTCTGGAATAGCCACAGGAGGTGGTCACAGCAAATACAGTAGTTGGCTTAAAAAAGGTTTAGATTACTTTTTAATTCAAAATAACATTGAGGCTTATGACAATGTATAGAAATCTTGTTCTACACACCCTTTCCCTTTGGCCCAAAAAGGAAAGGAAAATGGACATTGATCCAGGGATCTGTTCCGAGGATCGATATAGCAGGATTACAGGTTGGACTTGATGGACTTTTGTCTTTTTCCAACCTTAACAACAACTATCGTTTGGACCTCTCTGAAGTTTCTACTTGTCTTTTGATCGTAAGGTTCTCCAAGCTGTTGTTCCCCTCGCCCACCCTGTATTTTGGCTAGCCAGAGCTATAGATCTATGAAGTGATCTACCAGATTACAGCTTTATACAGGGATTACCACTGTGACCTGTAATTGACTACAGTGGTAATATGAAAGTGAGATGTACTTTGACCTGAAACATGGAGGATCTGCCTTGATACACTTTTTATTATCTCCTCCAGTGTTTCCTCTTCTTATCTCCAGTAATTGTATTTTACATGAGATTTTTGTATGATTTTACATCGTCTCATCTTTTTTCTATTTAGGTTCCAAGAATATAGGATCTGCTCAGTGGATATCTTCTGTATAAAATCAATCTCCTTCAAGATAGGGACAGGGACAAGATGACAGAAACTATAATAAATCTGACCCTAGAGATCCTCTTCCGGCTTACTGGAGAGGTGAGAGATTCTGATGATGTCACATTACATCATCTTCTCTATGTTACTAACAGATGGACATGACTGGAGATGTATGGAGTGATATTTATTACTGTGTCTCTCCATAACCAGGAATACACAGTAGTGAAGAAGACCTCTAGTGAGCATTGTCAGGTCCCAGTATTTAAAGGATGGGGAAGAACCCCGAGTCCAGTCTCTGGGCCGACACCTCACATCCCGATACATGAAAAAATCAATAGAGCAAAGATCCTCGAACTCACGAACAAACTCGTTGAGCTGCTGACTGGAGAGGTGACGTTGTTGGGAATGCTGGGACATTATACAGTAACACTATGAAGGGATCTGGGTGATGACTGTATCATTGTGTTGTCAGGTTCCTATAAGGTGTCAGGAGGTTGCCGTCTATTTCTCCATGGAGGAGTGGGAGTATTTCGAACGACAAAAAGATCTGTATAAGGATGTTATAATGGAGGATCATCGGACACCAGGTAATAGACATGACTAAATAGACACATCCTCTCAATATTATTCTTATGTAAAGAATGAATTCAGTAACTGTATGTTTTTCCTTCAGTTAAAACCAGTAAGAGAACAACGCCAGAGAGATGTCCCAGTCCTCTTCTTCCACAAGATTGTTCAGAAGAACATCACAATGTCCCACAGGATGATGAGGTAGATGGAGATAAGGTCCCATGAAAGGTTCCCTGTGATCCTTGTATAATGAGAAAGGTGGAGATAACAAGATAATATCTGACCATAGACTTTACTTGTCATCTCGATCTTCTCACAATTTTCTTGCTATGGAGACTGCTGGTCAGGATGGATTTAGAGACCTGCAGATATTTTGGTGAGATTATTTCTGCTATCATTTATAATTAATGATCATTTCTGGTCATCTAAAACATGCCATACGACTACAACTGTTTGCTGACCTTTACTATATTTGTTTCACAGCTTTTGAACAATATTACGTCTGAAGAGACATCTGTGAGGAGTGATGAGCAGATCATAGAGGACATTCCCACAGATAACCACCCAGGTGAGTAGTAACCACTACATAAAGCAGATAAGGCTGACAGATTCTAATCCTTGACTGGCTACTGATTACTCATTCCACGGTCATGTACTGGTGGTAGTTTTGGGGGGGGGGGGGTACATACTTTTGGAAGGTTAACTAGCAGTTACTGGTTAACAGTTGTTACCACTACAAGTTGTCCCACAGTATTGATCAGATGGTTTTAACTTCTATGAAGCCTCTTTCACTTACAAGTCTGAATTTTGGGGAATTGGAAAGCCTTATGGTAGAGCCACCACGTAGCAGGCTGAACAGTTGAAATAAAAAAAGGCCTCCACTAAGCCTTACAGCTGCCTGTCCGTTAATAAACATATCACAATGTCTTGGAATAAGAAAGTAATTATAGGAAAAAAATATTCCCAGTTGTCAGTGACAACTTGCTGGCCATTCTGCTCCTCCTGATAAAGACTGGAGCCAATCACAGATGACAACAAAAGGACAAAAGAATGAGAATAATTGGTATCTTTGATTTAAAAAAAAGCTGATATGCATAAGATTTTACCAAAGCCAGGACCATGAATTTTCTCCATGACTTCTAATCTGTATGGAATTTTAAATATAGAAATGTTATAAAATATCAGTATAATCTTAAAGTTATATCATTTAAAAATAATAAAAATTTGATTTTTTTCTTGGCAGATGACTATACCATGACCTTAGAAGAACATGTGATATCTTCACAATTTAAAGCAGAAGATTGTGGTGTCACAGAAGATACACATGAAGAACATTCCCTTATCTCAGATGTATCCTCAGCCTTTCACAGCAAAGATCTATCAACTGATCCTTTGGGTAGATTCAAATATCCAGATTCTTCACAGAATGCTCAGCAAAATAAAGGTCACAGAAGAAGTGTTCATCATCACAGAGGAACAAAGGCTTTTTTATGCTCAGAATGTGGAAAACATGTTCACAGAGGGGGCAAGACATATCCATGTTCAGAATGTGAAAAATGTTTTAACCATAAATCACATTTTGTTCAACATCAGAAAATTCACACAGGGGAGAAGCCATATTCATGTTCAGAATGTGGGAGATGTTTTAGCCACAAATCACTTCTTGTTATACATGAGAGAATTCACACAGGGGAGAAGCCATATTCATGTTCAGAATGTGGAAAACGTTTTAGTGATAAATCACATCTTATTAGACATACGAGAACTCACACAGGGGAGAAGCCATATTCTTGTTTTGAATGTGGAAAATGTTTTAACCAGAAATCAGCTCTTGTTATACATCAGAGAATTCACACAGGGGAGAAACCATTTTCATGTCCAGAATGTGGGAAGTCTTTTACACAGAAAGCACGTCTGGTTACACATCAGAGAATTCACACAGCGAGGAAGTCATTTTAATGCCCTGAATGTCGTAAATATGATAACTATGAAGCAGATCTAGTCATACATCAGAGAAGTCACATGGGGTGAAGCCACTTTCAATGTGGGAAATGTAATAGAATTGAGTCAAGTCTTATCACACATCAGAGAATTCACATGTCAACACTAATTGCACATCAAAGAAATGACACAGGAAAAATATTTTTCATGTCCACAATTTGGGAAATGTTTTATCCACATATCACATCTTCTTAAACATTAAAGGGAGCCTGTCACCAAGAACCTCACTGGTACGTCAGACATAATGATTATAGGGCTAGCTCAGCTCAATGTAATGATACCTTTCACTTAACGATCCAAAAAAGTACTTGTAATCTATACACACATTGAGTATACTGAGGACAGGCTCAAACCACTCTTTGTACCTTTATTCCTCCTGCTTCCTCTGCTAGCTCCTCCCTCTCCTTCTTGATCATCAGGAGAAATAACTATGAAGGTCCCCAGGCCTGCCTGCACTGTATACTCTATCATTCTGTGTCAGAGCCGCAACCTGATAGTGTCTGCCAGTATATAGTACAGTGCACTACATAAGTAGTACGGTATACTATGTGAACAATCGAAGGATTGCATGTAACAGTCTCCTTGTTGGGACTAAAAAGTGGTTAAAGAGGTGTTAAATAGAGTTTTATTTTTTAAACAAAATGTAAAAATACACTTTTTTTCATAAAAAAAAATTGCAAAAATATTTGGTATCGCAATTTCCGTAATGACCCATATAAACACAGTCATCACATAAATAATTTCAAGAAAAACAAAAACAAGAATTGCTGTTTTTTGTGGATTTGCCCACAAGGGAATGAAACGCAATTGCTTCCTGTTTTGAAGGGTTAATGGCTAAATTGTAGTCACCTGCTGGTCATTTGATGACCTCCTGCTGGTTTATGGTCTTAACATCCCTTTAGACAATACAATAGACTATTGTTGGGAAGTAACTGTTCCTTCAGGCCAGGGATGCTCAACCTGCAGCCCTTCAGCTGTTCTAAAACTACAACTCCCATCATGCCCTGCTGTAGGCTGATAGCTGCAGGCTATTGGGCATGCTAGGAGTTGTACTTTTGCAACAGCTGGAGGGCTGCAGGTTTGAAGCCAAATGGATTGTTTGGAAGTCAGGACACATCTGATAACGTTACCTGTTAACCATATGATATAGGGAATATAGGGTGTGTTTGCCCAGGGAAAGTTTTAACCCACCTAAATACGTGTCGTAAAAAAGACTCTGTGAGAGTGTAGTTGTCCCACACAAATTAAACCCTTATCTCTGTAGAACAAAAAACTAAAAAAAGTTATGGATCTTGGGATACGGCGATATAAAAATATTTTCTTTTTTGAAAAAGTGGTAAAATGTAAAAAATATTTGGTATTGTTGTAATTGTACTGACCCAGCGAATAAAGTTATCGTGTTATTTATGCCACAAAGTTAAAGGGGTTGTCCGGGTTCAGAGAAGAACCCGGACATACCTGCAATTTCACCCAGGCAGCCTGCCTGAAGAGGACATCGGAGCATCTCATGCTCCGATGCCCCCCCCTTGCCCTGCGCTAGATCGCGCAGGGCAAGGTCTCTTGTTTTGTAAATACTCACTGCCGGGCGGGTACTTCCGCCCGGCAGTGAGTTCGGTGACGTCACCGGCCTTAATGGGCCGGCTTTAGCGCTGCCCTAGCCGTTTTACTGGCTAGGGCAGCGCTGAAGCCTGTCCATCAGCGCCGATGACGTCACCGACTCACTGCCGGGCGGAAGCCTCTGCCCGGCAGGGACCGGTACGTCACCGGAACCCGGCGAAATTCCTTTGCCCTGCGCTAATTAGCGCAGGGCAAAGGAGGGCATCGGAGCATAGGATGCTCCGATGCCCTCTTCAGGCGGGCTGCCTGGGTGAAATTGCAGGTATGTCCGGGTTCTTCTCTGAACCCGGACAACCCCTTTAAGGTAACAAAGTTTACAACATAAAAACTCAGTGGTGGTATTGCTTTTTTTTCCTATCCCCCCCCATAAAAAGTATATATCAGTTAATCAATGAGTTATGTGCACCTCAAAGTAGTGCCATGAAAACATACAACTTGTTGCATAAAAGCCAAGTCGTCCTTCAGCTACATTGATGGAAAAATAAAAAGTTATAGATGATGATGAAAAAAATTACTTGGTTACTAAGGCTCCAAATGCATTCGGGGGAAGGGGGTTAAAGCATTCAGCTGGAAAGCAACCATTTTGCTCAAAATACAATGCCCGGAAAAAACCAATTACTATCAGGGTATGATCCTACTGGCCTCTTAAGTGAATATTACCAGTTTGGGACTGGGGTTCCTAGGGCCAACTAGAAAAATTAATTCTGGGAGCCTACTATACAGTTACATGCAAATAATATTGCTTACACCAGGGGTCCCCAAACTTTTTACACAGGGGGCCAGTTCACTGTCCCTCAGACCGTTGGAGGGCCAGACTAATTCCTATGCACACTGCACATATCTTATTTTAAAGTAAAAAAACAAACATTGTGCCGCCATCAGACCTCAGATCAGCCCATTGTGCCCCAATCAGACCTCATATCAGCCTACTGTGCCCCCATAAGACCTCAGATCAGCCCACTGTGCCCCCATCAGACCTCAGATCAGCCCATTGTGCCCCATCAGACCTCAGATCAGCCCACTGTGCCCCCATCAGACCTCAGATCAGCCCATTGTGCCCCATAAGACCTCAGATCAGCCCAGTGTGCCCCCATCAGACCTCAGATCAGCCCATTGTGCCCCATCAGACCTCAGATCACCCCACTGTGCCCCATCAGACCTCAGATCAGCCCATTGTGCCACATCAGACCTCAGATCAGCCCATTGTATTCCCATCAGACCTCAGATCAGCCCACTGTGCCCCATCAGACCTCAGATCAGCCCACTGTGCCCCCATCAGACCTCAGATCTGCCCATTGTGCCCCATAAGACCTCAGATCAGCCCACTGTGCCCCCATCAGACCTCATATCAGCCCATTGTGCCCCCATCAGACCTCAGATCAGCCCATTGTGCCCCATCAGACCTCAGATCAGCCCACTGTGCCCCCATCAGACCTCAGATCAGCCCATTGTGCCCAATCAGACCTCAGATCAGCCCATTGTATTCCCATCAGACCTCAGATCAGCCCACTGTGCCCCCATCAGACCTCAGTTCAGCCCATTATGCCCAATCAGACCTCAGATCAGCCATTGTTTTCCCATCAGACCTCAGATCAGCCCACTGTGCCCCCATCAGACTCAGATCAGCCCACTGTGCCCCCATCAGACCTCAGATCAGCCCATTGTGCCCCATAAGACCTCAGATCAGCCCACTGTGCCCCCATCAGACCTCAGATCAGCCCATTGTGCTCCCATCAGACCTCAGATCAGCCAATTGTGCCCCATCAGACCTCAGATCAGCCCACTGTGCCCCCATCAGACCTCAGATCAGCCCATTGTGTCCAATCAGACCTTAGACATACCTATGTGCGCTGTGTGTCTGTATTACATGTCATACCTCAGACATACCTGTGTGCATTGTGTGTCTGTATTACATGTCCAGGAAAAGCACTTTTATTCTGCTGGAAAACAGCTCCCAAGTGCCCAGCTGAAAGTGAAACTAAAAACAGCTTTCTCTCCCGACTCGAGTTCTAACAGCTATATCCTCTGATATACTGGATAGTGCATTTGAAATCTGCTACCAATCCCAAGATATGAGCAGCTAAAGCAGCCCTCCCCCTTTTCAGTCTGGTTTGCTTGGGCACTTGCAGCACCAGAGCTGGGCACTTGGGAGCTGTTTTCCTGCAGAATAAAAGTGCTTTTCCTGGAATAAAGGCACAGAGTGCACACAGGTATGTCTGGGATGTGTCTGCAATCTTCTCTCAGTTATATTGGTGAAAATGAGGTGAAAGACGCCCTTTAACCAGTGAAGATGCACTATTTTTTTGTCTGCCTGTGCATCTAAACTTTGAGTGTTTACGGATTCTGATACTCTGCTGTCTTAATCTCGGATTAGTTTCTCAGATACACATGAACTCTGCCTACTTCGCACTGGTGTCTCTGGCTCCCATGGGTGAAATGTCAACTACACTTGGACTAGGACTCCAGCAGTTACCGGCCTTGTTGGTTCCCTGCACTGAAGTCATCCACATCCTTGTACAGGGGTAAAATACCAGGGGACACCATGATAATGTCCTTAGGTTTGGTCCATGCCCACTGTCCATTACAACTCCACCAGCTTTATGTACGTCTTTCACATCTTTCTTGATCCAACAACCACACTTGCAATAATTTTTGTTGTGCAGTTTATGTCTCCAATCCATGACTTCATAATAACCCACTGGTTTTGTATCAAGTTCATCCTTCAGGTTTTCAGGCAACTCCAATGACAATAGCTTGTCTTTTATCAAAAACTGCTGATAGGGTGTCTGGTCTTAACAGAACATGCCATCCTCACTTGCACAATCACTTCTGCAGTGTTGGTAGCAGTTTCATCTTTAGAACAATCTGTGGCGGTCCACTCACCTGTGCCAGACCTCTTTATTAAAGGTTATGTATATCTTTTGGGGCAACTTTTTTAAATTATTGCATTGTACTTATTTTGAGCTAAAATCATTTTCAATTGGTCTTTATTAACAATATTTTTTTGTGTGCAGAGCTAACATGCTCTACTAACTGCTTGTGGATTTTCTGGCATCTGGGGAGTTGACAGGCATCTTACCTCTGCTCTCTCACATTATAAACACTCACAAAAGCTCAATTTATCTCACTGATAAGAATGTGGCTTAAATAAGGGTTTATGACCACTTAGTAGTTTAGAGATAAGGGTTATTAGATGACCTACACAAAGTGAAAGTACAGGTCACACAGTTAGAAAAACAGTTAAACCTTTGTGACAGAACAGCTCAATATTTTTTAATAAAGGCCAATTAAAAATATGATTTTTAGCCAAAAATGAGTAAAAATCAATCATAAAAAAGGTCTACAAAGCCTTTAACTCTAGGCTACCTGGCCTTACCTTGGACTGTTTTGCAGCTTTTTTGTATTCTGTCTGCCCTAACCTTAGCCTCTCCCTAACTACTGGTTTACCTGATCATTTAGTGTCCTACACCAGTGTATGACCCCTGTGGGTCACCAGCCAATCACACAAAGATTACTCCAGGGGGTATTGGCCTGACTGTTCTCCATGAAGCAAAGGGCAGATCCCTGAATAGGGGTTAAAGGGTGAATACTAGGGGACTGCCAGAATAATGTCCTTAGGTTTAGCCCAAAGCCAAATCTATTGGTTTACACAGTGATTCCACAACTTTTGTGTTCACAGTTTTCTCAGGCCATGGATCCCGCTGGCTTACCCAAGATTGGCCTGTCTAAAGTTTATAAGGAACTAACCACTCAGCAAGGTCGCCAAGAGCAACTCCTGCAGTATCCTTACTCTATTTCGCCATGCCTGAATGCCTTGACCACTACCACTCCAGCACTGCCACCTCAAGTATCTTGAGGTGCCACAGTATCTGCATAGTCACTACCACAAGTTGCAGTCTCAGATGTCTCCAGTCTGCATCTGCTACTTACCCCATGCTATGAAGGGTATCCTAAGTTATGCCAAGGCTTCCTAAATCAATGCACCATCTACTTTGAGCTACAGACCCACCAGTTCCCTACTGATGGTCCAAAATAGCCTTCCAAAAAAAATTCTACAAAGTC
The DNA here is from genome assembly GCA_900303285.1 of Rhinella marina. Lineage (NCBI taxonomy): Eukaryota > Metazoa > Chordata > Amphibia > Anura > Bufonidae > Rhinella > Rhinella marina. The sequence goes on from ONZH01011533.1 coordinate 159,714, forward strand.
TGGGATTCTCCTCTCGCTATTTACACACACAACGACTACCAGCTGTCCTGTTACTTTTTAGATTCTGGGGCAACATCCTATCAACTAAAAAATAAAGGGACATAGGCCCAAAATGCAGATATTTATTAGGAACTGGTACAAACATACTTGACCCACAGTTTTACAAAGTTTGAGGGAATTATGAACTAGTGATAGATCTCCTGATAACAGCGCAGGGTCATCTACTTTGTTTCTTGCAGTAGTATTCTTTAAATTACCCAGGACCCGAGATCGCATGCAGTACATTTAGTGGCCTGTAGAGCTCAGGCCTTATTTATAAGAAAGCTACTGAAGGAAAAAAAAGTAAGTGACCCTTCACGGCCTCTCAGCAAAAACCCGTTGACTCATTGCCTTCAATGTAAAATATTCTCTGCACATGGTAGATCTATAGGTGCGTTATCTGGATTTTATTTGCTATTTGGATAACAGATATTTATTGGTAATTACATAAATTTTTAGGCTGCCAGTAAACAATCCAACCTTGACAACGGGATCCATATGCAGCTCATTGCCAACTGCGCTGCATCACTTGTACATGCTATTTCAAATGAACATCATGTACGGGTCCCGGCTAACAACTACAGGCGTGTCCCAGCAATTAGCGGTAATCTGGTCCAACTGCTAAGGCCACATTGTGTACGGGCAGACTTAATCATCATTTAGCTGATTTCCCTGCCTCTTGTGACGAAGTAAAAAATATATATTTCTACCGTGTTAGCCAGTAAATATAAGATGAAAAAAAGACTGAGACCTTTTAATGGCTAACTAAAAAGCTTTCGAGGGTACTTGAGCCTCTTCGTCAGGCTTTGTTACCAGGAAAGTCAGTGTTAAACCAGACATACTGCCTTGTAGGGCTAGCTCAGCTGAATTTAATGATACCTTTCACTTAGCGATCCATTGCTTCATTCTGGGGGAGTAGTTTTAATTCATTTTCAAATTAGAAGTGCCCTGAGGGCGGGGCATAAACACTCTGTGCACTGTTGCTTCTCCTGCTTTCTCTGCCAGCCCCTCTGTCTCTTCCTCTGGCTCTGTCAGTCAACAAGAAGAGGAATGTGAGGGCATAGGAAGCAGGAGGAGCAAGAGTCCGCAGAGTGGTTTTCCAGGATTTTATTACTGATGACCTATCCTCAGGAAAGGTGATCTGTATCTGATCGGTGGGGGTCTGACACCCAGAACCCCAGCCAATCAGCTGGTTGTGAAGGTACCGGCACTCCTGTAAGTGCCGCTACCTTCTCACAGTTTACCAAGCACACCGCTGTACATTGCACTTGAATGGGGCTGAGACGCTCCTAGGCCACGTGACCGATGAACCAGACGTCACTGGCCTAGGAAAAGCTGAGAAAAGGCTGCGGTGCTCACTGGGGCCTTCTCAAACAGCTGATCGTCTGGGGTCCTGGGTGTCAAACTCCCACTGATCAGATACTGATGACCTATCCTGAGGATAGGTCATCAGTAGTAAAATCCCGGAACCTCTTTAAGTGCACTGAAGCAACAAAAGAATAAGTGAAAGGTATCATTACATTCAGCTGAGCTAGCACTACAGGGCAGTACAAGTGCATCTCAATAAATTAGAATATCAAAAAGGTTTTTTTTAGAGTCATTACAAACAAAGGGAACTTTTTCAAGTGTTTATTTCTGTTAATGTTGAGGATTATGGCTTACAGCCAAGGAAAACCCAAAAGTCATTATCTCAAGCCTTTAAAAATGTCCCTTCGTCTGGTTCAGTAGGCGACACAATCATGGGGAAGACTGATGACCTGACAGATGTCCAGAAGGCTGTCACTGACACACTCCACAAGGAGGGTAAGCCACAAAAGGTCATTGCTAAAGAAGCTGTTCACAGTGCTGGATCAAAGCATATTAATGGAAAGCTGAGTGGAATGAAAAAGTGTGGTAGAAAAAGGTGCACAAGCAACAGGGAGAACCGCGACCTTGATAGGATTGTTAAGAAAAGGCCTTTCCTAAATTTGGGGGAGATTCACAAGGAGTGGACTGCTGCTGGAGTCAGTGCTTCAAGAGCCACCACACACAGACGTATCCAGGACATGGGCTACAAGTGTCACATTCCATGTGTCAGGCCACTCATGACCAATAGACAACGCCAGAAGCGTCTTACCTGGGCCAAGGAGAAAAAGAACTGGACTGTTCTCAGTGGTCAAAGGTGTTGTTCTCAGATGAAAGTAAATTTTGCATTTCATTTGGAAATCAAGGTCCCAGAGTCTGGAGGAAGAGGACATTGATGCAGTCATTCATGGAGCCCCAACCATGTATTGAGTGCATTTACTGTATATACTTTTCATTTGGCCAACATTTCTGTGGTTTTTTAAAAAAATTACAGTTGGTCTAATATAATATTCTAATTTTCTGAGATAATGACTTTTGGGTTTTCCTTGGCTGTAAGCCATAATCATCAACATTAACAGAAATAAACACTTGGAAAAGTTCACTCTGTTTGTAATGACTCTATATAATATATGGGGTTCACTTTTTGAATTGAATTACTGAAAAAAAAAACTTTTTGATGATATTCTAATTTATTAAGGTGCACTTGTATGCCTGGTTTACTAGTGAATTTATTGGTGACAGACTCCCTGGAATGTTTAAAGTGATATATGGATAAAATATTTTAAACATTAAAATATTTTTCCTGTGTGAATTCTCTGATGTGTGATAAGACTTGACTTAAAGGGGTATTCCCATCTCACAAATGTAGTTTGTATAGTTAGATATAGCCATACCAATATTATTACTAATAGAATGGATTTATATAAAATGTACCGTTTAGAAGATTTTCCTATTTGTATTTCCATTGTCCCACACACATCAGTCAGGCCTTTCCCCTTAGTTACGGCCACCGTGGCCATGTAGTAGTGGTGGCCGGCTTGCTCTTGTTTAAACCCGCTCTGAGGTAACTGCTGTATTGTGAACGCACATTACATGAGCATGCGGAGACACATCTAACAGTTGTACCATTTTTGTCTGCGCTTCCAAAACGCGGAGAAACGGATCCTGTTCCAAGATCAATTCATCTCTATGAAGCAGGATCTGTTTATAAAGTCTGCTTTTTGGACGGATCCAGACCATTTCTACTAGCTTCTTCTGCTACCAGTCCAAAACACAGATGTGAAAGTCCCCTAAGATGTGTCTCCTCATGCTCATGTAATGTGCGTTCACAATACAGCAGTTACCTCAGAGCGGGTTTGAACAAGAGCAAGCCGGCCACCTCTACTACATGGCCGCGGTGGCCGTAACCAGGGGCAACGGCCTGACTGATGTGTGTGGGACAATGGATATACAAATAGGAAAATCTTCTAAAAGGTACATTTTATATAAATCCATTCTATTAGTAATAATATTGGTATGGCTATATCTAACTATACAAACTACATTTGTGAGATGGGAATACCCCTTTAACTCTGTAACTTTTCCCACATTCTGAACGTGAAAATGGCTACAAGGCTGTGTGAATATTCTGGTGGCTAAGAAGATGTGATTTACGGTTAAAACATTTCCCACATTCTGAACATGAAAATGGCTTCTCTCCTGTGTGAATTTGCTCATGTCTAACAAGATGTGATTTACAGTGAAAACTTTTCCCACATTCTGAACATAAAAATGGCTTCTGCCCTGTGTGTGTTTTCTCATGCATAACAAGATGTGATTTACGTTTAAAACATTTCCCACATTCTGAACATGAATATGGCTTCTCCACTGTGTGCATTATCTGATGTTTAGCAAGATGTGCTTTATAGCTGAAACATTTCCCACATTCTGAGCATGGAAACGGTGTCTCTCCTGTGTGAATTTTCTCATGGACAATAAGATCTGACGTACGGTTAAAACGTTTTTCACATTTTGAACACCAAAATGGCTTCTCTCCTGTGTGAATTCTCTCATGTATAAGAAGAATTGATTTGCGATTAAAACATTTGTCACATTCTGAACATGAAAATGGTTTCTCCCCTGTGTGAATTATCTGATGGGTAACAAGAACTGATTTGCGGTTAAAACATTTTCCACATTCTGAGCATGAAAAAGCCTTTTCCCCTGTGTGACTTCTCTGATGTTTAAAACGTCTTCTGTGACTTTTATTTTTCTTAACAGTCTGTGATAAATCAGAAGATTTGAATCCATCCAAAGGATCTGAGGATACATCTGGGATAATGGCATGCTCTTCATGTGGATCTTCTGTGACACCACAACCATCTGTTTTAAAATATGATGATATCAGATGTTCCTCTGAGCTCTTCAAACAGTCATCTGAAAAGGATAAATCTGATTATTATTTTTATGTACTATAACCTTAAACAGGTTGTCACATCTCTCTGTTACTAAGGGTAGATGAGACACAGTCCCAACCACCTCCTGGCTGATTAACAGCAGAGCGCCCCAGTACCTGCTGTTTTAGTAGCTCCCATTTTGGTGAATGAGAGCTACGGAAACAGGTAGAACAGCAAACTATGGTGTTTCCCTACCTTTCCAGGCCAGGAGGTGGTCGGGACTGTGTCTCATCTCGCCTTGGTACTGGTGAGATGAGACAACCCCTTTAACACTATACTGTTATTTTATTTATATTTCAATATAAAAAATCTATACAGATTTAGAAAGCATGTAGACCAGTAGCCTGGACCAGTAGATGATGATGTTAGATCACCAGGCTGTTCACTTGTATTTTCCACTCTTGTGTCGAAGCAAGCATCTCACAGATGTAGTAAATATATTATTGTACGTATACCACATACATATAAATAATACGGTACATATAATGCTCTGTTTGTATCACATTTATGGGTTTTATGTGTCATATACACCCAGGATGTATACATTAAGCAGAGGTCTCTGTATTCACTTTACATTATTGAGCTTCCCAGGATGGTGTCATCACTATCTATTGCAGGAATTCTGCTCTAGAACATCATACTTACCTCTGGGGCAGTGGAAAAGTGTTCTGTGGCGTGATGAATCGCACTTCTTATGTGGCGGCCTGGTGGATGAGGCTGGGTTTGGTGAACACCAGGAGGATGTTACCGGTGTGACTGCATTTTGCCAGATGTAAAGTTTGATGAAGGTGAGATAAAGCTATGGGTTTTGCCTAGGCTCCTTAGTTCCAGTGAAATCTTAATGCTTCAGCATAACAAGACAGTTTGGAAAAGCCAAATTAAAATCTCATAAAAAAATTGGTGAAAATGTATCAGTCAATTGGAACTAGCGAGATAACAAAAACAGAATGATTTTTTGTGTACAAAGCTACATAATTGTTCAATGCGATGAGTGATATGGTCCTTCTATTTCCACCATAGACATTTCATATTTGTCCTTCCTCCACACTTTTGCTGCTTCTCGTTTCTTGTAGGTCCACAAGGGTTGCAGGCCACCATCTGATGAAAGCTCTCACTTCCCCAGTGCTGCCCCCCCCCCACAAGCTTTATAAACATATATAAGCAATTGCAGATGGCATAATGACCCAGGACGTATCATTAATCCTATCAAGCTCCATATGCTGCACAGCAAGTACTTGCTTAAAGCTGGATTTAGCAGATTTGGTGAGTTATGGATTTCATGCAGGCATGGTTGGGTGATTTTGGTCTGGAAGAACTTGAAAGAGCCCTGACCTCAAACTCATCCAACACATTGGGGAAGAACTACAGAGACTGCAAGCCATTATCATTGTCTGATATCACAAATTCTCTTTTGGATGAATGTGCACAAAAACACTCCAAAATCATGGTTGGTGTTCGGGGTACGGCATCTCTATATTAATGCCTACAGACATAGAATGGCTACTGTAGGTCTAATGAGTAGGTGTCCCAATTTCATAGAGTATATTTTTCGCTTCTCCCCACTTCATAAACTTCACAGTGTAGAAATTGTTTTAGAATTATAAAAAAAAAAACAACTTTAAAAAACATGAATCCATATCATAATTTACCCCATGAAGGGATTAAAAGTGAAGCCCTCATTCAGGCCCCACTTGGCTTTATCTTATAGAACAATACATTATCCAAATTTCTTTTTCTGGGGTCTAGGTGAATCAATGGAAGTCTCCAGAAATTGAGAGCTTTGTGACTTCGATGTTAAAATCTAAAGCGTCTTACCAAAGGAGATACTTATCCTGTATTCATTGTGTTAATGTGTTGAAGTCTCTTCGGCATAGTTCTTGTATGGTCTCCCTAACATATTATTTCTCTCAGCTCTTCATGGCCACACAGATAATTCCTTTCATGCTGCAGTCGATAAATTGCCTGATCACACAAGTCTTTATATCCATTGCATTCATATGTAGTTTTTTGACACGATAAAAATCACAAGCCTTACATCTTCCACATCTATGAAAGTCAATGGGTTGTTCGATACTGCTTCATTTGTTTTCGATACTGATTCATTCAAAAAACTGTGTACCAATAAATCTTTAAGGAGAAGTCCTTTACTGTTGGTATACCACTGTTAAAATTAATTTGGAAAAACAGGATAATAGACTAGAGTAACAGTACTCAATGGAATTTATTTCAAAAGTTTTAGTACATAATATGTCCTCCTTTATTAGTTGTTTCATCCTCTTAGGCATCAATTCAGTTGCATCAGCAGCCCATGTCCGTTGCTGTTCCGCTACTTTCATTGAATTACTACCACTTACCTCCTCTCCTTGCTCTCTGTCCATTTTCATGGTTGCTTCTAATTGTTACAATTTTTTGAACCCCCATCAACTTCTTCACAACCCCCATCTCCCATGCAACCCTCACTCCTGTGGCAAGTCAAGATCACTCTCTCAGACGAGGCGCAGCAGCCACTCCAAATGTTTCCTACAGTGTCACTGTATATAATGTCATTTTACAATATTGTCGAGTTTGGGCCCCAAAGCAGTCGCTTCCCCTATAGCTATGCCCCTGCTCTCACTCTTTGCCTGAGCTTAGGTTCCAAGTTGTCCAGTTAACCAGTGAAAGTGTGCTATTTTCTCTGCCCGTGTCTGTTACCGACTGTGATACTCTGCTGTCTGCCCTGACCTGGGACATAATTTCTCAAGCACACATAAGTATAGTACTTGGACATCTCTGGAACTCCCATAGAAATGAATGGAGCAGTTGCACGATCGGCCGCTCCAGTCATTTAAAGGGAACTATGGGGGTACAAGGCCCCATTCTCGTGATCAGTGAAGGATCCTACCGCTGCGGATAGGGGATAACTTTTACCAACCAGAATACCCTTTTAAGGCATATTTTCCTAAGGGATGTCCAGATCCCTGTATAGGAGTTAAAGGGTGGAGAGGATCTCCAGGCCCTAGTGTTTCAAAGCTTCAAAGTGAATTTCATAAGGAAAAAAAAATCACTTTTTTCCACCCTGTCAGTGTACATTCTTGATGTTTCTTGGCCCAGACATGTGCTTCTTGGCACGTTCTCGTGGACTTCGACTCCATGGATTGTCATTTCTCTTGAGACCCCTGCTTGTCTTTTTAGCATTGATGATGCTTATTCTCCAAATTAGAGCTTTATTCTATGGAGGAGCTTTCCTGTTTCCACAGCGTCCTTTCCAGAAAGTTTCAGTTGGACTCGGCAGTTCATCCAGTTTAACTTTCTTGAAACACTCAATTCCTCCACGACAACGGTTGGGATTTCCCTTTTTGTCATTTTTAGTATTTTCTTTTAAAGTAATGTGAGAGCCTCCATCTTGTCAGGGAATCTGTTGTGATATCTACTATGTATTTGATTTATGATCCTTCGGTTGAGCAGTTTCATGGGAAGCTCTAGGTAAGTAGCCAAGAACTCAAAGTTAGTATATGAGGTCTGATGTCTGCTAGAATGGTCAGCTTTCTGACCATGAAATGTAATATATTACTTGTGTGCTTGCTTCAAAAGCTTGACATAAAGCCTTCTTCCCCCTATAAAAACCCTCCTTTTACCCTAATACAACCCCTGGCAAAAATTATGGAATCACCAGTCTCTGAGGATGTTCCTTCAGTTGTTTAATTTTGTTGAAAAAAGCAGATCACAGACGTGACAAAAAACTAAAGGCATTTCAAATGGCGACTTTCTGGCTTTAAGAAATACTAAAAGAAATCAAGAAAAATAATTGTGGTAGCCAGTAACAGTTACATTTTTAGAACAAACACAGGGAATAAATTATGGAATCACTCAATTCTGAGGAAAAAATTATGGAATCTCCCTGCAAATTTTCATTACAAACAATAACACCTGCATCAGATTAAATCTGCTCGTTAGTATCCAGGTAAAAAGGAGTGATCACACCTTGGAGAGCTGTCCATGAATCATGGCTCCAACACCAGAGATGTCAATTGAAAAAAAGGAGAGGATTATCAAACTTCTTAAAGAGGGTGAATCATCACGCAGTGTTACACAAGATGTTGGTTGTTCACAGTCAGCTGTGTCTAAAACCTGGACCAAGTACAAACAACATGGGAAGGTGGTTAAAGGCAAGCATACTGGTAGACCAAGGAAGACATCAAAGCGTCAAGACAGAAAACTTAAAGCAATATGCCCTGAAAACAGAAAATGTACAACAAAACAAATGGGAGGAAACTGGAGTCGACGTCTGTGACCGAACTGTAAGAAACCGCCTAAAGGAAATGGAATTTACATACAGAAAAGCTAAAAGAAAGCCATCACTAACACCTAAACAGAAAAAACAAGGTTACAATCGTGGACTGTGGATGACTGGATGAAAGTCATATTCAGTGATGAATCTCCAATCTGCATTGGGCAAGGTGATGATGCTGGAACTTTTGTTTGGTGCCGTTCCAAAGAGATTTATGCAAACGACTGTCTGAAGAAAACATGCAAATTTCCACAGTCATTGATGATATGGGGCTGCATGTCAGGTAAAAGCACTGGGGAGATGGCTGTCATTACATCTTCAATAAATGCACAGGTTTACATTGACATTTTGGACACTTTTCTTATCCCATCTATCGAAAGCATGTTTGGGGATGATGAAATCATTTTTCAAGATGATAATGCATCTTGTCATAGAGCAAAAATTGTGAAAACATTTACTTGAAGAAAGACACATAAGGTCAATGTCATGGCCTGCAAAGTCTGGATCTCAATCCAATTGAAAATCTGTGGTGGAAGTTAAAGAAAATGGTCCATGACAAGGCTCCAACCTGCAAAGCTGATCTGGCAACAGCAATCAGAGAAAGCTGGAGCCAGATTGATGAAGAGTACTGTTTGTCACTCATTAAGTCAATGCCTCAGAGACTGCAAGCAGTTATAAAAGCCAGAGGTGGTGCAACAAAGTACTAGTGATGTGTTGGAGTGTTATTTTGTTTGTTTGTTTTTCATGACTCCATAATTTTTTCCTCAAAATTGAGTGATTCCATAATTTATTCCCTGTGCTTGTTCTAAAAATGTAACTGTTACTGGCTACCACAATTATTTTTCTTGATTTCTTTTAGTATTTCTTAAAGCCAGTAAGTGGCCATTTGAAATGCCTTCAGTTTTTTGTCATGTCTGTGATCTGTTTTTTTCAACAAAATTAAACAACTGAAGGAACATCCTCAGAGACTGGTGATTCCATAATTTTTGCTAGGGGTTGTATACAGAATTCTCCTTTGAGTACACAAACCTTGTGTCTCTTATGTTTCCTCCAAGTCGCTCGATTACACCTTAATTTGGAGCCCTGCTATATTACCTGAATAATGGATTTTGCTAACAGTAATAATTCATTGAGTGATTTCAGGAAGTGATATCCACCTCTACACCAGAAAGAAAGCTTGGAAAATACAATGACCATCTCAATGAGAATCAACAACATTCACTTTCTTGTCCCAGTTAATTTGCACCCGGCTGTAATTGTTGGACATGATGTTATCTGCTGATAATATAGCTGCTGTTTTGGTAAAATATGATGCATATTCTCAGCCTTTTTGAAATCATATATACCAATATAAGTTATCCATTATTCCTTTGTCCTATTGTCTTCCTTTGTGACTGGCTGCAGCCGTGTGGTGAGGTCGGTGTCAGACGTACTGCCTTGTGCAGGGATCCCCAAGAACGATAACAATACAAAATATGTCAGATTAGCCGACAATGTTCCAGTGATTAATGGATATTAAATAAAGGTTGCACTTTTATAAAACATTTTCATTAAAATAATATTTTAATTTTTACTTTCATTATTTTACTTTTTTAATTTTTACTATTCTGTAGGCGGCTCCTACACTCACCGGCCACTTTATTAGGTACACCTGTCCAACTGCTCGTTAACACTTAATTTCTAATCAGCCAATCACATGGCGGCAACTCAGTGCATTTAGGCATGTGGACATGGTCAAGACAATCTCCTGCAGTTCAAACCGAGCATCAGTATGGGGAAGAAAGGTGATTTGAGTGCCTTTGAACGTGGCATGGTTGTTGGTGCCAGAAGGGCTGGTCTGAGTATTTCAGAAACTGCTGATCTACTGGGATTTTCACGCACAACCATCTCTAGGGTTTACAGAGAATGGTCCGAAAAAGAAAAAACATCCAGTGAGCGGCAGTTCTGTGGGCGAAAATGCCTTGTTGATGCCAGAGGAGAATGGGCAGACTGGTTCGAGCTGATAGAAAGGCAACAGTGACTCAAATTGCCACCCGTTACAACCAAGGTAGGCAGAAGAGCATCTCTGAACGCATAGTACGTCGAACTTTGAGGCAGATGGGCTACAGCAGCAGAAGACCACACCGGGTGCCACTCCTTTCAGCTAAGAACAGGAAACTGAGGCTACAATTTGCACAAGCTCATCGAAATTGGACAGTAGAAGATTGGAAAAACGTTGCCTGTTCTGATGAGTCTCGATTTCTGCTGCGACATTCGGATGGTAGGGTCAGAATTTGGCGTCAACAACATGAAAGCATGGATCCATCCTGCCTTGTATCAACGGTTCAAGCTGGTGGTGGTGGTGTCATGGTGTGGGGAATATTTTCTTGGCACTCTTTGGGCCCCTTGGTACCAATTGAGCATCGTTGCAACGCCACAGCCTACCTGAGTATTGTTGCTGACCATGTCCATTCCTTTATGACCACAATGTACCCAACATCTGATGGCTACTTTCAGCAGGATAATGCGCCATGTCATAAAGCTGGAATCATCTCAGACTGGTTTCTTGAACATGACAATGAGTTCACTGTACTCAAATGGCCTCCACAGTCACCAGATCTCAATCCAATAGAGCATCTTTGGGATGTGGTGGAACGGGAGATTCGCATCATGGATGTGCAGCCGACAAATCTGCGGCAACTGTGTGATGCCATCATGTCAATATGGACCAAAATCTCTGAGGAATGCTTCCAGCACCTTGTTGAATCTATGCCACGAAGAATTGAGGCAGTTCTGAAAGCAAAAGGGGGTCCAACCCGTTACTAGCATGGTGTACCTAATAAAGTGGCCGGTGAGTGTATATTGATTACAACTGATAAAAAAAACCCTATAAAAAAAACCCTACACATACAATAATCCTATATGCTGACATGTCAAACCATGACTGAGAATACATATTTATTCCCTGACATGTCAAGAAGGTCACCATAAGACAGCCGCCATGAGATATTTTGGGTGCCCCATATACTATGATTGATCAGAGCCCAAGGGCAAGGTAGCATTGAGGTCTTTAGCAGGAAGAGCTGGAGATCTGTCCTCCTGTTATTACTTCTTTAGGGCAGAACATTGTGAAGTCTTTATTGTCAGACAGGCAGCTGCTACTGTTCATTGGTGGCTCCTTTAATTTTAGCTGTTTAGTCTTCCCCCGTGGTGGCTATGCCATAAGGCTCTTTCCGATTCCCAAAAATTTGGAAGCCTCTAAGTACTAGTGAAAGAGGGCTCATAGAAGTTAGAAGAGGTGATAACCCCAACCTTCTGATCAATACTGTGGGACACCAGGACGTAATACCAATTGTCTGGTAGTAAAGGAACCTGTCAGAAAGACTATACAATGAGTAATCAGTAACCAGTGAAGGAGTAGAATCTGTGAGTCTTCTCTGCTTTATTTAGTGGTTACTACTCACCTGGGTGGTTATCTGTACGATTGTCCATATCTGTCTCTTCAACCTTAATAATGTTCAGATCTTTAATTGGACTGAAAAGCTGTGAAACAAATATAAGTCATGTGGAATGTTTTATGTGACCAGAAAAGATCATTAAAATCATGCTAACCAGTGATGAAATGACAGCAGAGTCATCTGCCATGGCGGTGGTCTGTGCCTACAGTTCCTCTTCTTTCCTGCTGGTTGCCAAGCCCGCTGTCTGGCTCCCTTACTTCATAACGTCAAGGCACAAATGGTCTGGTCTCACCGGCATCCCTCTTTCCCTGCCCAGTGGTCCCGACTGCTGGAATAACGCTGTCCTCCCACCAGGGCCGGCGTCAGCACCCGGCACGTGCCGGGGCCCACTGCTCCTGGGGGGGCCCACTGTAGCAGTGTCCTGGTCTTCATTAAACTGCTGTTCTGAATTCTAGGGCAGCTTACTCCAGCAGTGCAGACAATTTTTGCGCAGTGCACTGCTGGGGTGAGCGGCCCCAGGACTCAGAACAGAATAGATGGAGTTTCCTACTCGGCTCAAGGACCTTCCTGATGTAATCGCCCATGTGACCAGTGGGGGAGGAGCCAAGAGCTGTGTTCCCCATACGGAGAGGAGCTGGAGTGTGGTGAGTTCTAGCTGTGTCTGTCCCTGTGTGTGTGTTTGTGTCTGTCTGTCCCTGTGTGTTTGATGTGTACATGAAGTTACTGGTTTCTTGCCAACTAGGACATGGTTTCACTTGCATTAGACAGCTCCTGAGGCTGCAGACTTTTCTCTGGTGGCCTAGATGTCACACTCTGGCTGTCTTGGACAGCGGTTTCTCTCCACAACACATGTGCACACACTGCAACCACTCTTCATGTTCACATCCGGTCCAGGATGAATCTCCTTCCCAGGATATGCCATGGTTATTGGGCAGTTGCCTTCTGCTGTGCATCCTACATTGGTTTATATCCTGGCAACCTGAGAGTATGTCACATAGTTCTCAAATATGAAAGGCAAAAAATAAGCCCTTGTGAATGCTCTACCTGAAAATAATCATTTTCGACTTCTCTTAGCAGCAAAGGAGACCCTTTCTTATCATCCAATGGCTTTGGGTGGTACCCATAGAATTTCACCCATATCAGTTACTTCTGCGGTTTCAGTAGGTTCTGGCACACAAATCAAGTGTACAAGGTCTCCGACTGCCAGGTGCCTTCAGGTTTCATTTCAAAGACTAGTAGATGTGGATTAGGCTGTCATCAACTTCATAAGGGGTGGCCTCCCATCTCCATTGCTGCTTTCAAGCCCCCCAGGACCCTCTGTTACATAAGATGATTTGACCCCCACCTGTAGTGACAAAAACTCCAATTTCCAGTTAGCTGTAAGCATACGAGGGCATTGCTACTTGGTTACACATCTCCTGTACCTTCCTTTGTTGTCCTTTCATACAGGTCTGTCCACAATTCATGCTTGGTGCCTGCTGGCATCATCATGTAAAGGGGCTAATGAGAAGGCACCTTATTATTATACATGGATAGCAGCTAAGCAATTTAGTCTAGCTATATCTAGCCATAGCTATATCTGGGTTAGGCACTTATAAGATCAATTTCCTTGGGGGATGGTAGTGTGTAGTGTGCATCCTCCTTATCTGGCACAACTCTTCAATCACTCTGCCTTCAAAAGAGACCGCTTAGCCAGAGTCTACACATAAAACAAGAAGACATTCCTCCAGAGGGCCTGCATCCTGTAGCTTTTACATAGGACTGCAGGTAATACTACTACATTATCTGTACTCAGATAGCCATCACTGTGTTATCTGTGCTGTTACATAGGACTGCAGGTGACATCTACTATAGTATCTGTACTCAAAGAGAGTTATCACTCTGTAAGGGGGCCCACTGAGACTTTATCGCCCAAGGGCCCACATGAAGCCGGCCCTGCCTCCCACATAAGCCGAAGCCTGCGTCCTGCTGATAATGGCACTTACTGCCTGTAGGTCATGCACACATACTCTTTCTGGCTCTTAAAGGATCATCACGAGCACCCTAGTCTCTCCCAACCATGGACAGGACAGGTCCCTGAGCAATAGGTTTCAGTACACTAGTTTCATGCAAAAGTGTGCCATTAGCTTGTTTGCCTGTTCTGTGTACAGAATTCTGCCTGACTTCTGTATTTGACCCTTTCCTGTTCTCTGTTCTGACCCTGAGCTGCCTGCCAGGACATTGAACAATTTATAGGACTGCATGTACTCTGTCCTGACCTTGGCCTGTCCCTGCCTTTGGTTCTTGTTGGTCATTTAGTTTGCCTGATCCCAGTATTTCTTAACCCCTGTGGGTCAGCAGTCAGTTGTACAGAGACTACATCAACAGGTAGCAGCCTGGTGGTTCCCCTGCATCAGCATCCACATAACTGAAGAGGGGATAAATGTTAAGAACAGGGGGGGGGGGTCACTTTAATAATGCCATTAGAAGTAGCCCCAAGTCAAATCTGTTAAAGAGACACATTGGATCCACATCTGCTACAAATATCTTCAGGTCTCCTGTATAAATCCAACCTATTTGTTCCTTATTGCAACCAGCAGTCTCTACAGACCAGAAAACTGTGAGAAGATCCAGACGACATGTAAGGTCTATAGTTAGCTGTAATCCTGCCATCTCTACCTTTCTCATTATACAAGGATAAAACATATAATACTGGTTTATAAAACAAGACTGAACACAAGATCCTCACAGCACTTCTACAGATCATAGGGAACATTTCATGAGACCTTATCTCCATCTACCTGATCATCCGGTGGGACATTGTGAAGTTCTTCTGAACCATCCTGTAGAAGAAGAGGACTGGGACATCTCTCCAGTGTTGTTCTCTCTTCTTTAACTGCAGGAAACACATACAGTGACTGAATTCATTCTTTACATATAACGAGAGGATGTGTGTATTTAGTCATATTTATTACCTGGTGATGTGAGGGGCTGGTGATCCTCCATCATGACGTCCTGATACAGATCTTTGTGTCCTTCTAAATATTCAGACTCCTGCATGGAGAAATAGACGGCGACATCCTGACACCTTATAGGAACCTGACAACACAATGATACAGTCATCACCCAGATCCCTTCATAGTGTTACTGTATAATGTCCCGGCATTCCCAGCAATGTCACCTCTCCAGTCAGCAGCTCAATGATCTTGTTGGTGAGTTCTAGGATCTTCTCTCTATTGACTTTCTCATGTATCAGGATGTGAGGTGTCGGCCTGGATATTGGGCTCAGGTTTCCTCCCCGTCCTTCAGATACTGGGACCTGACAGCGCTCACTAGAGGTCTTCTTCACTACTGTGTATTCCTGGTTATGGAGAGACACAGTAATAAATATCACTCCATACATCTCCAGTCATGTCCATCTGTTAGTAACATAGAGAAGATGATGTAATGTGACATCATCAGAATCTCTCACCTCTCCAGTAAGTCGGAAGAGGATCTCTAGGGTGAGATTTATTATACTCTCTGCTATCTTGTCCCCATCCCTATCCATCCTTGATGGGTCAATTGGGAGAAGGATCTTATATAGGAGATATACGCTGAGCGGATCCTATATTGTAGGAACCTGAAGAAAGAAGATGAGACGATGTAAAATCATAGAAAATCCCATGTAAAATACAATTACTGGAGATAAGAAGAGGAAACACTGGAGGAGATAATAAAGTGTAGACGTTGAATATCTGATCAAGGCAGTTCCTTCACGTTTTAGGTCAACGCATGTCACACCTTCATATTACTATAGACAATTACAGGTCACAGCGGTAAAGCCAGTATAAAGCTGTAATATGGAAGATCACTTCATAGATCTAGAGATCAGGACCCCTCAGTCCAATTTATTTTATCACTGGGAAATTTTCTCCTCATAATTCATTAACAAAACATAAAATATACAAATTATTTGAATAAGCAACTGCGTCCATTGTACGGTATTGAAATAATTCTGCCATATAGCACATAGAGAACGGCTGCAGTATAAGGCGGGGGTCACAAGTAACTAGTTAGCTGCAGATTTGCTCCGTGGATGTTTGTGCGGTAAATCTGCAGTGTTGTACAGAACCAGAAAAGTGAATGAGCTTTTAGTAATTCTCAGTCACATGTGGCAGAAACCGACCTGTGGAGCAGATTATAAATCTGCAGGATGATCATTTCTGCTGCGGATTTCACCCCGTCCAGTGCGGAGAATGAAATCTGCAGCTTTTCTGCGTTTTCTTCTGCTGCAGATTAGAAGGTAACTCTACAGCAGAGAGCTGGTGGTGAAGAGGTTAATGACATCTCTGCCCCAGTAATCCTGACAATGGCGGTGACTACACACCTACCTGCCCTGCTGTACACAACATGTACACACCTAGAATGTATGGACTTCTGAGAGAATGTAGCCTCCACCACCAAGTTGTTCTAAAAACTAATCTTCTCCACAAAACCTCCCTGACTCTAAACCTGTCCCTAATCCTAACCCACACAAGAGACCGCACAGAACATGGAGAGAACCTCCCACAGCCCCAACACACAGGACACTTACCTAAATGTTACTTTTCACCACCTCATGACCTCGTCACGTGATCTAAATCTCTGTGGTGCCCATACATTCTAAGTTTTACCCGTCAATCACATCCACACTTGGTCATGTGATCACTTGACTCCTCCCACAGATGATCACATGGACCTGACATCATCACAGGTCCTTTACCTCCTCCAGCAGCACAGTCTGGAGCCTGACTCCTCCCACATAGGATCACATGGTCATGACATCATGAAAGGTCCTTTAGCTCAGAGTTTAGGTAAATGTTCTGTGTTTGTGCTGTGGGACTTTTGTGGTAACTAAAGGGGGAGGCCACAGATTTATTAAACAAAAATTGGAGGACGTTGTCTAACACTTTACACCAACACCGCTGTCCATCTACATCACCTCACAGTCGAGGTGAGCATGTCTTTGTCGACCCTTCAAGTGACTGTGACTTCCCCATCTTCTTCTTAGACAAGGTCTCCCTCCACCACCGAAGCCAGGTGTAAGCCTACACTGAGCCCTGACTCCCCGCCCCCCACTACCAATGGTATGAAAAGGGCCCTGTCAATTACATGCTGCAACCCTGAGAGGAATATCTGTGAAACCGCTCAGATTTCCAGTGCCAAGTCTCATAACTTGAGCCTCTGGCATACCCATTGCATCTGCCACAATGGTTGCCCCTATTGTGAATGAAAGCGTTTTCTGAATTTGGCGGTGACAAACCTGACTTGGCAATACAGGGGGTCATTTACGAACAGCGCCCGTCTCATTCATCATTTTCTACACCTGGTTTAGGTAAGGAAGCTGTCTTACATTTAGAATCAGTGGTGGATATGTTGAAATTATATAGAGGCCAGCACCTCTTCATAACTTTGGCAATACTCCACCAGCGCAGGGGCTTATTAAGAGCGGAGTCTTAATAAATGTGCCCCACAGTGTGTAAATAAGGCTTTAAATTGGAGAACAGTCTGTTGAACCAGATAATTGGGGACCTAAGGACAATTCGGAAAAAGACCGAATAATGTTTACTGGAAAAAAGGTATCATCAATCCACAAGATCGATTGCCAAATGCCTCAACTATACACGAATGTCTTGGAACGTCAAATGCAGACCTTTACCAAGTCTGGAAAAAGACAAACATCGTCCTCAAGCAGAGGAATGGTCGCTTGTTCGTGAAGGCGCTATCAAGTCACTGATTCATTGTGCGCAAAAAAGAACATAACAAAAAAGTTGGGTTTCAAAATCCAAACAGCAGACGAAGGGGAGGACGCCGCAAAGCCTGCGCAGGAAAACAAATGGTACGTGCCGCTGTTTGTTGACCGGACAGAACTCTTTCTTCTCTCCCTTCAAAATCAGAAAAACTGTAAAATCAGGAAGACCCAACTAACGAAAGGCAAAGGAAATGCCTGATTATCTATTCTGGAGAATGGCTGACGAACTCCCCATGTCGTGGAGATGACCCAAATAGAATAAAGTGACCCGATGGCAGTAGTCAGCGGCTAGTGACGTGTCCACCTCTGCAAAAGACAACCATTCTAACCATGCTTTACAACATGTTGTTGTTGACTAGACCAGGTGGGGGGTGCCTCAGCATTCGCAGTTAACTGAAGCTCCCTGAAGCAATGAAACTGCAAACGAGATAGAGCGTCAGCCACTATATTAATCTTACCTGGCACGTGACGTGCCTTAAAAACATTTTTATGCAGCAAACAAGTTAAAACAAGACGACACAACAGTGCCAAAACCGTCAGAGAATGAGAAGTCAGCCTATTTATTGCCATAACCGCCCCTTTATTGTCCAACCAAAATTGAATAGGTCAGACAATGAGGGTCCCACAATTTAATAGTTCCAAACGAGGTTTTTTGTCAAACCTTGACTTGAGCTATCCGGAGACCAATGGGACGTCGATCAATGGTCTGTGAAAATTGCCACATAACCCAAAGAATCTGCCACCTCCGTGAGGAGGTATAAGGCATCACCATTGACTTCCAGTTCCGGAAAATAAATAACACTGTTGTAAACATGCAAAAATTGCAGCCAAACCCGAAGGTCATCCTTCAAAGGTTTTGGCAAACTAATAAAATGATGAAGCCATCAAAACACCCATCATTGCCAAATGTTGGCTGCTAGTGATAAAACACCCTGGTCCATATATGTGTCACTACTCCCAGAAGATGATAAGGAAAACCTGCTTGCGGGACTACCAGACCATCTCTGGGCTGCTGGACGCACGGATGTTGGAAAGCTCCTGGTCCCTCCTGTTAAAGTAGAGCTGAAAGCTGGCGCCCCGCTTCCAAGGAAGATGTAGTATCCCTTGAGTATGGCACAGTCAGATGCCATATCTCAAACAGTCCGAGACTTTTTGAAAAAGGGGGTTGTTAAATAGATTATATTCCTTTGTAACACTCCTTTGTACCCAGTGAAAAAGTGAGACGGGCGAACCCATTTAGTACCGGATGGTACATCACGTACCTGCTGTCAATGAAGCCACAGTTTTTTTTTAACACCCCCATTGTTCTCAATCCACACACCTTGTTGGGTCAGGTTCCCGCTACCTCTACCCACTTCACTGTGATTGATTTGGCAAATGCTTTCTTTTCAGTACCACTACATCCAGACAGTTGGTATTTGTCTTCACACATGAGGGTAAACAGTATACCTGGATGGTGGTGCTGCCGCAGGGGGCCCAGATCTTTTGTCAGATTGGAACTTATCACATCCGGAGGTCGTGCTCCTGCAATATGTTGATGACTTATTGATCTGCTGTCCGTCTAAGGACATCTGTGTATAGGCTTCCCTGAGTACAGGCACTCCTTTCTGGCTGATCATGGCTGCAAGGTTTCAAAAGCGAAACTTTGCTTTTGCTGCATTACTGTTACCTTTTGGGGCATTGTATTTCACCTAGGGTAAAACATCTCACCCCTGAACGTAAGTAGGCTGTTGAGGACAACCCTTTGTCCAAAAACGTGAATGCACCAAGGACATTTTTGGGCTTTGTTTCTTATTGCAGACCTTGGATACGCAATGCCTCAAGTTTGATGCAGCCTCTTGATGATTGTTTGTCTTCTAGTCTCTTCCACCTTACATATGAGGCGGTCGATGCCTTTTATGTCCTAAAGCTGCCAATTTTGTCCTCCTCCGCACTGGGCCTACCAGATTATGCCAAACCATTCAGATTGTATTGTACAGAAGTGAATGGCCATGCCTCAGCTGTCTTCACCCAACAGCATGGCCAGCAACAATGCCGTATGGCATTTTATTCAGCCAGGCTTGACCCTGTGGCCAGAGGTGCCCCTTCCTGCTTCAGCGTTGTAGCAGCTGTACAAGCCATGCTTGATAAAAGCTCTGAGATAGTCCTGAACCACAAAGCAACAGTGCTTGTTCCTCATGATCTATCCTTACGCAAGTACAGCCTAAGCATCTTTCTGTTACCCGCCATTTGAGAATGCAGTGTTCCATCCTGTTGCCTGACAATGTTACTGTCCAAAGGTGCAATACTTTGAACACAGACACCTTGTTACCTCTGGAGAGAAGGAAGAGTTAGGGCACTTAAAAACATTTTCTTCCAGAGGAAGAGGCTCATGACTATTTGCAGATGATATCACAGGAGACAGTGGGGTTTGACCATGTGGTAGATCAGCCATTAGATTGTCCAGATCATGTGCTCTTTGTGGATGGATCGAGGTATGGCCAGGATAGCAGGTACTACACAGGTTGGGCAGTGGTGACTCCGTATGAGACTCTTAAAGCAGAACTTTTGCCTCCACCCAAGAAGCAGAGCTAAAGGCTCTTAAAGGGGTTGTCCCACGAAAAATATTCTACAGTTTTCAAACAAGCACCTGGATCTGAATACTTTTGTAATTGCATGTCATTAATTTTTTTTTTATAGTTAGAGTTATTCAATAAAATGTATCTGTATAGGACCACTTAATTTCTTATTTCTTTGACCTATTCACTGAACAGGCCGCACATGCTCAGTTTCAATTTTTAACTGCCCCCTGAGCTGTGATAGGGAGAGTGGAGACACGCCTCCTTAGCTGCAGCAGAAAAGACACTCCCCTTGAGCTGTCAGCTTGATATAAATCTAGCAGAGCAATGAATGGGGAGATCTCTGGATCCATGTGAGGTACAGGGCTGGTTCTAGCTTTGTTAGAAAGAGATTGTCATGTACTAGATGATGTCTGATTTTAATTTTTTACATTATTTGTGGGTAACCCCTTTAAGATCGCGTGCACACATGCAGATGGAAAAATCAGCCAACATTTACACTGATTCAAGGTATGCCTTTAGGATAGTCCTTGACTATGGGGCCATTTGGAAAGCCATGCTATGGAACTAAAATACGATCTATATAAATCCACACATTTTGGCACAGACTACCCACCCCTAAGACTATAGGTATTTTAGCACCATTTATCACCTCACTTCCCTCATACGTGAGGGATACTATGGATCTGTTGAAGAGACTTGAAGGTATTACTGTTGATAAGAATGCAATTTTGGGCAGTATTCATGTGGAGGCCCTGTATTCCTCAATACCCCACGAGGCTGGACTCCAAGCAGTTAGCTATTATCTTAATATGCGGGGTCAACAATACCAGCCACACAATTCATTTGTTCTACGCCTTTTACAATTTTTTTTGACACACAACCTTCTCTTCAACAGCAGACTTTACCACCTCAGGGGCACTGCAATGGGTTGCTCTTGTGCACCGTCATATGCAAATTTGCTCCTGGGCTGGTGGGAAGCCAGCAGTCTTCAGGGAAGTGTAATGAACAGTTACCGAACCCATCTTGTTATGGGCTAGGTATATTGATGACATTTTCCTGATTTGGAAGGACAAAAAAGAGGCTTTTGCCACGTTCATTGCTTGGTTGGGTGACAACACTATTGGCCTCAAGTTCACACATGAATGTAATGAACATGCACTTCCATTCCTCGGAACTGAACCCGAGTTCGGGAAATGTTTTTTTTTTTACAGTAGAAATTAATTTATTACGTTATTACACAAAGTCTCGCGAGACTTCGCAAAGTAATAGCTTCGGCTCATCTGAGCCAATACATTCTAAAACTGTATGGAGCTCCGTACAGTATTCAAACGAAGTATCATGCGAATCGACTTCGGATGTTTCACCCGAAGTGGATTTGCTCATCCCTAGTGACCACACATTCAGCATCAGCTTGTATTAATTAACTCCTCTGGTGCTGTGATCCTGTGTTTTAATTTCACAAGTTTTAGCACAGGATGTGTCCTCCTTTATTAGTTGCCTCAATTCCATTGCATCAGCAGCCCATGTCCGTTGCTGCCCTGCTATGTTTATTAGGAACAATATTCTTTTAATTACAATTACTCCCTTACTGCTCACTCACTCCTTGCTTAAGCTTAGGTTCCAAGCTGTCTAGGTAACCAGTGAAGATGTGCTATTTTGTCTGCCAGTGCACCAAACTTTTGCCTGTTTACCGACTTCGATGTCTAACCCAACCTCAAATTTGTTGGATGCACACAATCCCTCCCTGCCCTGACCTCGGATTAGTTTCTCAGATATGCATGAACCCTGCCTATCCTGACCTTGGCCTGTTTCCTCACTAAAAGTATTGCCTGATCCTTTGCACTGGGGTCTCTCAACCCTGTGGGTCAACTGCCAACTACACTAGGACTATTCCAGGAGTTAGCAGCCTTGTTGGTTCCCTGCAGTGAGGTCTGCATCCCTGCACAGGGTAAATATCATGGGACCAGCATGACAACGCCCATAGGTTAAGCCTAAAGCCAAACCGGTAAGTAGGAACAGTGGGTCCACACCCACTATTACAAATTCATCAGTTTTCTTCATATCTCTTTTACCTCCTGATCCTTAAAAAACTTTCATTACACTTGCAATAATTTCTAAATTTCTATAATAATTTCTGACTTCATAATAACCCACTGCTTTCCTATCAAGTTCATCCTTCAATTACATGCCATCATCATTTGGGAACCCATTTCTGCAGTTTAATGTTGAGAAAAATCTGTTACGGCACTCAAGAACCACTTTACCGACCTTGCTTCTCATTCAGCCCGAACCTGGTGCTCATCTTCTGCTCCCTTGCAGGGGGGTTTGGCTGCAGGGGTCGCCTGTGTCCCAGTAGACAGCAGCCTGTTTCTTTACTGCAAGGCCTCATCCCTCTGCCCTTAGGGCATGCACACTCTTAAAGAGCACTCTAATTCACACCAATCAATGGCTGGTCACCTTTGGGTACATAAGACCTCCTCTATGGGACGATGCCTAAGCAATAAGTTACCTAATATGTACTGAGTTCTGAATGTTTCCCGGTTATTGACCTTCCATTGCCTGTAATGACCCGTACCTGTCCTCTTAATTGAATCTTTCCTTCCTCCCCAACCTCAGGCTGTTTATCGGTTTAATCATACTCTGCCTGCCCTAAGCGCCATTTTGTTTGATCCTTTGGTGTCCTGCACTGGTGTCTCTGAACCCTGTAAGTAAGCGGTCAGTCACACGGAGACTAGTCCAGGAGGTAGTGGAATGGCTGTTCTCCTTAAAGTGAAGGGCACATCCTTCTACAGGGGTTAAAAGATGAATACCAAGGGACTGCCACCATAACGCCCCTAGATTTAGCCCAAAGCCAAATGTATTGGTTGATAGTGATTCCACGCCTGGTAACAGTTTGCTCAGGCCATGGGCCCCACTGGCTCACCCAAAATAGGCCTATCTGAAGTTTATAAGTAACTAACCACTCAGCATGGTCGCCAAGAGCAACTCCTGCAGTATCTGTACTCCATTTCAGTCTGCCTGAATGCCTTGAACACTACCACTCCAGAACCACCATCTGAAGCCACATCGCCTGCATTGTCACTACCACAAGTTGCGGCCCAGTCTGCATCTGCCGATTTCCCCATATTATGAAGGGGATCCTAAGTCACGCCAAGGTTTTCTAAATCTATGCACCATCTACTTTTAGCTACAAGCCCACTAGTTCCCTACTGACGGTGCAAAATACCCTTTGAAAACAAAATTCCACAAAGTCAGGGAACTACCAAAGTCGGTAACTACCAGCTTTCCCTTAACTCCGTAGATTCTAGGGCAATATCTTATCAAATGAAAGAATAAAGAGACATAGGCCCAATACACAGATATTTTTTAATGATACATGTTTGACACAGTTATATAAAGTCTAAGGGAATCATGTGATTGATCCCCCGATTGTAGCACAGGGTCATTTACTCTGTTTCATGCGGTAGTTTTCTTAAAATTATCCAGAACCCAAGAGCGCGTGCAGTACATTTAGCGGCCTCCAGACCTCAGTCCTGATTTTAAGAAAACTACTGAATGAAACAAAAGTAAGTGACCCTGCACGGCCTCTCGGATAGGGCAGCATAAACTCAGTGACACATTGCCTTCAATGTAAAATATTCTCTGCACATGGTGGATATATAGGTGCGTTATCTGGATTGTATTTGCTATTTGGATAAGACATTTATCGGTAATTTCATGCATTTCTTAGGCTGCCTGTAAGCAATGCGACCTCGACAACAGGATCTGCATGTGGCTTAAAGCCAAGTGCGCTGCATCGCTTGTGCATGCTATTTCAGAAAAGCATCGTGTACCATTGCCGGCTAACAATTACAGATGTGTCCCAGCAATTAGCGGTGGTCTGCCTGCAGACCCCACTGCCCGGGCCTCATTGTGTACGGCCTAACTTAATCCTCATTTAGCTGATTTCCCTAACCACTGGATGACATGTAACTGTTGTCTTTTTCGTGTGTTATTTGTAGATTTTTTTTTAAATTTTTTTTTAAAAAAAGGATGCTTTCTTGATGAATTCTTTAAAAGGAGGATGAAATCCACCGATTATCAAGGCACAAAGCCTTGTAGGGCTAGCTGAGCCGAACGTAATGATACCTTTCACTTAGCAATTCGTTGCTTTATTCTGGAGAAGTACTTTTCATCCATTTTCATATTAGCAGTGCACGGAGGGCGGAGCCTATAAATTCTGTGCACTCTTGCTTCTCCTGCCAGCCCCCTCCTCTCTTCCTGTGTAGTCATCTTGTCTGGCGATGTCACTCAAGCAAGAGAGAGACGCACTGATGGAGGAAGCAGGAGGAGCAAGAATGCAGAGGGTGCCTTAGGCCTTCCTCTAGTGCACTTAACTGCTCATTGCATATGGATTCAAAAGTACATATTCTCCAGAATAAAGGAACAAATCCCTAAGTGAAAGGCATCATTACATTCAGCTGAGCTAGTCCTACAAGGCATAGTGTCTGGTTTACCAGTGAATTTACTGGCAACAAATAGGAATGAGCGAATCGACTTCGGATGAAACATCCGAAGTCGATTCACATAAAACTTCGTTCTAAGGCTCCATTCACATGTCCTGTTTTTCTTTCCTGATTCGATCCTGATTAGAGATGAGCGAGCATGCTCGAGTGCCATTTTTGTGTATTAGCGTACGCTTTTTAAAATTCGTACGCTATTCATACGCATATTTTAATCTATACGCAAATGTGTACAAATTCAATTTGTACGCTATTCGTACGCATTTGCGTATAGATTAAAATATGCGTATGAATAGCGTACGAATTTTAAAAAGCGTACGCTAATACACAAAAATGGCACTCGAGCATGCTCGCTCATCTCTAATCCTGATCCTGATCCATTCATTTCAATGGGTCCTGAAAAAATCAGGATCGAATCAGGAAAGAAAAACAGGACGTGTGAATGGAGCCTAATACTGTTTCCCACAGCCGAAGTTATTACTTCACGAAGTCTCGGGAGACTTCACGTAATAACTTCATAAATTCATTTTTACTGTAAAAAAAAAAAAAAATTTCTGAGCTCGAGTTTGGGAAATGGTTTTTTACAGTAAAAATGAATTTATGAGGTTATGACGCAAAGTCTCTCAAGACTTCGAAGTAATAACTCCGTTCTAATTCTGTTTCCCACAGCCGAAGTTTTATGTGAATCCAGGGGCGTAGCTAAAGGCTCATGGGCCCTGGTGCAAGAGTTCAGCTTGGGCCCCCCTTCCCTCAGTGCTTTGTGTGTCTTCCTATGTGGCACAAGGGTCTTTGGGCCCCCTCGGGCTCCTGGGCCCGGTATCGACTGCTACCTCTGCACCCCCTATAGCTATGCCCCTGTGTGAATCGACTAATAACTTCGGCTCATCAGAGCTCTCGCTCCGTACAGTATTAGAACAACGTTTTATGCGAATCGACTTCGGATGTTTCATCCGAAGTCAATTCGCTCATCCCT
Organism: Rhinella marina; assembly: GCA_900303285.1. Taxonomy (NCBI): domain Eukaryota; kingdom Metazoa; phylum Chordata; class Amphibia; order Anura; family Bufonidae; genus Rhinella; species Rhinella marina. Next base: position 185,525 of record ONZH01011533.1, read on the forward strand.
AGCGACAAACTACCTTTGATATTTAAAAAGACATGATATATGGATAAAATGTTTCCACATTCTGAACATTAAAATATTTTTCCTGTGGGAATTCGCTGATGTGTGATAAGACTTGACTTCACTCTGTAATGTTTCCCACATTCTTAAAATAAAAATGGCTACAAGGCTGTGTGAATTTTCTGATGGCTAAGAAGATGTGATTTACGGTTAAAACTTTTCCCACAGTCCGAGCACGAAAATGGCTTCTCCCCTGTGTGAATTAGTTCATGTCTAACAAGATGCGATTTACGGTGAAAACATTTCCCACATTCAGAACACGAAAACGACTTCTCCCCTGTGTGAATTTTCTCATGCATAACGAGATGCGATTTACGTTTAAAACATTTCCCACATTCTGAACATGAAAATGGCTTCTCCATTGTGTGCATTATCTCATGTTTAGCAAGATGTGCTTTATAGCTGAAACGTTTGTCACATTGTGAACATGAAAATGGCATCTCCCCTGTGTGAATTCTCTGATGTTTAACAAGATCTGACTTATGGTTAAAACATTTCCCACATTCTGAGCATGGAAATGGCTTCTCCCCCGTATGAATTTTCTCATGTACAATAAGATCTGACATACGGTTAAAACGTTTTTCACATTTTGTGCAGGAAAATGGCTTTGCCCCTGTGTGAATTCTCTCATGTATAAGAAGAACGGATTTGCGATTAAAACGTTTGTTACATTCTGAACATGAAAATGGCCTTTCCCCTGTGTGAATTCTCTTATGTGTAACAAGAATTGATTTGCGGTTAAAACGTTTCCCACATTCTGAGCATGAAAATGTCTTCTCCCCTGTGTGAGGTTTTTGAACCCTTTTGCGGTGACTTTTATTTTTCTTCACGGTCTTTGATGAATCAGGAGACCCATCTGAGATAACGACTTGCTCTTCATATGCATCTTCTGGGACACCACAATCATCTGTATTAAAATATGAAGATATGAGTTGTTCCTCTGAGCTCTCAGAAGACAGTCAACTGCCAAGGACAAATCTGATTATTATTTTTATATACTATAACCTTAAAGGGGTTGTCCGAGTTATTTTTTTGTTCTTTATGTTTCTAACTTGTCAGGTAGAACAACTTTCCCATATACTCTGGTTTCTCAGAGTTGACTGAGGGTCACATGACCTGTGATGTCACCTTATCTCCCTGCTCTGTGATGTTTCGTGTACAAGCCTCAGAGTTCAGATAACAGTCTGTACATAAGACGTCACTGGCCACGCCCCCTTTCTTTGCCGGCTCCTGCTATCTGCTCTCTCCCTGGATTCCTTCAGCTAAAATATTAACCCCTTCAGCCAGAACACACTGAGGGCTCAAGGCTTTACAACAAATAGTAGCTGCAGCAGTGAGAGGAGACAAATGCTGGGCAAGGAGCTATAGAAGAATTGTACAAGAACAGTTAGGGAGAATTTCCTGTGTGTATCAGCAGTGTCATTGTACAGCTGGGACTTGTAGTCCTACACATACAACATGCTGCTGAGTATTCCAGCAGGCAGACATGTCACTCAGCACTTGTATTCACTGCCTTTGCAGAGAAGGGGGGAGGGGCAGAGATTGTTATTACTGCATGTAAACAAAGGCTAGAAGAGAACCAGGGAAATGAGGAAATAGATTTTTTTTGCCTAAAACTTGCTGAACTTAGTTATTGCCCATCAGATTTACAGTGCTATTTTTTTTTTCATAACTTGGACAACCCCTTTAACACTATATTTATTAAAACAAATCCATACAGATTTCAAAAGCATAGAGCAAAATTAAATTATTGATGTAACAGTAGACCAGTAGATGATGATGTTAGGTCACCAGGCTGTTCTCTTGTATTTTCCACTCTTGTGTTGAAGCATCTTCATAGGTTGACATTTCAGTGTGTCCATCACCTCTCTTTTTCTAGTGAAATGCTCAGTGGAGAATCATGAAGGGATTTGTGAGTCAGTTCTATTAGATGGTGTCCGTCTCACACACTTGACGGTTACATGCACTGTAGCACTGTGTTACAGGGCTGAGATTCAGTCCTGTTTTCATATTTAAATTTAGACACATGGTTGAGTGACTAACATCACTTTGCCATGTGGTTCAGTAGTCATGACTCCACCCCTTCCTGTGCTTACATCACAGGTACAAGGAGTTGGGGGAAGCTGGTGTTAATATACCTGGCCACTGGGGCATGCCTGTCCAGACCAGCTTCCTGTGAAGTCTTAGATGGAGGAAGGAGAACCAGGGGGGTAGCTATAGGGGGTGCAGAGGAAGCAGTCGCTACCAGGCCCAGGAGCCTGAGGGGGCCCAAAGACCCTTGTGCCACATAGGAAGACACACAAAGCACTGAGGGAAGGGGGGCCCAAGCTGAACTCTTGCACCTGGGCCCATGAGGCTATAGCTACGCCCCTGAGGAGGACCATCATACATTCTAAGGCTAAGTATATTTTGTCTATATTGTTAGACTAGACTATAGGCCAGTTACATGGTGTATGTATACTGATGTGACCATGATATTGAAAGTATTTGTATATGTTGTAGTAAATTGTAGTTGGAGTAAAGGTGTCTTTTATGTTAGATCTGCAAGAGTTGTGTGTTATTCCTGGTGATACCAAGGCAACTTACTATAGCTGTGTATCTGTAACTGTGTTTATTATCCCTGGACTGTGACAGCACTGTGTTTATTATCCCTGGACTGTGACATCACTGTGTTCATTATCCCTGTACTGTGACATCGCAGTGTTTATTATCCCTGGACTGTGACATCACTGTGTTCATTATCCCTGTACTGTGACATCGCAGTGTTTATTATCCCTGTACGGTTACATCACTGTGTTTATTATCTCTGTACGGTGACATCACTGTGTTTATTATCTCTGTACTGTGACATCACTGTGTTTATTATCCCTGTACAGTGACATCGCTGTGTTTATTATCTCTATACGGTGACATCACTGTGTTTATTATCTCTGTACTGTGACATCACTGTGTTTATTATCCCTGTACAGTGACATCGCTGTGTTTATTATCTCTGTACGGTGACATCACTGTGTTTATTATCTCTGTACTGTGACATCACTGTGTTTATTATCCCTGTACGGTGACATCACTGTGTTTATTATCTCTGTACGGTGACATCACTGTGTTTATTATCTCTGTACTGTGACATCACTGTGTTTATTATCCCTGTACAGTGACATCGCTGTGTTTATTATCTCTGTACTGTGACATCACTGTGTTTATTATCCCTGTACAGTGACATCGCTGTGTTTATTATCTCTGTACGGTGACATCACTATGTTTATTATCTCTGTACTGTGACATCACTGTGTTTATTATCCCTGTACAGTGACATCGCTGTGTGTATTATCCCAGTGCAGGAAGAGGTAAGTGGTCTGTGTTTGTTTTCTATTTTTCAGGGTCGTGAATGCAGAGGACTACGTCGGATTCGGTGGACTACGTCGGACCAGTGTTTTGGTTTTTTTTTAATAAAATGGTCAAACAGGGGTCTGGGGAGTGTTTATTTCAATAAAATGTTTTATACTTGTGTGTGTGTATTTTTTTTACAATACTACAGTTTTAGTAATTAAGGCTATCTACAGACGGCCCTGATTACTAATACTGGGCTTAGTGCTTGCCGGTATGGCAGGCCAGCACTAACCCCAACATCTATTATCTCGGCACCCACCGCCACCAGGGGTGCCGGGAAGAGCCGGGTACCCGCAGGACCGGACCTTCTAAATTGAGGGTCTGGCTCTGGGGCGGCTGCAGGCTGGTACCATTAGGCTGGGAAGGGCCAATAACCGTGTCCCTTCCCACCCATTTTTGTAAAAAAAATGGCGTGGGGTCCCCCCCTTTTTCCTTCGCCAGCCAGATGCAACCAGCAGCGGCAGCCTGGCACTAGCAGGGTGGGAAGGGACACGGTTATTGGCCCTTCCCAGCCTAATGGTACCAGCCTGCAGCCGCCCCGAGCCAGACCCTCAATTTAGAAGGTCCGGTCCTGCGGGTACCCGGCTCTTCCCGGCAACCCTGGTGGCGGTGGGTGCCGAGGTAATAGATGTTGGGGTTAGTGCTGGCCTGCCATACCGGCAAGCACTAAGCCCAGTATTAGTAATCAGGGCCGTCTGTAGATAGCCATAATTACTAAAACTGTAGTATTGTAAAAAAAAAAATACACACACAAGTATAAAACATTTTATTGAAATAAACACTCCCCAAGACGCCTGTTTGACCATTTTATTAAGAAAAAAAAAAAAGCTGGTCCGACGTAGTCCTCTGCATTCACGACCCTGAAAAATAGAAAACAAACACACAAACACAGACCACTTACCTCTTCCTGCACTGGGATAATACACACAGCGATGTCACAGTGCAGGGATAATAAACACAGTGATGTCACCGTACAGGGATAATAAACACAGTGATGTCACTGTACAGAGATAATAAACACAGTGATGTCACAGTACAGGGATAACAAACACAGATATTTCTTTATGGTGGGCCCCAAGAATTATTTCCTCTGGTGGCCCCTAGGTACTCCAGTCCGACCCTGCTGTGCTTGGTGAGCACAGAGAAGGCCATGGCGCTCACAGGAGTGCCGCTGCATTCGCGAACAGCTGATTGGCGGGGTCCCCGGGTGTTGGACTCATACTAATCAGATATTGACGACCCATCGAGAGGACAGAACATGGACGGCGCACTAACTGCTCCCGCGCCATCTAGCCTGACGAAAAGCACCCAACCAGGGCCGAAACGTTGTCATTGGCTGCAATTGGCTACCCACTGGTGTGATGTAATGCCCAAATAAAAATCAATGAACTGATCCTTTGAGTGCCGTCTCAAATCTCTTGACAAATACTTATCTGGGTACCCAAGGTGGAGGATACCACTATTGAGACGTGCACCTCCCCAAGCAATTAGTGTTTGAGTGCTGTGGCCAACAACCAATGTTCCATCGAGAGGATAGGTCATCAATATGTCAATCTCGGAAAACCTATTTTGAAGGGGTGCTCTGGGAACTAGTTTAAATGGCTGCAATCAGTCAGTCCTAGGATGTGAGTACGAAGTGTTTCAGAGCTGTCTGGAGGCAGGACCTATTTACATCCGGCGCTTGGCTCCTCACTGCATTCACTTTATATTAATCAAGCTTTCCAGAATGGCTTTATCACTATCTATTGCAGGACTTCTGCTCTAGAACATCATACTTACCTCTGGACTCTGGGGCAGTGGAAACGTTTTCTGTGGAGTGATGAATCGTACTACTCTATGTGGTGGTCTGGTGGATGAGACTGGGTTTGGTAGAGGAAGAATAAAGCTATGGGGTTGTATTCAGGGCTTGGCCTAAGCTCCTTAGTTCAAGTGAAGGGAAATCTTAATGCTTCAGCTTACCAAGACATTTGTGTGTCCAAAGCAACATTGTCCAAATTTATACAAATTTTCATTTCTTGTAGTTCCACAAGGTTGCAGGTGACCGGCCAATGAAAGCTCTCACTTCCCCTGTGCCGTAACCCCCCCCCCCCCGCCCTATAATCATACAGAAGCAATTGCAGATGGCATAATGACCCAGTAAGAAATCTACCTTTATTACACTTACAAAATCAATGATTTAAATAGGCCTATCGTGTCATAAAAGCTCCATATGATGCACAGCAAGTACTTGCCTGATGCAGGATTTAGCTGATTTGTTGAGTTCTGGATATTTACCTAAAGGCAACAGACACACTCCAAAATCTTGTAGAAAGCCTTCCCAGAAGGGTGGAAGCTGATTTAGCGGCAAAAGGGGAAACAACTCCATATTAAAGCCTATAGACTAAAAATGGGAGGTCATAATAGCTACTGTAGGTCTAATGAGTAGGTGTCCAAATACATTTCTCCATATAGTATATTTTTCGCCTCTCTCCACTTTGTAAACTTCACAGTGTAGCAGTAGGGAAAATAAGTATTTGATACACTGGCACTTTTGCAAGTTTTCCCACCTACAAAGCATGGAGAGGTCTGTCATTTTTATCGTAGGTACACTTCAACTGTGAGAGACAGAATCTAAGAAAAAATCCCGAAAGTCACATTGTATGATTTTCAAATAATTAGCATTTTATTACATGAAATAAGTATTTGATACAATAGAAAAACCAAACTGAATATTTGGTCAGACCTTTTCCTGTAGTTCTTGACCAAGCTTGAACACTGCAGCAGGGATTTTGGCCCACTCCTCCATAAAGATCTTCTCCAGATCTTTCAGGTTTTGGGCCTGGCGCTGGGCTACATTGACTTTCAGCTCCCTCCAAAGATTTTCGATTGGGTTCAGGTCTGGAGACTGGCTAGGCCACTCCAGGAATTTGAAATGCTGCTTACTGAGCCACTCCTTAGTTGCCCTGGCTGTTTGTTTCAGGTCATTGTCATGCCGGAAGACCCGTCTTCAATGCTCTTACCGAAGGAAGGAGGTTGTTGGCCAAAATCTTGCGATACATGGCCCTATCCATCCTCCCTTCAATACGATTCAGTCATCCTGTCCCCTTTGCAGAAAAGCCCCCCCCAAAGTATGACGTTTCCACCCCCATGTTTCATGGTTGGAACGGTGTTCTTGGGGGTTGTACTCATCCTTCTTCCTCCAAACACAGTAAGTGGCATTAATACCAAAAAGTTCTATTTTCGTTTCATCTGACCACATGACCTTCTCCCATGCCTCTTCTGGATCATACAGATGGTCACTGGCGAACGTCAAAGGGGCCTGGACATGTGCTGGAGAGAGTAGGTGGATCTTGCGTGCCCTGCAGGATTTTATTGCATGACTGCATAGTGTGTTACTAATGGTAATCTTTGAGACTGTGGTCTCAGCTCTCTTCAGGTCATTGACCAGTTCCTCACTTGTAGTTCTGGGCCGATTCCTGACCTTTCTCAGAATCATGCTTACCCCATGAGGCGAGATCTTGCATGGAGCCCCAGACCGAGATAGATTGACAGTCATCTTGTGTTTCTTCCATTTTCTAATAATTGCGCCGACAGTTGTTGCCTTCTCACCAATCTCTTGCCTATTGTCCTGTAGCCCATCCCAGCCTTGGGCAGGTCTATAATTTTATCCCTGGTGTCCTTAGACAGCTCTTTGGTCTTGGTCATGGTGGAGAGGTTGCAATGTGATTGATTGTGTGGACAGGTGTCTTTTATCCAGGTAACGAGTTCAAACAGGTGCAATTAATACAGGTAATGAGTGGAGGACAAAGGAGCCTCTTAAAGAAAAACTGGTCCGTGAGAGCCAGAATTCTTGCTCGTTGGTAGGTTATCCAGTACTTTCATGCAATAAAATGCATATTAATTATTTAAAATCTTACGATGTGATTTTCTGGATTTTTTGTTTTCAGATTCTGTCTCACAGTTGAAGTGTACCTAGAGACCTCTCCATTCTTTGTAGGTGGGAAAACTTACAAAAATCGCCAGTGTATCAAATACTTATTTTCCCCAATGTATGATTATAAAAAAAAAATCATGAATCCAAACCCATAATTGGTGTCCCATGAAGTGACTACAAGAGAGGCCCTCATTCAGGCTTCTTGAGCTCAATGCACCCATTTGATAGATCCAGTTGGCTTCATCTTATAGAATAATAAAATATCCAAATTTCTTTTTCTGGGGTCTAGGTTAATCAACAAAAGTCTCCAGAAATTCAGAGCCTTGTGACCTCCTTGATGGTAATATCTACTGTGCCTTACCAACAGATATTCTTTTTCTGAATTTATTGTGTTACTTATGTTGAAGTCTCTACGACATAGTTCTTGTATGGTCTTCCCTAACTTATCATTTCTCTCAGCTCCACATGGCCACACAGATAATTCCTTTAATGTTGCAGTTAATAAACTGCCTGATCACACAAGTCTTTATATCCATTGCATTTATAAGCAGTTTTTTGACGCAAGATAAAAATCACGGCTCAGTGGAGCCAGAATTTTCACTAAACTAAATCTCTGTTGATCTTCTAATTTGTTCCAGACACAAGAAGGTACTGAATAGTAGACCACCTTTAACACCTGAGATGGTGTTATAGTTCGCTTCAATTGCATTCTGCATTTTCGTCCACCTCCCAATAACTATTGAACTCCTTTGAGAACACTGTTCCAAAGTTGCTGGTCATCCCAGTTTTCGCTAGACTATTACTTTGATTTCTCAACTTTACTAGTAGCCTACTGTTTCTAAAGATCTTCGAGACTTTGTTCCCATCTTCTATACCTGTGCCAAGGACAAGTATCTGAAACAAACCTGTAGAACTCCTTCCGCTGACAGAGGTTCCGTGGCAGCATATCTCCATGGATTTTATCACCAACCTGCCTTCTTCCCCTGGCCACATGCTAATCTCAGTGGTGGTTGATCTATTCTCGAAAATGGCCGACTTTGTGCCTCTACCTGGTCTTCCAGTAGGAGTACAGTTCACCTCTAGGTTTTGGAGAGCCATCTGTGAGCTATTGAAAATCAAACTGGACTTTTCCTCAGCCCATCATCCATGGTCCAATCTTCAGGTGGAGCATATCAATCAGATCCTGGTCAAGTATCTGCGAAACTTTATCTTCACGTTATAATTGAGGCAGCCTACTTTGCTCTCTTTGGTGGGTGGAGTTTTTTAATTTTTAGAACCACCATTCTAGCGATTCTTCCGGTAATACTCCTTTCTTCATAGTTTATGGCTGTGAATTAAGGGTTCTTCTTCTTTTACCTGTCTCCTCTGGAGTTCCAGCAGTTGACTGTCAGCAACTTCACCTAGATCTGGTAAGAACCAAAACCATCCCTACTAACAGGCCTCTACTCACATAAGGAAGTTTGCCGATCACAGGACTCTACCTCAACTTTCTTCTGCTTTCCTCAAGAAACATCAGAATTTCCTCAAGCACATCAGAGTTGGCACCTCATTTCATTGGTCCTTTTGAGGTGCTGAAACAATTGAACCAGGTTTGTTATTGTTATTGTAAGCTATGACTTCCTGCCTTGTTAGTTATTCCTAAATTTGCGTGTTTCTCTCCTCAAACCAGTTGTGTTCAGTCAGTATTCCAGAAGGTCTGCTCCTGCTTCTCCTGTCAGCACAGAAAGGGTGTACGAATTTAAGAGTATTCTGAACATTAGAGATAAAACTTTTTTTCTGAGAGACTGGAAAGGTTTTTGTGTGGAGGAAAGGTCTTGGCATCACTTTGAGAACATTGATACTTCTGCTCCATTGAAAAAATTCCTGCAACTGCCTGGACCAAAGCATAAGGTGGGGGTTACTTGCCTGCTGCCATCCCCTTGCTCCTCAGGCGTGCACAATCCCCAGCTCTTAAAGGGCCAGCATGCGCAAACTAATTCACACCAGTCAATGGTTGGTCACCTTCATGTTCTCCTCTAGGGAAGGGTGAGTGAGCAACAGGTTACCTTGCTAGTTCCTGCAGAGGTGTGCTGTATTTGTTTGTCTACCTGTGTAAGGAGTTCTGCCATTTCCCAGATATTGACACTATATTACATGTCCTTCACTTCAGACTGTTTAATGTATTCGTACTCTGCTTCCCCGATCTCCAACTGATCCCTCAGTGTTCAACACCAGTGTCTCTAACCCCAGTGGGTCAGCTATCAGTCAAACAAAGACTACTCGAAGTAGAGGCTTAGGAGTTCCCATGCAGCAAATTCCAGATCCCTGTAGAGGAGTTAATGGCTGAAGAGAATCTCCAAGTGAATGTTGAACTTTAATCTATGTCTTAGCACTTCAAAGTGAGTTTCGTCATAAAAATGTAAAAATCACATCTATCCACTCTTAAGACTACATTCTTGATGCTTCTTTGCCAAAGACATGCACTTCTTCTTGGTTCTTGACAAGTTGTCACTGACATCGACCCCAAGGAATGTTCTTCGGCTTGTTTTTTTTGAGCATTGATGATGCTTATTCTCCACATTAGAGCATTATCACATGGAGTTTCTTCCATGGCGTCCTTTCCTGAAATTTTCTGTTAGACTCAGCAAATCATCCAGTTTCACATTCTTGAAACACTCAATTCCTCTACTAATCTGTGCGTTTTATTTAGTTTTTTTTTTTTTTTTAACAGTAATAATTTTAGCGCTTTCAAAGAGTGATATCCATCTCTAAACCAGAAGGTAAAAAGCTTGGAAAATACAATGGCCATCTCAAGGAGAATCAATGACATTCACTTTCATCTCCCAATTAATTTTCAGACGACTGTGACTGTTAGACATCTAATTATCTTCTGATAGTATAGCACATTGTTTTTATATAATCTGTGAAATCACATATATATAATTCTGCGGAGTGTCCATTCTGTGCCGTCCACAAATTTATAGAACACGTCCTATTGTTGTACGGATTACAGACAAGGATAGGACTGTTCTGTTAGGGGCCAGCCATTCCATTCCACAAAATGTTGAATGTACACGGCCGGTATCTGTGTTTTGCGGATCCAAGGGCAGGGTGGGGGATAGGGTTGAATTCTTTAGCAGAAGGGGTGAGCAGAATGGCCAGCAAGCTGTCACTGACCACTGGGGATCTGTCCTCCTGTTATTACTTCTTTTACGGCAGAACATTGTGAAATCTTTATTGCCAGACATACTCTCTGCTCTGCACTGATGAGGGGCAATCACCCTGAAACAGCTGTCTGCAGATGAGATGCTGGCTTATTTAATATCCGAGTCATGTCTCAAGGCTTATTTAAAGAGCTGAACATTGACTTACAGGATAGCTGCCTTACATCTGGTGGCATTTAGAGGTGGAGCTTGTTAAGAGCTCATTTGCATCCCTTTTTTCCCAGAATTCCAGAGGAGCATATATGGTCTATAAGCCTCCTCATGCCAATTAAGGCGCGCTCTCTCCCCAAGAAGAGATAGTACCCTGCAAATCCTCTCACTCAGCTAAGCCAGTACTCTCTGCTCTACGCTGATGAGGGGCAATCACCCTGAAACAGCTGTCTGCAGATGAGGTGCTGGCTTATTTAATATCCGAGTCATGTCTCAAGGCCTATTTAAAGAGCTGAACACTGACTTACAGGAAAGCTGCCTTACATCTGGTGGCATTTAGAGGGAGAGCTTGTTAAGAGCTCATTTGCATCCCTTATTGTCAGAAAGGCAGCTGCAAGGAACAGTTCTTAGCGTAAATAGAGGAATATCAAACCTTAGAAACTAGAGTAAATCCTCCCTTACTAAAAATCATCTTTTATTAGATTAATGGGGAGACGCAATGAACTTGATGGCCTGCATCTGACGCCATGAACCTTGTGGCCCGCATTTGACTATTCCCTGACTGGAGGACAGAGTTGCCAACCGTCCAGAAATTTCTGGACAGTCCATAAAAATAGGTGACTTTTTTTCCTATGTCCATAAAAAAAAAAAATAGACATGTCTGTGATTTTTTTTTTTAGGCTGGTGGTACTTAACTAGATTATTTTGGTGTTGATTATCATAATTTTACAGGTCAAAGTAAATGCTAGTAACAAGTTCTTATCTATATATTGAGCTATAGACCTGTATTATTTATAATCTTTATAATTTATTATGGTTTTACAATTGGTTTGTAAAAAATGTTGGATGTCCATGATTTTGGGATAAGTTGTCCAGAAAAAAGAAACATTCTGGTTGGCAACCCTGCTGGAGGGACCTTTTTGGAGGAGACAGAAGACCAATTGGGGGTTATCAAACCATTACTGGTCACTCCTCTTCATACCAGGATTTGTCCCCTGATTAACCAGTGACAATACTGGGGAAACACAGCGTTGGGACCCTTATATTCCATCTGTACCCGGGATTTGTTTCTTCATTTATATTTTTATCATATTTTTCTGGGACAACAAGTATCTATTGGGATTTTGCAGGGGCTGTAAAGGGCTTAGCCACCGAGAGGTGGGGTCGCCCCTTTCGGGGCGGGCGCTCTGGCTGTAGGCAGGGTGAGATCCAGGGATACAATAGGGATAAATATGTTGTTCCCTTCAACCTGGACTGTGATTGACGACCGACAGAATGTAATCATGAGTAAGAAGGACATATCTGGTCCCACCTCATGTGACACCTGCATGATACAACTGACCCTATGTTTTGTATATTTGACTTGAGTGTCTATATGTAGTAGTCTATTTATAGGGGTTGTATGTATAGATTTTTAATTGATCTAATAAAAATTAATTTTTAGTAAGGGAGGATTCACTCTAGTTTCTCAGACAGGCAGCTGCTACTATTCATTGGTGGCTCTTTCTGTTTTAACTGTTTAGTCTGCCCCTGTGGTGGCTCTACCATAAGGCTCTGATTCTCCAAAATTCTGAAGCCTCTAAGTACTAGTGAAAGAGAGCTCATAGAAGGAATAATAATAATAAAGGAAAACCTGTCAGAAAGTACAATATGTGACCCCCAAACTGCCCCCACTACTGACTATACAATGAGTAATCAGTAACCAGTGAAGGAGTAGAATCTGTGAGTCTTCTCTGCTTTATGTAGTGGTTACTACTCACCTGGGTGGTCATCTATGACAAAGTCCATATCTGTCTCTTCAACCTTAATAATTTTCAGATCTTTAATCGGACCGAAAAACTGTGAAACAAATATTGTAAAAGTCACTTGGAATGTTTTATGTGACCGGAAACAAATAATTAATATTATGATAACCAGTGATGAACTGACAGCAGAGTTATCTGTTATGGCAGAAGTCTGTGCCTACAGCTCCTCTCCTTCCTGCTGGTAGCCATGCCTGATGTCTGGCTCCCCTACTCCATAACTTCAGGACACAAATGGCCAGGTCCCACCGGCATCCCTTGCTCCCTGCCCAGTGGTTCCGGCTGCTAGAATAATGCTGTCCTCCCACACAAGCTGAAGCCTGCATCCTGCTGATAATGGCACTTACTGCCTATAGGTCATGCACACACACTCTTTCTGGCTCTTAAAGGCCATCAAGCACACCCTAATTTCTCCGAGCCATGGACAGGCACCTGAGCAATAGGTTCTAGTACGCTACTTTCATGCAAGGGTGCGCCATTAGCTTGTTTGCCTGTCTGTGTACAGACTTCAGCTTGACTTCTGGATTGTACCCTTTGCTGCCTGATCTGACTCTTAACTGATCTTTATTCTGACCCTGAGTTGCCTGCCAGGACATCAAAACATTTATAGGACTGCATGTACTCCTGACCTTGGCATGTCCCTGGTTCTGCCCGATCCCATGGTTCTCCACCCTGGTGTCTCCTGACCCCCGTGGGGTAGCAGTCAGTTGTACGGAGACTACTTCAAGAGGAGAGGGGATAAATCTGTTCAAGAGACACAGTGGATTCACATCTGCTACGAATATCTGCAGGTCTCCTGTGTAAATCCAACCTGTTGGTTCCTTATCCCAGCCATAAGACTCTACAGCCAGATAACTTTGAGAAGATCCAGACGACATGTAAGGTCTATAGTTAGCTGTAATCCTGCCATCTCTACCTTTCTCATTATACAAGGATAACACATATAATACTGGTTTATAAAACAAGACTGAACACAAGATCCTCACAGCACTTCTACAGATCATAGGGAACCTTTTATGAGACCTTATCTCCATCTACCTGATCATCCTCTGGGACATTGTGATGTTTTTCTGAACCATCCTGTAGAAGAAGAGGACTGGGACATCTCTCCGGTGTTGTTCTCTCTTCTTTAACTATAGGAAACATGTACAGTGATTGAATTCATTCCTTACATATAATGAGAGGATGTGTGTATTTAGTTGCGTTTATTACTTCTAGGCTTGAGGGGCTGGTGATGCTCCTTCATGACGTCCTGGTACAGTTCTTGGTTTTCTTCTAAATACTTCCACTCCTGCATGGAGAAATAGACAGCGACATCCTGACATCTTATACGAACCTAACAACACAACAATACTGTCATCACCCAGACAGCTTTATAGCACTACTCTATATTGTCCCAGCATTCCCAGCAATGTCACCTCTCCAGTCAGCAGCTCAATTATCTTGTTGGTGAGCTCTAGGATCTTCTCTCTATGGACTTTCTCATGTATCGAGATATGAGGTGTTGGCCAGGAAATTGGGCTTAGGGTTCTTCCCCGTCCTTCAGCTACTGGGGCCTGAGAGGTCTTCTTCACTACTGTGTATTCCTGATTATGGAGAGACACAGTAATAAATATCACTCCATACATCTCCAGTCATGTCCATCTGTTAGTAACATAGAGAAGATGATGTAATGTGACATCATCAGAATCTCTCACCTCTCCAGTAATCTGGAAGAGAATCTCTAGGGTGAGATTTATTATACCCTCTGCCATCTTGCCACTGTTTCTATCCATCCTTGATGGGTCAGTCAGGAGAAGGATCTTATATATATATATATATATGTATGCACTGAGCCGAGCCTATATTGTAGGAACCTGAATGGAAAGAAGATGAGCCGATGTAAAATTCTAGAAAATCTCATGTAAAATACAATTACTGGAGGAGATAATAACCACTATAGACAATTACAGGTCACAGCAGTAAAGCCAGTATAAAGCCTCATTCACACGACCGTGCTCAAATCTGTGAAAACGTGGTCAGTGATGCCTTTGTGAAGATGTCCGTAAAGGAGCCATCTGTGGTCCCTGTGTCATCTGTGTTTTACTGACCCTGCACAGCTGAAAAATAATTTTCAAAGCATCTCTTCCTAATGATCCGTGGTTTTGAGGGACCCATAGTATCTCACTGCCTATGTAAGACGGTTAACGATAGAAAATAATAAACTCTAAAATAATCCACAAATCGTCCCGCTGTCAGGAAAATAGGCAGATGGGGGAAATGCTGTGTGTGCTGGCTCATTGGTGCGACACGATAAAGCACCTTTATCACATAACTGCACAAGTATGTATCTATCGGGCCACTTGTAGACTTCTGTAGCCCCCCTCCTCTTAAACCCTAATGTTCATGGGAATAAGGATTTGTAGATATGTTCCCCCACAAAAAACACTGAATTCCACCCTGCATAAGTTATCGCCAAACAAGGTTGAATAATTACACATTTATTCCCCTAGGTGGTTTCAGTGACCGCTCAGTGCATTTTATTAAAGGGGTTGTCCCACGAAAAATATTCTCTAGTTTTCAAACACGCGACCCCTGAGCTGTGATAGGGAGAGCTGAGACACGCCCCCTGAGCCGTGACAGGGAGACCATGGACTCGACCCCTGAGCCGTGACAGGGAGACCATGGACTCGACCCCTGAGCCGTGACAGGGAGACCATGGACTCGACCCCTGGGAGACCGGACCCTGGCGTGACAGGGAGACCATGGACTCGACCCCTGAGCCGTGACAGGGAGACCATGGACTCGACCCCTGAGCCGTGACAGGAGACCATGGACTCGACCCTGAGCCGTGACAGGGAGACCATGGACTCGACCCCTGAGCCCGTGACAGGGAGGACCATGGACACGACCCCTGAGCCGGTGACAGGGGAGACCATGGACACGACCCGGCCGTGACAGGGAGACCATGGACACGACCCCTGAGCCGTGACAGGGAGACCATGGACACGACCCCTGAGCCGTGACAGGGAGACCATGGACACGACCCCTGAGCCGTGACAGGGAGACCATGGACACGACCCCTGAGCCGTGACAGGGAGACCATGGACACGACCCCTGAGCCGTGACAGGGAGACCATGGACACGACCCCTGAGCCGTGACAGGGAGAGCTGAGACACGCCCCCTGAGCCGTGACAGGAGAGCTTGAGACACGCCTCCTGAGCCGTGACAGGGAGGAGCTGAGACACGCCTCCTGAGCCGTGACAGGGAGAGCTGAGACACGCCTCCTGAGCCGTGACAGGGAGAGCTGAGACACGCCTCCTGAGCCGTGACAGGGAGAGCGTGGACGCGGCCCCTGAGAGCCCTATCACGGCTCCTCCTGAGCCGTGACAGGGAGAGCTGAGACACGCCTCCTGAGCCGTGACAGGGAGAGCTGAGACACGCCTCCTGAGCCGTGACAGGGAGAGCTGAGACACGCCTCCTGAGCCGTGACAGGGAGAGCTGAGACACGCCTCCTGAGCCGTGACAGGGAGAGCTGAGACACGCCTCCTGAGCCGTGACAGGGAGAGCGTGGACGCGGCCCCTGAGCCGTGACAGGGAGAGCGTGGACGCGGCCCCTGAGAGCCCTATCACGGCTCCCCCTGAGCCGAGACAGGGAGAGCGTGGACGCGGCCCCTGAGAGCCCTATCACGGCTCCCCCTGAGCCGAGACAGGGAGAGCGTGGACGCGGCCCCTGAGAGCCCTATCACGGCTCCCCCTGAGCCGAGACAGGGAGAGCGTGGACGCGGCCCCTGAGAGCCCTATCACGGCTCCCCCTGAGCCGAGACAGGGAGAGCGTGGACGCGGCCCCTGAAGCCCTATCACGGTCCCCTGAGCGATAGGGGCGTGGACCGCCCTGAGAGCCCTATCACGGCTCCCCCTGAGCCGAGATAGGGAGAGCGTGGACGCGGCCCCTGAGCCGAGATAGGGAGAGCGTGGACGCGGCCCCTGAGCCGAGATAGGGAGAGCGTGGACGCGGCCCCTGAGCCGAGATAGGGAGAGCGTGGACGCGGCCCCTGAGCGAGATAGGGAGAGCGTGGACGCGGCCCCTGAGCCGAGATAGGGAGAGCGTGGACGCGGCCCCTGAGCCGAGATAGGGAGGCGTGGACGCGGCCCCTGAGCCGAGATAGGGAGAGCGTGGACGCGGCCCCTGAGCCGAGATAGGGAGAGCGTGGACGCGGCCCCTGAGCCGAGATAGGGAGAGCGTGGACGCGGCCCCTGAGCCGAGATAGGGAGAGCGTGGACGCGGCCCCTGAGCCGAGATAGGGAGAGCGTGGACGCGGCCCCTGAGCCGAGATAGGGAGAGCGTGGACGTGGCCCCACAGGCTACTGAAGTCCTGGCTGCCATGGTAAGCTCCCTGCTGCCATGTGCACAAACCACAGGGCAGCAGGGAGAGGGTAAAGTCCTATGCACCCTAATAGAGTTCTATCAGGGTGAATGGGACAAGTGATTAAAAGTTACATAGTTACATAGTTAATACGGTTGAAAAAAGACACATGTCCATCAAGTTCAACCAAGGGAGGGGTAGCAGTGATGAAGGGGAGGGGGACGGGTAACCTTAAGACATGACTCTACATTTCTTAATATGTGGTGACCTTCTTTCTCTCTAAGAATTTATCTAAGCCTGTTTTGAAGCCCTCAGCTGTCTTTGCTGTGACCGGCTCCTGCGGTAGACTGTTCCACAGATTCACAGTTCTTATAGTAAAGAAGGCTTGTCGCCCCTGGAGTCTGAACCTTTGCTTCTCCAGGCGGAGGCAGTGCCCCCTTGTCTTTTGAGGGGATTTTACCTGGAACAGTTTTTCACCATATTTTGTTGTATGGGCCATTTACATACTTATACAGGTTGATCATGTCCCCCCTTATACGTCTCTTCTCAAGACTAAACAAGTTTAACTCCTTCAATCTTTCTTCATAGCTAAGATGCTCTATGCCCCTTATCAGTTTAGTTGCCCGTCTCTGCACCCTTTCCAGCTCCAGGACATCCTTCCTATAAACCGGAGCCCAGAACTGAACAGCATATTCCAGATGAGGCCGTACTAATGCTTTATACAGTGGTAATATGACATCCCTGTCCCGCCAGTCCACGCCTCTTAATACATGACAATATCCTGCTGGCCTTAGAAGCAGCCGATTGACATTGCATGCTATTCTGCAGTCTATGGTCTACAAGGACACCCAGATCCTTCTCTACAAGTGACTCTCCCAGTGTTACTCCCCCTAGGACATAGGAGGCATGCAAGTTGTTAGTACCCAGATGCATAACTTTACATTTATCCACATTGAACCTCATCTGCCAAGAGGATGCCCAAACACTCAGTGTGTCCAAGTCAGCTTATAACGTCTGCACATCTTCCATAGACTGGACTCTACTACAAAGCTTAGTGTCATCTGCAAAAATTGAAACAGTGCTGTTGATTCCTCCCTCTATATCATTAATAAATAAATTAAATAAAAGTGGACCCAGCACTGAACCTTGGGGTCACCACTTATAACTGGGGACCATTCAGAGTAGGAATCCTTCACCACCACTCGCTGAGTACGCTCCTTTAGCCAGTTCTCAATCCAGTTACAGAGTAGATTTTCTAATCCAACCGACCTTAATTTACCCGTCAGACGTCTATGAGGGACCGTGTCAAACGCTTTTGCAGAGTCCAAATACACAATATCCACAGCCGCCCCTCTATCCAGACTTCTACTCACTTCTTCATAAAAACCAATCAGGTTAGTCTGACAGCTTCTGTCCTTAGTAAAACCATGCTGGTTATCACTTATAATACTATTATCCAAAACATATTCCTGTATATAGTCCCTTATTAGACCTTCAAAAAGTTTCCCCACAATGGACGTTAAGCTCACAGATCTGTAATTCCCCGGGGATGACCTAGAGCCCTTCTTGAAGATGGGCACCACATTTGCTTTACGCCAGTCCCTCGGCACTATGCCAGTCACCAGAGAATCTTTGAATATTATATACAAGGGCAAAGAAATTACTGAACTAAGTTCCTTAAGAACTCTTGGGTGAGTTAGTTATATTTAAAAAAAAAAAAAAATTAAAAAAAACAAAACACCAAAATATTAAAATTTTAAATCACCCTCTTTCTCAATTTTACATATAAAACAATAAAAAAAGCATATTAGGTATCACTGTGTCCAAAAATATTGAAAGAATTTAAAAAAATAAAAAACAAACAAAAAAAACTCATGATTTGTCATTTTTTAAATCACCTTGTGACTCCCCCCCAAAAAATTAGGATAGGACTGTTCTATTATGGGCTTGATGTTCCATAAAAATGGAGAGCTGAGACGTGCCACCCGAGCTGTGATAGGGAGGGCTGAGACACGCCTCCCGAGCTGTGATAGGGAGAGCTGAGACACGCCTCCTGAGCTGTGATAGGGAGAGCTGAGACACGCCTCCCGAGCTGTGATAGGGAGGGCTGAGACACGCCTCCCGAGCTGTGATAGGGAGGGCTGAGACACGCCTCCCGAGCTGTGATAGGGAGGGCTGAGACACGCCTCCCGAGCTGTCATAGGGAGGGCTGAGACATGCCTCCCGAGCTTTATTGGGGGGGGGGGGGGAGAGAGATAAGGTGCTCTGTGAGATCACTAATACTAATGAGTGCTTCCATTGTAAGGGCTGCATGAATTTGGGCTTTGATCCAGGGGTCTTTATGAATTTGTGGTTTAATCTGAAGTTTGTATTAATTTAAAGGACTGTCGGCTTTGAGGCTCATCATTTTCTAGTTCTGTATCCGTGTCCTTTAGCTCTTATTTCGGCAGTACAGTAATTGGGGGGCAGAAGGCAGCACTGTAGGTACAGTAATGTGGGTACAGTATTGGTGGAAGCTACAGGATGGATGGCAGAGGCAATGAGTGAAGACTGAGGTGTAAACTAAACTCCTGGGCCCTAGGGTTGCACCAGGTATTGAACTATCGATACTTTTAGACCTGGATCGATACTGGGATTTGCTATTTACCGATACTAGGCTGCGCTACCAATGACAGGTGCAGTGAAGAGGATGTGAGGGACTGTGGCCACTGCGCCACCAATGAAGATAATTTACCCCTAAATACAAAAATAGGCTACAGGTGCCGACTGTATCACTTACCCGTCCTCAATGACAGGGCGCGGCGATCAGCAGAACCTGAAGGGTTAATTGACGCGGTTCTGCTGACTACTACACCCTGTCATTGAGGCCGGGTCCGGGTAAGTGATACGGCCGGCACCCATAGCCCCCCCCCCCCCAGTATTGTAATCATTGGTGGCCTAGTGGCCACAGGATCCCCTCCCCCTCCTCTTTGGTGGCAGTGGCAGCTTCCAATCAGAGCCCCAGCAGTGAAATGGCGGGGCTCCAATCAGTTATCATGGCAGCCAAAACGCTACTGAAGTCCTGGCTGCCGTGGTAAGCTCCCTGCTGCCGTGTGCACAAACCACAGGGCAGCAGGAGAGTGTAAAGTCCTATGTACCCTAATAGAGCTCTATCAGGGTGAATGGGACAAGGGATTAAAAGTTATAGTTATATTAAAAAAACACACCAAAATTTTAAATCGCCCTCTTTCTTAATTTTACATATAAAATATATAAACAATAAAAAAAAATGCATATTCGGTATCACTGCGTCCAAAAATATCAAAAGTATTAAAAAATATCTCCTATGCTTTAAACGCCATAAGAGAAAAAAACGGAAAAAAAAACCGCATGATTTGTCAACTCCCACAAAAATTTTTATTCCATGTCCTGCTAGGAATGTACATGATGTAATCTGTAGTGAATGTCATTTTCTTACCAGTGTCTGTATTTCTTACTTATATAACCCTGAAGTTTCTGATCTGTGTCATGTGACCAGGAATTAGACCCACCAACTCACACAGAGACTTATGTGTGGACAGGAAGTCTAATTCTCTATGTATTCCTATGGGAGCCTCACTTTCAGTCTCATAGGAATGAATAGAGCAGTGACTGGCTTCCTGTCCTGGGTCAGTTGGAGGTCAGGGAGTTGGTCACATGACCCAGCAACAATAAGAAGAGAGGGGATAACTCACAATTACAGTCTCTGATGAGAAGATTGCATTCACTACAGATTATATCATGCACCTTTCTAACAGGTATAAAAATTTTTGGCGGGAGTTCTTCTTTAATCACCTCACCCCCCAAAAAAAATTAGGATAGGACTGTTCCATTATGGGCTTGATGTTCCATAAAAATGCGGAATGCACACTGCATTTTTTGGTGTTTTTTTGCATGGTATGGGGTATCACAATACTTTTTTATGGTATCGAAATCGAATCAAAATTTTGGTATCGTGACAACCCTACAGGGCCCTATGTAAAGTCTCTAACAGCCCCCCTCCCCC
The DNA here is from genome assembly GCA_900303285.1 of Rhinella marina. Classification (NCBI taxonomy): domain Eukaryota; kingdom Metazoa; phylum Chordata; class Amphibia; order Anura; family Bufonidae; genus Rhinella; species Rhinella marina. Next base: position 206,411 of record ONZH01011533.1, read on the forward strand.
CAATCTACCATGTGCCATTTATAAATCCTGGTGTCTTAATATATAGCAGAAGGGGCGATACATCCCTGACCAAAGGAGTCTGCACATGGTGGTCTGGACCAGGGATGTCTAACCTGCCACATTACCACCTATCAGGGCACGTTGGGAGTTGTAGTTTTACAACAGCTGGAGGGCTGCAGGTTGGGCATCTCTGGTAAGGACCAAATAAAGAAGAAGAGACGAGTGAACAAGTGAAATCTGTGGAGATGTCACTGGATTTACATTGGGTGTACAGTGACTGCGTATTCTAAAATGTCTTTAAAGGGTTTCTGTCACCAGTTTTGGGCATATAAAACAGGATGACATTTGCAATGTGCAAATGTCACCTGATGCCCAAACTGGTGATCATTTTTTTACTGGTGCCCCCGTTTTTGAAATAAATCAACTTTTGTCGTATGCAAATGAAGCTTACTAGGTGCAAGGGGCGGTAACCCTGCACCTAGTAAGCGCCGTTTCCCTACCTTTATTCACGCCCCCTTTGTTGTGATAGACAGGGCCAGGCAGCTCGCTCTAGCTGCTCCTGGCCCTGTCCGTGCTGAAAATCCAGCGCCTGCGCCGTTCGGACTTCATTCGGCGCAGGCGCAGTGAGTGCCGATTGCTGCCGGGCTCCCGGCTTCCTCACTGCGCCTGCGCCGATGACGTCACAGAACACCCAGAAGAGAAGGCGGCGCAGGCGCAGTGAGGAAGCCGGGAGCCCGGCAGCAATCGGCACTCACTGCGCCTGCGCCGAATGAAGTCCGAACGGCGCAGGCGCTGGATTTTCAGCACGGACAGGGCCAGGAGCAGCTAGAGCGAGCTGCCTGGCCCTGTCTATCACAACAAAGGGGGCGTGAATAAAGGTAGGGAAACGGCGCTTACTAGGTGCAGGGTTACCGCCCCTTGCACCTAGTAAGCTTCATTTGCATACGACAAAAGTTGATTTATTTCAAAAACGGGGGCACCAGTAAAAAAATGATCACCAGTTTGGGCATCAGGTGACATTTGCACATTGCAAATGTTATCCTGTTTTATATGCCCAAAACTGGTGACAGAAACCCTTTAAACCCCATTATTAGAAAGTAGGGGCAGTGTGAACAGCCTCGGAGGGAGCACAATCTGTCTGCTCTGCCGAGGACACGAAGGTACCTTGTCTCGGCCCTGCTCATAGTACAGCCTATGGCCGGGCTCACCATATGTCAGAAGAAAAAAAAAAATATATATATATATCCTGTATTTTGAGCATCCGTTATGCTAATTTTGCATCCGTTTTAGCCAGTTTCGTTCCATTAATGAAAAAAAAAGTCTTGCATAAAGTATTTTTTTTCCATCTAAAATAACAGATCTCAGACAGAAACGGCTAAAACAGATGCAAAATGTGCGTAATTGAGCATAACGGATGCTCAAAATACAGGATCCGTTTTATTTTTTGTATTTATTGATTTTCCTGTTCTTCAGATGGATCAAAATGATGAAAAATGAAATGTGGATGTGAACCCGACCTTAGCGGACCAGGAGGCCCCAGGGTGCAGTGAATATCTCCTTTACCGTCACCGCTCCCTGGACCTCTGCTGCAGGTGCCGGCGCTGTCCTCACCGTATACAGTGCAGTGCTGCAAACCTTCCTGCCCCCAACTAATATATAGTCATCCTGCACCGTATATAAATAATACCGCCATACAGCACATAGATAACGGCTGCGGTATAAAAGTCATCCCACCGTACACCATAGAGGTAATACTCCCAGGAGGTCTGTGGTCGGAGAACCCCTTTAACTGCCTCCTGATGTGAATAGCGACCAGGCGGTAACACTACAGCAGATAGCTGGTGGTGAAGGGGTTAATGCCACTTCTCCTCACCTCTGTACACAATGTATGGGCTTCTATGACCTAATGTAACCCACCCAAACCTCCCTGACTCTAAACCTGTCCCTAATCCTAACCCACACAGGAGACCGCACAGAACATGGAGAGAACGTCCCACAGCCCCAACACACAGGACACTTACCCAAAGAGCAATTTTTCACCGCGTATTTCACGTTCCCGCGTCACGTGACCTATACCTCCCAGGAGCCCATACATTCGAGCTTTTTCCTAGTTGGAGGGGGCTAAAAGACCTTTTCATGGTGTCACGACCACGTGAACCAGCGTGGGAGGAGTCACTCTCCAGGCTGTTCCTCCAGAAGAGGTAAAGGACCTGTGATCATGTCACGACCATGTGATCATGTGTGGGGGGAGTCAGGCTCATAGGCCGTGCAGCTGGAGGAGGTAAAGGACCTGTGATGACGTCACGACCATGTGATCCTGTATGGGCGAGGTCAAGAGGATCACATGATCGTGTGCTGCTGTACTGGTTGGATAATGACTAGAATAGAGTCGATTCTGGTAGGTGTGATGTCACCAAAGGAGGTGGAGACTGGTGGTCTAATGGGTGGGTCCATCCTAACAGTCTGCCTCCCCCATACATGCCGTGTACAGAGGTGCAGGTGGAGGTACGTGACTGTGTAGTCATCGCAATTTTCTGTCGTTAACCCCTTCACTACCAGCTCTCTGCTCTTAAATTACCTCCTATTCCTTATTAACACCAAAGGGTTTCTCTGAGCACAGATCTCCCTGGAGTATTGTCTGTATGGTGTACAGTGGGATGACTTAGTGGTGGTCCCAGCCCTTCTGTACCTTGCAGCCTCCATTACAGTGCCTGTGTTACAGTGTGTCAGCACACTGAGAGCCCTGCACACAACCTGCTGACTGTCTCCATCTAACAAGCTTTTCCAGGTTGAGATCCACCTGAAGCTGCTCGTTTCCTTCTTTCAGCCAGATCGCCAGATCTTCTCCTTGATTTCAGGGATCTGTCTACAAATGAGCTGCCGGGGCCGTAATCTGTGAGAAAATGCTCATTCCTGGGAAAAGGGTTGATCTTTGGACTGACCACTTCTTAGGTCAGTGAGGTCACTGTTCATCGGTCACATGGTCTAGATTCAGCTCAGCCCCATTGAAGTCAATGTGACTGACCTGCAGTACCAAGTACAGTCGCTATACAATGTTCGGCGCTCCGCATGGTAAGGGTCCGGGAGGCCACCATGCTCACTAGAGCTCCGGTGAGCTCCACGGGTGATCAATGGGGGTGCCGGAACTCGGACCCCCACTGATATGATAATGATGACCTATCCTGTGGCTAGATCATCAATGTTAGGCCTCATGCACACGACAGTATGAAAAAAAGGATCCGCAAAAATTATGGATGACATCCGTGTGAATTCCGTATTTTGCGTAACGGAACAGCTGGCCCCTAATAGAACGGTACTATCCTTGTTTGTAATGTGGACATTAAGAGGACATGTTCTATTTTTTTGCGGAACGGAAATACAGACATACAGAAACGGATTGCACACGGAGTACCTTCCGTTTTTTTTTCCGCATGCGGTTCGCAAAAAAAAAACCAAAAACGGAACGGACATGGAAAGAAAATACGTGTGTCTGAATGAGCCCTTATTGTCTGGAGAACCCCCTTTAACCAGACCGGTATCTTTTACTGCTCAAAGGAGCTCTGATGAGAGCGACGGGCTCCCGGCATCTCTCCAAGCACAGCGCCGTACATAGTGTGTAGTTGTTGTGTCACTTGAATGGGTCTAAGCTGAAACTAGTCGATGTGACTGATGTATAGTGATGTCACATGACCTAGGAAAACACCGCCAATTTGATATTGATCACCTATCCTCAGTACCAGCCATCAACATTTTTTCCAGGATAATCCCTTTAATGTTACTCTCCTTTATTCATCCATCCAGCATTACGTAAAAATCACGGCCTAACTAAAGATACAGCATAAAAAAATTAAAAAACAAATAAAATAATATCTAATCCCCAGAATAATGTTATGTTGCCGAGCAGAGGTTAGTATACGGATTAACTGCAGTAAATGAGAAACTGAATATTCTCAAAAGAAGCTTAACGTGGTCAAGAAGGCGTAAAATAGACTAAAGTCTAGGGATGAGCGAATCGACTTCGGATGAAATATAAAACGTTGAATACTGTACGGAGGGAGCACTCTGTACAGTATTAGAATGTATTGGCTCAGATGAGCCAAAGTTATTACTTCACGAAGTCTCGTGAGACTTTGGCTAATAACTTTGGAAATTAATTTCTACTGTAAAAAAAAAACATTTCCCAAACTCGAGTTCACTTCCAAATGGTACCTTGGAACCGAACCCGAGTTCGGGAAATACCGTATTTTTCGCTTTATAAGACGCACCCGAAGATAAGACGCACCCCAGATTTTAGAGTAGGAAAATAAGAAAAAAATATTTTTCATCAGACCACATATCTGACCCCCCATAAATTTCAGGACATCACATCAGGCCCCCATCAGACCTCAGATCAGCCCAGCGTTCCCCCATCAGACCTCAGATCAGCCCAGCGTTCCCCCATCAGACCTCAGATCAGCCCAGCGTTCCCCCATCAGACCTCAGACCAGCCCAGCGTAACCCATCAGACCTCAGACCAGCCCAGCGTAACCCATCAGACCTCAGACCAGCCCAGCGTAACCCATCAGACCTCAGACCAGCCCAGCGTAACCCATCAGACCTCAGACCAGCCCACAGTGCCCCCATGAGACCACTCTGTGCCCCCATCAGACCTCAGACCAGCTCACAGTGCCCCCATGAGACCACTCTGTGCCCCATCAGACCTCAGAACAGCTCACAGTGCCCCCATTAGACCAATCTGTGCCCACATCAGACCTCAGACCAGCTCACAGTGCCCCCAGTAGACCACTCTGTGCCCCCATCAGACCTCAGATCAGCCCAGCGTGCCCCATAACAATAAAATAAAAAACTTCACTTACCTGTCCAGCGCCCCGGCTCCGCTCCGGCGCTCCTTAGGCTTTCCGGCCCGACGCTGCACTGTCACCTGACTGCGTGCAGCGTCAGGTCATAGTGCGCGCACTACGTCCTGACGCTGTACGCGTTCAGGACAGTGCAGCGCCGGGCCGGGAAGCCTGAGGAGCCGCGGCAGGACAAGTAAGTGAAGTTTTTTTATTTTATTGCTATGGTGCACGCTGGTCTGATCTGAGGTCTGATGGGGGGGGGGGGGTCCCGGCCCCCCGGCAGCTAAAACATACAAGTGAGCGCTTCCATAATGGAAGCGCTCACTTGTATTCGTTTTATAAGACGCACTGCAATTTTCCCCCTACTTTTGGGGGAAAAAAGTGCGTCTTATAAAGCGAAAAATACGGTAGTTTTTTTTACAAATTAATTTTTGAAGTTATTACCCAAAGTCTCGCCCGTCTTCATGAAGTAATAACTTCAGCTCATCAGAGCCAATACATTCTACTACTGTACAGAAAACTAAGTTTTATGCGAATCGACTTCAAGTTGATTCGCTCATCCCTAGTCACATTATTCCATAGGGTCGTCCAGATATAGGATATGTTGATGCAAAAACATTACAAATTCATATCACATGCTTTCTCAATTTTACAAAAAAATAAACAATGAAAGAATAGGTATCGCCGCATCCAGAAATGTCCGGATAATGTGTAAAAATACTTAGCATGCGCGGTGAACTCTGTAATGGAAAAATAAAATTAAAAATAGCCTGCGCTATGTGCTGTTTTTGGTCACATTGCTAACTTAAAAGAAATTAAATAAAAATGATTAAAAGGTCGTAGTACCAAAATGGTACCAATACAAACTACAGCTCATCCCACAAAAAATTAGCCCTCACTCAGCTGTATAGATAGAAAAATAAAAAAGTTATGGCTGTCAGACTATGGCGACGGGGAAAAAATAGTTTTCACGTTTTTATGGTTTAAAGTAATAGAACATAATAGAAACTATATAATTTGATACACTGGAAAATCAAAACCCAAAAATAAATGGCTGAATTGCATTTTTCATTCAATTTAACATCACTGAATTTTTTTGCCCATTTTACAATACAGGATATAGTAAATTACACCAGATGTCAGGTATTCAGGATACACAAACGTTATAATGCACATGCAGCGCATGTACACCATGTTCCAAATTATTATGCAAATTGGATTTAAGTGTCATAAAGATTACATTTTTTGTTTTTCAATGAAACTCATTGATGGTATTGTGTCTCAGGGCTCTTTGGATCACTGAAATCAATCTCAGATACCTGTGATAATTAGTTTGCCAGGTGAGCCCAATTAAAAGAAAACTGGATGTTCAAGAATATTAAGCAGGCCACTGTTTTCAAGTAAAATGGGAAAGAAAAAGGATCTCTCTGCTGCCGAGAGGCATCAAATAGTGCAATGCCTTGGACAAGGGATGAAAACATTAGATATTTCACGAAAACTTAAGAGTGATCATCGTACTGTGAAGAGATTTGTGGTGGATTCAGAGCACAGACGTGTTCGTGCTGATAAAGGCAGAATGAGGAAGGTTTCTGCCAGGCAAGTTCATCGGATTAAGAGAGCAGCTGCTAAAAAGCCATTACAAACCAGGAAACAGATATCTGAAGCTGCTGGTGCCTCTGGAGTCCCTCGAACCTCAAGGTGTAGGATCCTTCAAAGGCTTGCTGTGGTGCATAAACCTACTATTCGGCCACCCCTAACCAGTGCTCACAAGCAGAAACGGTTGCACTGGGCCCAGACATACATGAAGACTAATTTTCAAACAGTCTTGTTTACTGATGAGTGTCGTGCAACCCTGGATGGTCCAGATGGATGGAGTAGTGGATGGTTGGTGGATGGCCACCATGTCCCAACAAGGCTGTGACGTCAGCAAGGAGGTGGAGGAGTCATGTTTTGGGCCGGAATCATGGGGAGAGAGCTGGTAGGCCCCTTTAGGGTTCCTGAAGGTGTGAAAATGACCTCTGCAAAGTATATAGAGTTTCTGACAGACAACTTTCTTCCATGGTACAAAAAGCAGAAACGTGTCTTCAGGAGCAAAATCATCTTCATGCTGACAATGCACCATCTCATGCAAAGAATACCTCTGTGTCATTGGCTGCTATAGGCATAAAAGGAGATAAACTCATGGTGTGGCCACCATCTTCCCCTGACCTCAACCCTATAAAGAACCTTTGGAGTATCATCAAGCAAAAGATCTATGAGGGTGGGAGGCAGTTCACATCAAAACAGCAGCTCTGGGAGGCTATTCTGACATCATGCAAGAAATTCAAGCAGAAACTCTCCAAAAACTCACAAGTTCAGTGGATGCAAGAATTGTGAAGGTGATATCAAAGAAGGGTTCCTATGTTAACATGTAACTTGGCCTGTTAGGACGTTTTGGATTTAAATAGCTTTTTAGTTCAGAGAATGTGACCTCCTAATGCTGCAAATTACATACAAAAAATGTTTAGAAATTCTACTGTGCATAATAATTTGGAACAGTGCATTTTGAGTTTTTTACATTTTTGAAGAAGATACTGTTATCATTGGGAGGTTTGTTCAATAAAATTCGATGTATACTCTAACGGGTGATGACTTTTATTATACTGACTGTCATTTGCACCGACCATTTAGGAAAATCAGAGATAAATATCATTTGCATAATAATTTGGAATATGGTGTAAAGAGGACCTCTCCCCTCTCCTGACATGCCTGTTTTAATAGCTTCATGCATTCCCCATGTAATAATAATTCTGGAGCCTCTATTCTTATGTCTCTATGTTGTGCCATTCCTTTATTATTTCTACTAGAAGTTATGAATGAATTACTAGCAGTCTGCAGTAAGGGCACAGAGGGGAGGTAACCAGTTGGGGGTGTGTACCTGCACAGTCTGAAAATGGCAGCTCTGATTGGTTAGAGTGAGTCTGTGCAGGTACACACCCCCAACTGGTTACCTCCACTCTGTGCCCTTACTGCAGACTGCTAGCAATTCATTCATAACTTCTAGTAGGAATAATAAAGGGATGACACAACATAGAGACATAAGAATAGAGGCTCCAGAATTGTTATTACATGGGGAATGCATGAAGCTATTAAAACAGACATGTCAGGAGAGGAGAGAGGTCCTCTTTAAATGATAATTGAAAAATCTCATGAATTTGTGAATGGAAACTTTACAAAGTTATTGTTCTTGGAAATTGAGGAGGAAAAAATGAAAATGCAAAAACAGAGCTTGTCTGTTTTCTTAAGGGCTTAAAGGGGTTGTCCGGGCTTTTTAATATTGATGACCTATCCTCAGGATAGGTCATCAGTATCAGATTGGCAGGGGTCCGTCCCCGGCACCCGCCGATCAGCTGTACGTGGAAGACAGAGCGTGCTATGCTTTTGTCAGTAATGGGTGCAGTGATAGCAGGAGATTTGTCTGGAGACTACGTGGGCAACGTCATTAAGAGGCCCTCAGAAGTGAATGTCGCACTGGTTCTTCTCCCAGGATTATGGTGTGGGGTGTACCAGGTGCCTTTTTTTCAACAAGACGCTGGGCCACATGTTGCTTATGCTACTGTAAGCAGAATGCATGACCTAAACGTGAAACCATGGCCTGTAGCAACTCCGTACTTCTCTTCCATTGCGAACATTTGGGACGCAATCAGCGTGGCAGAACATTAATGTGACAACTATTTTGAATATTTTGTTTCCATTGTTTTATGAAGGTGGGATCAAGACCATGTTATACACTTGTCAATCGCAAGTTTTATTATTGAGACACATCTGATGATGGAACTTCTTTAAATCTTGAGATCCCAGCTGATAGGACTAGGGGAGTCTGAGCTCTAGATCTATGAAGTGATCTACCAGATTCCAGCCTTATACAGGGATTACCGCTGTGACCTGTAATTGTCTATAGTGGTAATAAGAAGATGTGACATGATTTGGCCTAAATATGATGGAACTGCCTTGATACACTTTATTATCTCCTCCAGTGTTTCCTCTTCTTATCTCCAGTAATTGTGTTTTTATATGGTATTTTTTATGATTTTACATCGTCTTATCTTCTTTCCATTCAGGTTCCTACAATATAGGATCTGCTCAGTGTATATCTCCTATATAAGTTCATTCTCCTCATTGACCCGTCAAGGATGGATAGGGACGGGGACAAGATGGCGGAGAGTATAATAAATCTCACCCTAGAGATCCTCTTCCGGCTTACTGGAGAGGTGAGAGATTCTGATGATGTCACATTACATCATCTTCTCTATGTTACTAACAGATGGACATGACTGGAGATGTATGGAGTGATATTTATTACTGTGTCTCTCTATAACCAGGAATACACAGTAGTGAAGAAGACCTCTAGTGAGCGCCGTCAGGCTTCTGTATCTGAAGGACGGGGAAGAACCTGGGGCACAATCTCTGGACAAACACCTCTCCTTATGATACATGGGAAACTCAACAAAGAGAAGATCCTAGAACTCACCAACAAGATCATTGAGCTGCTGACTGGAGAGGTGACATTGCTGGGAATGCCGGGACATTATACAGTAACACTATGAAGGGATCTGGGTGATGACTGTATCATTGTGTTGTCAGGTTTCTGTAAGGTGTCAGGATGTCGCCGTCTATTTCTCCATGGAGGAATGGGAGTATTTAGAAGGACACAAAGATCTGTACCAGGACCTCATGATGGAGGATCACCAGCCCTTCACATCATCAGGTAATAGACATGACTAAATACACACATCCTCTCATTATTTATATGTGAAGAATGAATTCAGTCACTGTATGTGTTTCCTACAGTTAGATCCAGTAAGAGAACAAGACCAGAGAGATGTCCTAGTCCTCTTCTTCCACAGCATGGTTCTGAAGAACATCACAATGATCAGGTAGATGGAGACAAGGTCTCATTAAATGTTCCCTATGATCTGTAGAAGAGCTGTGAATATCTTGAGTTCAGTCTTGTTTTATTCAAAAGTCTTTTATAATTGTATAATTAGAAAGATGGAGATAGTAGGAGAACAGCTGACCATAGACATTACATATTGTCTGGATCTTATCTTATCTCATAGTGTTCTGGCTGTAGAGACTGCTGTTTGGAATAATGAACTAACAGGTTGGATATATACAAGAGACCGGAAGATATTTTGGTCAGAAAATGAAAGGCAGCAGATGTGGATCCGTTATGCTTTTTGAATGGATTCGACTTGGAGCTACTCCTAAGGGTTCAACCTTTTATCTCCCATATGTGGATCTAGACTCTACTGCAGGGAATCAACCAGGCCGCTACCTCTTGAAGTTGTTTCTGTATGAGTGTCAAGAGACACCAGGTGATCAGGCAGGGCACACAGAGTATATGTTTGATGTCATGTCAGCCAGCTCCGGGTCAGAACGGTGGTCAGGCAGCAAAGGGTCATATCCAGAAGTCACGCAAAAGTATAAACATGGTACAGGCGAACACGCTAATGGAACACCTTTTCATGAAACTGGCTTTGTAGAACCTTTTGCTCAGGTACTTTTCCAAGGCTTGGAGAAATTAGGGGGCATGCAGGTCCTTTAAGAGCCGGAGAGATATTGTGTTTGCGCATGTCCTACGGGCAAAGAGAGCCAGTCGGCTGGAAGCAGGCCTCAGCCTGTGTGGGTGGACAGCATTATTCCAGCACCTGGGACACTGGGCCTGGAGAGAGGGACACCAGTAGGACTATGTCATTGGAGAACTGAAGCTATGGAGCAGGTGAACCAGGCAGCAGGCATGGCCACCAGCAGGAAGGAGAGGAGATATAGACATGGACCGCTGCCATAGTAGATAACTCTGAGGTGATTTCATCACTTTTTGTCCTTGTAATTAATGATCTTTTCTGGTCTCATCAAACATTCCACACGACTTCTCCATCAGTCTGCTGACTTTTACAATATTTGTTTCACAGCTTTTGAATCCAGGCAAAGATCTAAACAATATTAAGGCTGAAGAGACATATGTGAGGGGTGATGAGCAGATCATAGAGGACATTCCCACAGATAACCACCCAGGTGAGTAGTAACCACTACATAAAGCAGAGAAGACTCACAGATTCTACTCCTTCACTGGTTACTGATTACTCATTGTATAGTCAGTAGTGGGGGCAGTTTGGGGGTCACATATTGTACTTTCTGACAGGTTTTCCTTTATTAGCACACAATTGTTACTGATACCAGGTGTCCCACAGTATTGATCAGAAGGTCGGGGTTATTACCTATTTTTCTATCTTCTATAAACCCTTTTTAGTAGTACTCAGAGGCTTCACTTACATTTCTGTACCAGTAACAGTAGCCCACTCACCCCTACGAAGCTTGGCAACTTCTATGAGGGCACTTTGAGTCTGATGTTTCTTGAGGAAAGCCAGACCTTGTCCCCAAGAGAAAATTGAGGTGAAGCCCTGTGCCTGCGATCAGTGAACTTCTTCATGTGAGTGGAGGCTTGTAGTAGGGATGTTTTTCTTGGCAGATCTGGGTGACGTTCCTGACAGTACAGTAAGCTGCTGCAACTCCAAGGGGAACAGTTAACTGAAGCCAGCATAAACTATGAAAAAAAGGGCCTGAATGGAAAAATCACTAGAAAAATTGTAAGAAAAGTTCGCCATGGGAACAGAGTGATTCAGTCATAATGACAGATCTTATTGATACGTTCCACCTGATGACTGGACTGTGGGTAACAGGCTGAGGAAAAGTCTGGTATGATTTCCAATAGAAAACTTAGAGGTGAACTGTAGTCAAAAACAATGGGCAAGGGCAACCCATAAAGCTTGAAAAATTAGTTCCACAATCTACTTGGCCAGTTGACTGGCGGACGGGAGAACAGGCAGAGGCACGAAGTGGGCCACTTTTGAAGATCAATCATCTACCATCCATTATTGTGCAACCAGAGGAAGAAGGCAATTGAGTGATAAAAGCCTTGCAGGACTACTTCTTCCGCTGCCTGAGCCTGAGGTTCTGTGGCAGCATATCATCATGGATTTTGTTTCAGAGACTTGTTCTGGGAACAAGTAGGGCAGGTGGCAACAAATTCTCACACATCTGTAGAAATGTCAGGGAATCAGATTAATAGTATTGTAAAGACCAGAGTGACCAGTAACTTTGGAGCGATTTCCCCTGAGTAGGACCTTCTTCCTCTTGGCCACACGGACAAACGACTTGCCAGGCTGAACATTGAGACATTGGCCCCCTTCCAAGTTCGACTTGAATTTGGGAATGAATGGCTAAAAAAGTTCAGAATGGATTGTCGGTAATAATTAACGAAACCCAGGAACTTGTAGGACAAGGACCATCCAGCACAGCAGACAACTTCTGGGGATCCATCTCTATGCCTCTTTCAGATATAACACAGCCCATGAAGGGAAATTTCTTCAAAGATGCACCTTTCAAACTTAGTCATTTTTCTCTCAGGTGCTGGAGGACCATATATACATATTTCCAGTCAAGTCTGGTCAAGAGAAAAGATCAATATGTCATTAAAGGAGACCAATACTATACATTATTCACAAATTCTTGAAAAAAAACCTGGAGCTTTATTAAGAGCAGAAGGCATGATTGGATATTCCTAGTGACCATCTTGAGTATTAAATGCAGTCATTAGAGTTGAGCGAAGCGAGCTTTGGAACCGAAGCAGAGTTCGGTTTCAAGTTTTAAAAATAAAATACCGAAGTTAAGTCATGTGAGACTTTGTGAATAACTTACTTCAGCTCATCGGAACCCATACATTCTAATAACGTACAGAGACAAATCTCTGTACAGTATTATTCCAAAGTTTTGCATGAAGCGACTTATAACAGACAGAACTGGATGGACAGATGTCTTTTTTCAGCCTTATAAACTACATTTGACTTTGGATTAAGCATCCGAAGCTCGCTTTGCTCAACTCTAGCGATCATCCATTGATCAGCTTCTCGTATCCAGATCAAATTATAAGCTTCTCTGATGGAGATGTGGGATAAGGAGAACATTGCAGGAAGCCAGGATCCTGCTGACTCAATTACCATGTCCTGAAGATTCTTGAAAAAAAGCACTTGCCAAGGCACTGGCACAGATTGCAACAGACTTCTTTGATATCAAGCAGGTTCTTTGCAACAGGGTAGAAGCCCTGGAACAGACCCACCAGAAGATTCAATTCGGTGGAGCACTGGAGCCCTCCTTTATCAACAACTCTGCTGCTTCTGAAGAAAATACAAGCAGGAGAAGAAATATCTGGATAACAGAGACTACCGGAGAGACTCGATCCCAATCACAGTAAGGGCTCATTCACACGACCGTATGTATTTTGCGGTCCGCAAAAAACATCCCCAAAAATACGGATGACATCCGTGTGCTTTCCGCATTTTGCGGAATGGAACAGCTGGCCCCTAATAGAACAGTATTATTCTTGTCCGTGATGCGGACAATAATAGGACAAGAATCTTGCGGAACGGAAATACGGACAAATGGAATGCACACGGAAGACCTTAGTTTTTTTTTGCGGACCCATTGAAATGAATGGTTCCGCATATGGTCCACAAAAAAACGGAACTGACTCAGAAAGAAAAATACGGTCATGTGAACGAGTCCTAAGTTGTAGTTTCTCAGATCTGCTTGGGCTTGACCGTGCTGTCTCTATTGTTGAAAAGCGAAGTAACAGAGCTCTATGCCCCAAGCCGGCAGTGGGAGGATGTCATAGAGACATTGTTTACGGGATACTCAGCTACATGGACACTGTGGCCATCTTAATGGCCTCCAAAGCCCTTCAGGAGTTCTCATTTGAGGGTTCCAGTTTGCAGCTGTGTGAATACACAGCTTACCTCTACCCTGCTGAGACGCAGGTAACTGAAGCCTCTCACTGATCATCTAAGATCGAGCTGGGTCCTATACCGCTAGCTATTCCCTTTTGAATTGACCATATACTCTCCTGGCAAGTGGCTCACGGTCAAGAATCCAGAGGATCTGATATTGGTTTGGCACCATCTGAAAATGGCCCCCCTGGAAATCAAATCTTGGCTTCCCATGTCATAGGAAGATGCCTCCCACCTCTACCTTCCTGGGCAGTCACACATAAAAACAAGTCTCTTAAAGAGGACCTTTCACCGTTCCTGGCATTACTGTTTTAATAGCTCCATGCATTCCCCATGTAACAACAATTCTGGAACATCTATTCTTATGTCTCTATGTTGTGTCATTCCTTTATTATTTGTACTAGAAGTTATGAATGAATTGCTATTTGCCTTCAGTAAGGGTACAGAGGGGAGGTAACAAGTTGGGGGTGTGTACCTGCACAGTCTGAACATGGCAGCACTGATTGGATAGAGTCAGACTGTGCAGGTACACACCCCCAACTGGTCACTTCCCCTCTGTTCCCTTACTGAAGGCAAATAGCAATTCATTAATAACTTCTAGTGCAAATAATAAAGGAATGGCACAACATACAGACATAAGAATAGATGCTCCAGAATTGTTAGTACGTGGGGAATGCATGAAGCTATTAAAATAGGTATGTCAGGAGTGGTGAAAGGTCCTCTTTAAGTTCTTATTGTGAGATGGTACATTTGGACACTACTGTGAGTTAAGCTTCTCATTCGGACAGTAACGTGGTTAACTAATTATGGCTGCCTCTCTGTCCATGACTTGTGTGCATGAGAATTGCAGCTCTTGCTAACTTTCGCGTAAAGGCTCATGCACGTACCTCATTTGTCTTTTGTTAACCTTCATCCTCTGTTAAATGTACACTTGTTGCAATTTAGACCACAACACATGAGAATGCTATTATAGAGGTTTCCTAAGTTCATATCAGGGCTTAGCCTTTTTGTCCCTATGTTAAAGGGGTTGTCTTATCTTGCCTTTACTAAGGCAAGAGGAGACACGGTCCAGACCACCTCCCGGTCGGGAAGCAGCAGGGCATGCCAGCCTCTACTTAACGTCAGTATCCACCTCTGGTCTAAATCTGGTAAAACTGCTTCCTTGCTGGTGTAAATTTAGACCATTTGATAATGATATATATAATGATAAATTAGACGGACCTGCCCCCTTCCCTGCCCACGTCACATCCTCTTTTTTTTAGACCTGGTGTTGCAATCTGCAACAGATCTATGCCAGAAAATTGACATATATCTTATTGGAAATGACCCTATACCCCTAGTTCAAGCTCTGTTTCTAGAAGAGTTAGCATAGGATTCCATTTTCAATATATTGACTCTGTAGTGTACTCAGAGGGACGGCACCTTGGATAAGATATGGTTGCCTTTAATAAAAACCTTACCATTTTATGAGACTTTAATATGACTCTGGACCTTTATTAGACTCCACCTCCCTTCATATATTTCCTAAATATTTCTCAGCTCCCTGCGTAAAACCCTCTCCGCACTCCACCAGATTGATGTCTTGCATGCTTAACAGCTGGATACTAAGGACTACACTTTATTTTCGAATCCCCATAGATTGTATCAACATCTAGACTACTTATTGCTTACTGATAGACACAACTCCCGGGTCAACTCAGCCAACATTGGCAACTTTCCTACATCAGATCATGCCCCAGTGTATTTCTTTTTCTCCCTACTGGGTGTCCACCCTGGTGAACGGACCTTGAGGCCTAATGAGTCCCTTCTACACTCTACTGAGTCTGTCATATATTTAACAGATAAATAATAGTCTTATTTTCGCTCCAATGAGACTCCTGATGTTTCCCGCAGATAATATGGGAGGTCCATAAAACGTATGTAAGGGGTGAGCTTATTGCACTGGGTGCATATATATGTAAACAAGGATATAAGCAGATCTCCTCCCTGCTTTCGAAGATGGCCAAACTAGAATGCAGACACAAACGACCCCTGGCCATTAAAGGGAACCTGTCATCAACTTTGTGTTGACCTCACTGAGGACAGCATAAAATAGTGACAGAAATGCTGATTTCAGCGGTGTGTCACTCATGAGCTAAAAGTAAGTGGTTGCTGAGAACCAGCATCATAATCCTTGCAGCACAGGCCATGAAAAGAGTCAAATCTACCTGAGAAGAGTCATGGTTATTCCTAATCTCTTGCTCTCCCTGTCCATCTGCTGATGATTGTCAGTTCTCTCCTAGAGAGAAAGGGAGAAAACTAGGTAGAAGAATGCCAATCATCAGCAGGTAGGCAGGGAGAGCAGGAATTTATGAATAACCATGACTCTTCTCAAGTAGATATGACTCTTTTCAAGGCCTTGGCTGCAATGATTATGATGCTGGTTCTCAGCAACCACTTACTTTTAGCTCATGAGTGATACACCGCTGAAATCAGCATTTCTGTCACTATTTTATGCTGCCCTCAGTGAGGTCAGCATAAAGTTGATGACAGGTTCCCTTTAAGGACCAGAAGAGACTGGCCGCTTAAATACATGATCTTCAGGCTGTGCTAAACGTTAATGCAGCACAATCTTACTTCCATATTAAGGATAAATATTTCACTCATGGAGATAAATGTGGGAAGTTCATGTCCACTTTTGGCACGAAAGCCAGGGACAGGGCTTAGATAGCCAGCATTCGTGATGCCAAAAACAAGAGCATCAAGCTTTTTATATAATAATCTTTATAATATTCGTCCCACTGAAAATAGCACTCAGATCCAAGAGAGAGCTTTGAAAATACGAGCCTTTTTTGATAAATTAACACTCTCCTTTGTGATTACTGTTGAGAATTTTCACTCATACAACAAGTCACTTGTGTTATTAAAACAAAAACTTTAGGAAAATGTCCAGGGCCTGATGGATTTCCAGTTGCCCATTATAAGACATTCTTACCCACTTTAGCCCCTTACTTGATGTCCCTGTTTAATACCTTTCTCACTGGCAGTAGTCAGACTTTCACGCACTAGAAGCCCCCATTATTGTCCTTCTGAAAGAGGGCAAAGACCCCTCAGCATGTAGTAGCTACAGGATGATTTAATTACTTAACTCAAAATTAACGCTCTTGGAAAAGATTGGCCAACTTTGTTCCCAAATTAATACATAGCGATCAGACTGTCAAGTGGAGGGAAGGAAAAGACAACTTTATGAGAACCCTATAAATCATACAATATGCAGTCAGATCATAGAATCGACTTGCTATTTATGAAGCATGCCCTTATGAAATTTGGACTCTCGCCCCAACTCATCGAAGCAATATTCTAATTGTACCCTGCCCACATGCCTCCAGGTTAATTGAACATTGTCTTCCACCTTCAGGATCTGCTATGGTACCCATGGGGTACCCCCTTTTCCCAATTCTTTTTATCCTCGTTTTGGAGTCACTTATCTAGGCAATCAGACAGAACCCCCATATTATAGAAGTGAATATTCAAGGCAGAGATCTACCTACATCAAATGAGATCAAACATATTCTATACACCTCCCATAGCATTTCCAGATGTATAAAAATCCAAGAGAATCCCTTTAAGCTTCTCACACGATGGTACCATTCACCAGATGTGGTCTCCGCACTGTATGCCCTCTCCCCAAATGTGTGTTGGAAGTTCGACAATCCCTTTGGTCTCTGTTCCATATCTGGTGGGATTGTTCCAAGATCTCATATTGGAAAAAGATTTAGTTGCATCAATAAAAATTGTAAGCTCTTGCAAGCAGGACCCTCGTTCCTCTTGTTGTAGTAATTGACTTGTCTGTTGCTATGTTATTTATGACTGTTTGTACATGAACCCCTGAATTGTAAAGCGTTGCGGAATATGTTGGCGCTATAGAAATAAAGATTATTATAATTATAAAATCTCCTCATCGAACTTCGTGTTCACTCCTAAATTCTGAACCTCTTTGTACCAGGCATCACATTTTCTAAACATAACCTTCAGTCCATCTTAATTACTGCAGCTAAATTGTTTATAACCTTTGAACTGGTTAAACAAAGATCTAGCAAGTGTGGCTATGTGGATAGAAAAGGTTGGGTAAATATACAGACTGGAAGAACTAACTAGCTAGGAATCTAGAAAAAAATAAAAAGTTTGAAAAGCTGTGGGCACCATGGAGGGTCTGGGTGTCATCTACTCCAACTGACACCACTTAAACCATCCTTTGCTAATTTTTTTTTTATTTTATTTTTAATTTTTAGCTATTCCCCAATAGAAGCCTAGTTCTTGTGATCCCTGAAGATATGCCCAGTGGCTTTTTGGCTTAATTATATGACCCATGGTCTCCTTTCTTTCTCCTACTTTTTCAAGGCTCACCTTTCCTTTTGTACCATGGTCATATTATGCGATGTACCACTTTATTTTTTTTTAGTTATGGGCACTTTATGATGTTATAAGATTTGAGACTATATACCTGATGCCTCAAAAATTGTCTATATAATTACTTTCAGGCTTGCAGGCCTACTGTTTGTACCAATTTTCAAATTAAAAAAAAAAAAATATATATATATATATATATATATATATAGACACTATTCACAAAATGTTAGGGGTATTTGGCTAAAATTCACTTTTACCTTTACAGGTGAACTTAATGTGACCATCCCTAAACTTTTTAATGCACATGTCCAACTTTTCAGTGTTTCAGCACTTTTTGCACAACTTGCTGTTCTCTAACAAGAGCTTAACGGCAAAATTCCCAACAGGTGTTTGATCCATGAATTGTCCAATAAATTTCCTGGTTTAATTAGAATTGCTGTTTAAACAATCCTCCTCATCATGCTGTTCACATTTTAACATCATGAGACCAAGACGACACCTAACAGTTGATCAACAGTACCTCGCCATTGCGAAGCTTCAAGCAGAATATTCTCAGACGGAAGTGGCCACTGAGCTTAGAGTGTCACAGAGGGTCATCAACAGGTTGCAGCAGAGATACAAAGAGCCTGGAAAAATCACAAAAAGGCATAGAAGTGGACGTCCTTTGGCCACATCCCACACAGATTACCGCTTCATTGTGAACAATGCCCTGCGCAACCAGATGATGAATGCCACACAACTTTAGGCACATTTAAAGGAGTTGAGAGGCACCCAAGTGTTACATCAGACCATTCAAAACTGTTTACATCAGCATGGTCTGCGTGCTAGACCACCTGCAAGGGTACCTGATCACATCACCAGGCACAGGTGTCATCATCTTGCATGGGCCAAGGAGCATCTACGCTGAACGAGGGACCAGTGGGCCTCAGTGCTATTCACTGATGAAAGTTAATTCACGCTCAGCAAAAGTGATGGCCGCTAACGATGTTGGAGATGTCAAGGAGGGTGCTATGCATCAGCCACTGTTGTTACCATACGAGCATTTGGAGGTGGTGGTGTTACAGTGTGGGCAGATGTGTCTAGGCAATACAAAGCTGCCCTACACTTTATGAATGGTACAGTGACAAGCCCGTACTACTTGAAGAACATCATTAATCCAGTCATTGTGCCTCTGCATGAATAACACAGGCCTAATGCCACCTTTATAGACAACAATACGCAGCGAGTTTGGATCATTTGGGAATGGCTGCTGGAGACTGGGGTACAAGCGATTCCACATGTTGCAGTCTATCAGTATATTTCCCTCTTCACAAATGCCTGTTAAGCTATTCCACTGTTTTCCGGGTCTGGACTGAAGGACATCGAGATAAGGACTGTTTTGAAACAGGGCAACTTGCCTTCATTTACTGATCTTAGGGATACTTATACAATTCAAAAATTCGTATTGTATTGAACTACGCTCGCTTTACTAAATTATCCCAGGTGATTTTGAAGGTTTTCCCTACCTGGTCACAACAGTCCTGGTTTGCAATGATCATTACTTTCCTACCTTTCCCAGACATCTTGTAGCACTTATTCACTCCAAACTAGCTTTGGTATCTGCTCCCACAAAACCCCCATACTTATCTGCGGGACAAACAGATTTTGAAATAGCCCCTACATCAAATGAGATCAAACATATTCGATACACCTCCCATGGCATTTCCAGATGTACAAAAATCCAAGAGAATCCCTTTAAGCTTCTCAGATGATGGTACCATTCACCAGATGTGGTCTCCACACTGTATGCCCTCTCCCCAAATGTGTGTTGGAGGTTCAACAATCCCTTTTGGTCTCTGTTCCATATCTGGTGGGATTGTTCCAAGATCTCGTATTGGAAAGAGATTTAGTTTCTCCTCATCGAACGTCGTGTTCGCTCCTAAATTCTGGACCTTTGTACCAGGCCTTACATTTTCTAAACATGAATAACACAGGTCTAATTTCATCTTTATGGACAACAATACGCAGCGAGGTGGGATCATTTGGGAACAGCTGCGGGAGACTGGGGTATCTCAAATGGAGTGGCCTGCACTTTCTTCAGACCTGTATCCCATTAAAAACCTATGTGATCAGCTGAGTTGCCATGTAGAGGCTCGTAACTCTGTACCCAGAACCTCAGTGACAAATTATTGAGAGAAAGAATAGATAAGCTTTGACAATCACTTATAATGAATGGTGGTGGATCCTAATAGTGGTAAATGGTAAAATTTAGAGAAAATTTGGAAAAATTTGCAGTTCAAAATTTGAATTTCTCTGTTTTTAAGACGGATAGTAATACCTCGTAAAATAGTTATTACTTAACATTCCCCATATGTCTACTTTATGTTGGCATCATTTTGTAACTGTCATTTTATTTTTTTAGAATGTTAGAAGGTTTAGAATTTTAGGACCAATTTTTTACATTTTCAAGAGAATTTCCAAACCCCACTTTTGAAAGGACCAGTTCAGTTATGAAGTCACTTTGAGGGGCATACATGATAGAAACCACCCATAAATGACTCCATTTTGGAAACTACACCCCTCAAATTATTCAAAACTGGTTTAAAAAAAATGTTTTTTAACCCTTTAGGTGTTCCACAAGAGTTAAAGGAAAATGAAGGGGTGAAAAGGGAAGGAGTGCAATATGGTTTTTTGAGGGCAGATTTTGCTGGAATGGTTTTTGAGAGCCATGTCTTGTTTGAAGAGACACAGAGGTACCCCTGCAGTGGAAACCCCTAAAATGTAATCTTATTTTGGATACTATACCCCTGATATAATTTTGTAGGGATGTAGTGAGTGCTTTGATCCCACAGGTTAAACACAAATGTCCCCTACTGGGGAATCCTCAGGGTATATAAATGTCCTTATGTACCAATTAATCCACTGGATTAACAAAAACCCTTTTAGGGACCCCCAGTGTATAATAGATAAAACCTAACTTTTATTATTTATTAAATTATAAGAGGTGAGGAAAAAGAAAATAGTTAAAACTATCAGCCAGTCATTTTTTCCACTTTATATTGGTATTATTTTTATCAGGTTCATAATATTGATCAGGAGTCAGTCAGAGCCATTATTAGTAAGAAGTGGTACTTTGTTACATTGTTGGGTTATGTAACACTTAATTGCTGCATATAGTGTTACATATACTTTGATCATGCTCTGCTGTGCTCCAAAACCATATAGCCCAGTCAATGCTGCAGGGTTGCGTTATATGTTTAACTCAGGGAATATCACAGTTGAGCCCTGCTCAGGTAATCACTGCCACTGATCCCCGGCAGGATCCCCGTACCCTCCGTGTATCACTATCAGCCGCACGGGCTGACTGCTCACGTGCGGCTCTCCTACCCCGCCGCTCAGACCGGGCGGGCAAGCGCGCGAGATCTCGCTGCGCTTCGGTCTGCTGTCAGGTAGGATACACTCTGATCAGCAAAACTTGCGCTCCCCTGTTAACAGTTAGACTGGGCTATAGATACTGAATCTGCATATCCCTTATCTCTAAGCTATTTCCACGTTAGTGGAATGGCTGGCTGCCTAAAACTAAACGCCACTACAACCTATCCCAACATGTTTTACCGCTGTTGCGGCTTCGTCAGGAGAGAGAGGTATATACCTCTCTCCTGACGAAGCCGCAACAGCGGTGAAATATACCTCTCTCCTGACGAAGCCGCAAGAGCGGTGAAACATGTTGGGATAGGTTGTAGTGGCGATTAGTTTTAGGCAGCCAGCCATTCCACTAACGTGGAAATAGCTTAGAGATAAGGGATATGCAGATTCAGTATCTATAGCCCAGTCTAACTGTTAACAGGGGAGCGCAAGTTTTGCTGATCAGAGTGTATCCTACCTGACAGCAGACCGAAGCGCAGCGAGATCTCGCGCGCTTGCCCGCCCGGTCTGAGCGGCGGGGTAGGAGAGCCGCACGTGAGCAGTCAGCCCGTGCGGCTGATAGTGATACACAGAGGGTACAGGGATCCTGCCGGGGATCAGTGGCAGTGATTACCTGAGCAGGGCTCAACTGTGATATTCCCTGAGTTAAACATATAACGCAACCCTGCAGCATTGACTGGGCTATATGGTTTTGGAGCACAGCAGAGCATGATCAAAGTATATGTAACACTATATGCAGCAATTAAGTGTTACATAACCCAACAATGTAACAAAGTACCACTTCTTACTAATAATGGCTCTGACTGACTCCTGATCAATATTATGAACCTGATAAAAATAATACCAATATAAAGTGGAAAAAATAACTATTTTCTTTTTCCTCACCTCTTATAATTTAATAAATAATAAAAGTTAGGTTTTATCTATTATACACTGGGGGTCCCTAAAAGGGTTTTTGTTAATCCAGTGGATTAATTGGTACATAAGGACATTGATCCCACAGGTGTTTCATAGAATTTAGACACACATGGCTGTGAAAATGAAAAATTACAATTTTTCAACTAAAATGTTTGTTTAGCTCCATTTTTTTTTTACAAGGGGTAATAAGGAAAAAAAGCACCTCAGAATTAGTTATCCATTTTTTCCTGAATATGGCAACGCCCCATATGTGGTCATAAACTGCTGTTTGGGCACACAGCAGGGCTCAGAAGAGAAGGGGCACTGTATGGCATTTGGATGGCAGCTTTCACTGAAATAATTTTCAGGTACCATGTCACATTTGATGCACCCCTACAGTAGAAACCTCAAAAAGTGACCCCATTTTGGAAACTACACACCCATGAAATTTTCCAGGTGTGTAGTAATCATTTTAACCCTACAGGTGTTTCATTACAGAATTTAGAAACACCTGGTCATTAAAATGAAAAATTTACATATTTTACAAGAAAATGTCACTTTAGGTCCAATTTTTTTTTAATTTCACAAGGGTTAACAGGAAAAAAGAACCCCACATATTGTTACCCATTTACGGTAACACCCCACATATCGTATAATTGTAACGTAATGTGAATTCAAAATGTGAGAATAAATAAGCTTATGCAGGCGGAGTAAATATATTTAGTAAGTTTGATTAAATATAGAAATCACATACAGAATAGTAAAAAGTAAATCACTTGTCATGCAATACGGGGTGGGACTTCAGTCGCCACGTCGTAGCACATGGACGACACCCCAGGGTGTATAATAGGGCAAATCGATATTTGCATCATAACTAGAATGAAGTCTTCAAAGGTGTGCCCTCAATGCATGTGTGTCACAGATTTTAAACTTTTAGCCCCTTTTCCAGTGTGCCGCACATGTGTCTCTGAGATCACTTAAGAATGTGGGCTTATCAGCACAGTGGGGGATGAGTACTTCAGTACAAGGCACATCATTACACAGAATAGTAATAATAAAAAGGAACAGAACCAATCGGTACTTAAAAATATACCCTTACAATACAGTATAATAAACTGCTTTTTGGCACACAGCAGAGTTCAGGAGGGAAGGAGCCTGGGGGCTGGATCTCATAGGCTTCTGTAACTAGCAGGTGCTGATGCCTGTGGAAGGCATTAGGCTGCCATAGCAGCCACTGGGTCCCTGTCACTGCATCGCGGGGACTCCATGGGGTAGGAAAGGATGCCCATACACGTGTATGAGTCGTTGAGTGTTGACCACTGCATACCGAGGGTAAAAGGGGTTATCCAACCCCTAAATTGCCTCCCCTACTGCCCAGGCCCTTCACACAGATTGTACTTACTTCGCTCCCCGGGACCTGCGTCACTTCTGATGCCCGCACAGCTACTGCTGCATCGCCCCATCGTGTGAATTAAAACATCCGGTGACGAGGGGCGCAGCCAACGCGAACAAGCCTCCCTAGTGTCGCCCGTGCTGCAGGAGAGATGCAGCAGCAGCCTTGCGGTCGTCAGAAACGACACAGGTGCCAAGGAGCATGGTAAGTACAATCTGTGTGACGGGCATTATAGCTATTGGAATAACCCCTTTAATACGCTGGTATTGTTGTATTCATCGAAGCTGGTGTATACAGCAGGGACTGGGCTGTCAGTAATAGGTGGGAACTGTCTCTGATCGAGCCTACTGGTTAATTGGATTTCTGTGCTGCAGAGCAGCCGTTCATTGTCAAACATTTCCCTGAAAAAACTTCTTTGGTTTAACTCTGAAATTCAAACTTTTGTGGCTTTTCAGGTTAAAATTTCATATTAATGTTATTTTTTTAACCTTATTCCTTTGTACATCTTGTATTCTAAAACCTTTGACCAGTAAATTTTTTTACATACATATATTTTGTACTTTCCCCTGGACTTGGTCATGTATTTTATTTCTTATACTGTCTGTTTTAACAGGCACAGCACTTTAGAAAAGTGATTATAGTATAGCACTAGATTTATTAAATAAAGATTTTATATATGCTAGATATAGGCGTGCACTGGGTGTGTGTATTTATATTTAAGTAATGTGTATGCAGTATACAGTGGGGGGGGGGGGGAGTATTTAGTCAGCCACCAATTGTGCAAGTTTTCCCACTTAAAAAGATGAGGTCGGCCTGTAATTGACATCATAGGTAGACCACACGGAGGGACCTAGTGAATGACCTGCAGAAAGCTGGGACCAACGTCCAAGGCTACAAAGGCTACCGTCAGTAACACACTACGCCACCAGGGACTCAGATCCTGCAGTGCCAGACGTGTCCCCCTGCTTAAGCCAGTACATATCCAGGCCCGTCTGAAGTTTGCTAGAGAACATTTGGATGTTCCATAATTGGGAGAATGTCATATGGTCATATGAAACCAAAGTAGAACTCTTTGGTAGAAACACAACTTGTTGAGTTGCATCCAAAGAACACCATACCTATTGTGAAACATGGGGCTGACAACATCATGCTTTGGGGCTGTTTCTCTGCAAAGGGACCAGAACGACTGAATGTGTACATGAAAGAATTAATGGGGCCATGTATCGTGAGATTTTGAGTGCAAACCTCCTTCCATCAGCAAGGGCATTGAAGATGAAATGTGGCTGGGTCTTTCAGCATGACAATGATCCCAAGCACACCGCCAGGGCAACGAAGGAATGGCTTCGTAAGAAGCATTTCAAGGTCCTGGAGTGGCCTAGCCAATCTCCAGATCTCAACCCCTTAGAAAACCGTTGGAGGGAGTTGAAAGTCTGTGATGCCCAGCAACAGCCCTAAAACATCACTGCTCTAGAGGAGATCTGCATGAAGGAATGGGCCAACATACCAGCAACAGTGTGTGCCAACCTTGTGAAGACTTACAGAAAACATTTGACCTCTGTCATTGCTAACAAAGGATATATAACAAAGTATTGAGATTAACTTTTGTTATTGACCAAATACTTATTTTCCACCATAATTTTCTAATAAATTCTTTAAAAATCAGACAATGTGATTTTCTGGATTTGTTTTCTCATTTTGTCTCTCATAGTTGAGGTCTACCTATGATGTCAATTACAGGCCGACCTCATCTTTTTAAGTGGGAGAACTTGCACAATTGATGGATGACTAAATACTTTTTTTTCCCCACTGTATGTGTGTAATTCATGTATGTGTGTCAGGTAGATGTGTCTATATCACATGTATTTACATATGTTAAATTTGTGTTATGTATCTTTGTGTGAATAAGCATATTGTATAGGTTGGTTTTGTATTATTTTTGATATAAACCGTATTTTCCGCTTTATAAGACTAACTTTTTTCCCCCCCCAAAAGTGGGGGGGGGAAATGGCAATGTGTTTTATAAAGCGAATACTAGTGAGCGTTTCAATTATGGAAGTGCTCACTAGTATGCAGTAGGTGCGGAGAGTGAAGTGCTGCTTGTGCTCACCCTCCTTGGCCTTCCTCCCTGGGGCTGCGCTACACTGTCCTGACTGCCTATAGCGTCAGGACATAGTGCGTGCACTATGACCTGATTCAGTACGCAGTCCGGTGAGGTGACAGTGCAGAGTGGGTCATAGAAGATCCGGGAGCGCCAACTGCAGGAGAAACCACCAGACCTAGACAGTAGCGGGGTAGCAGGAGAGTGAATTTATTTATATTAGTGTGATACGGGTTTCTGGCATGGAGGTCTGATGGGGGTCCGGCATGGAGGTCTGATGAGGTTCTGATTTGAGGATCTGATATGAAGTATGATGAAAAATATTTTTTTTTCTTCTCTAAAACCTCGGGGTGTGTCTTATCTGGTGCGTCTTATAAAGCGAAAATACGGTATGTTTAGCATGAACATCATGATCTACTGGTCTGCCATTAGATTCTGATCTGTTTTCCTACCACAGTCAACAATTACATTTTTCTCCATATCCATGTCATTTATAAGGAATTTTTATATAGAAATGTTATAAAACGTCAATAAGATTATATTATTTAAAAATAATAAAAATCAGATTTATTCTTGGCAGATGATAGTACCAGGAGCACAAAGGAACATCTTATATCTTCAGATTTTAAAACAGATGATGGTTTTGTCACAGAAGATAAACCGGAAGAGCATGCCATTATCTCAGGTGTATCCTCAGCCTCTCATAGCAAAGATCTATCATCTGGTCCTTTGTATGAATTCAAATATTCTGATTCATTACAGACTGTTAAGCAAAATAAAAGTCACAGAAGAAGTGTTCAACATCAAAGAACTCACACAGGGAAGAAGGCTTTTTCATGTGCAGAATGTGGGAAATGTTTTAACAGCAAATCAATTCTTGTTATGCATGAGAGAATTCACACAGGGGAGAGGCCATTTTCATGTTCAGAATGTGAAAAACGTTTTATCTGTAAATCAGATCTTGTTAAACATCAGAGAACTCACACAGGGGAGAAGCCATTTTCATGTTCACAATGTGGGAAAAGTTTTAGCCGTAAATCACATGTTGTTACGCATGAGAGAACCCACACAGGGGAGAAGCCATTTTCATGCTCAGAATGTGGTAAATGTTTTAAAACTAAATCACATCTTATTATGCATAAAGAAGTTCATAAAATAGAGAAGCCATTTTCATGCTCAGAATGTGGAAAATATTTTAAGCGTAAATCATATCTTGTTAGGCATGAGAAATTTCACAAAGGGGAGAAGCCATATTCATGTTCAGAATGTGGAAAATGTTTTAGCCAGAAATCAGATCTCATTACACATCAACGAATCCACACAGGTGAGAAGCCATTCTCGTGTTCTGAATGTGGGAAATTTTTCACACAGAGAGCAGATCTTGGTAGACATCAGATAATTCACACAGGGGTGAGGGCATTTTCATGTTCAGAATGTGAAAAATGTTTTAGATCTAAATCAGATCTTGTTAAACATCAGAAAATTCACACAGGGGAGAAGCCATTTTCATGTTCAGAATGTGGGAAAACTTTTAGCCGTAAATCACATCTTGCTATGCATGAGAGAATTCACATAGGGGAGATGCCATTTTCATGCTCAGAATGTGGGAAATGTTTTCAACGCAAATCATATCTTGTTAAGCATGAGAAACTTCACAAACGGGAGAAGCCATTTTTATGTTCAGAATGTGGGAAATGTTTTCACCAGAAATTGGATCTCGTTAAACATCAACAAACCCACATAGAGGAGACGCTATTCTCATGTTTAGAATGTCGGAAATTTTTTATACAGAAAGCAGATCTTGATAAACATCAAATAGTTCACACAAGGAAGAAGCCGTTTTCTTGTTCAGAATGTGAAAAAAGTTTTCAATATAAATCACATCTTATTAGACATGAGAGAATTCACACAGCAAAACTCAATTGTCATGTTCAGGATCTCAGCTCTAATTGCACTGAGAATGTCCCTTTAGTTCTTGACTGACAGCCAGGCAAGGTGAGTACGGGGGAATCTTGCCCTGTCAATCAAAGAGGAGAGGGAAGGGCTGGCAAAGGAAGCAGGAGAATCAAGAGTGCACAGATTGTTTATGCCCCTCCCTCAGTGCACTGAAATAGAAGTGTGCTATGGATCACTAAGTGAAAGGCATCAATACATTCAGCTGAGCTAGTTCTCCAAGGCAGTATGTCTGGTTTAACAGTGACTTTCCTGGTGACAGGCACCCTTTAAACCATTCAGGCTTGTGGCAATAGCTGTGGGAGGTAAGAGATCTTTATCTCCAGTATGCCAACTAAAGAAGAGTTTATCATATGCGTCAACGAGGTAATCAGGTTAGAGAAGGGAGTATATCATAAAAGAGGAGCAGATAACAAGTTTCAGTCTATTTGGGGCCCTACCAGGGTAGCCATCATGGCGACTGTTGCATGTCCGGATGGGAGGGGGCAATACTTAGGAGGGTCAGGCCAAAATGGTGCTGTTCTAGGGGGTCTGCAGGATACATGTTTGCCTGTGGTATTTACCTGTCTACTAAGACATGCGAAATCTGAGGTATAGGTGCGGTGCTGTTCAGGGGAGGGAGGGTGGTTATGGTTAGGCTGGCTTGTTTTCTTCGCCCTGAGATTGTTTGTTATAATCTATTGTCGATATACCCGAATTGGGTCTTTGTATGAAGCTTTACAAGATTATATGTGTTACTTGTGTTTTCGTAAAAATAATCAATAAAAATGATCTTATTAAAAAAAAAAAAGAGAGATCTTTATCTGACACTATATTTGGAGGTGGTCAGGCACTTTGGGGGTGATTTATGAAGCTGAAATACACCTATATACAGAACTGCTGTACACTTTGTGAATGGTACAGTGACAAGCTCATACTACATAAATAACATCATTAATCCAGGCATTGGGCCTCTGCATGAACAACACCGGGCTAATGTCATCTTTGAAAGGACCAATTCAGTTATGAAGTCACTTTGAGGGGTTTACATGATAGAAACTACCCATACATGTCTCCATTTGTGAAAAAAAATGATTAAAAAAAACTTTTTTGACCCTTTAGGTGCTCCACAAGAGTTAAATGAAAATGAAGGGGTCAGAAGCAGGGCTGTGGAGTCGGTAAGCCAAAGCCCCGACTCCCGACTCCTACTCCCTCATACATGGAGCATGTTTAAGTGATAACTTTAAACAAATTTGCATAAAATCAATAGTACAGATAAGTCATGACAAAAACAGTCTGTAATCTATCAGGCTTCTCTGGGTACAGCTCACTTAGGGCCTAATCAGTGGCGTAGCTAGAGGTTCAGCACATGGAGGGGGCAAAACATACTTGAGTGGGCCCCCCACTTATTGGCTTCCCAAACGCACGTTTCCAACTTCACAGGCACATACTACTAGTTGTGGTTATAATACTGTATTAGCAAAATGACTATATCATCTATGCTGTTTAGTACAGTACAATAGACTTTCTACATACCCTACTCTAAATACTCTACCACATAATGCAGTAAAATATAGGATTAATAGGAGTAAAAAAGGGGACTCCTATGTTAAAGGAAATCTGTCCCCAGCTTTTACATCACTAAACTAACAGTCCCTTGCCCCCATCAGACCTCAGATCGGCTTAATGTGCCCCCATCAGACCTCAGATCAGCGTATTGTGCCCCCATCAGACCTCAGATCAGCAGAATGTGCCCCCATCAGACCTCAGATCATCAGAATGTGCCCTCATCAGACCTCAGATCAGCTGAATGTGCCCCCATCAGACTCCATAATTGAAGCGCTCACTTGTATTCCCTGCTGGGCCCCCCCAGAGGTATTGGGCCCAGAGCATCGCCTCCCCTACCCCCCTCTCCCCCCAGTAGCTACGCCTCTGGGCCTGATGTATGAAAACTGTCTAGGTCTAAGACTTTTTTTGTTGCCCATAGCAACCTATCAGAGCTCCCCTTTCATTTCTCCAGAGCACTATATGAAATGAAAGGGGAGCTCTGATTGGTTGCTATGGGCAACAAAGAAACTTCTACACCTAGACAGTTTTCATACATAAGGCTCTAGGTGTTTTACATCAGCAGATAGAAGCCATGAGAGCAGCTAACCTCTCCAAACATGAGCTCAGAGGAAACATAAAGCATACAGAGAGAACATGCACTGGACATAAAGGGCAGTACACAGTCACCTCAACTAAAAGCCTAAATCCTTAGATCAGGAATAGAACAGACATTTATAGGACATTTCATCATTTCACAAATTCTTATAAAAATATATTCAGCACTGAACTAAATGTACTAATTCATTATATATTGTCGGAGTCGGTCCATTTTATACCGACTCCGACTCCACCAAAATGGTGACCGACTCCGACTCCACGACTCCGATTCCACAGCCCTGGTCAGAAGGGAAGGAGTGCGATATGGTTTTTTGAGGGCAGATTTTGCTGGAATGGTTTTTGAGAGCCATGTCATGTTTGAAGAGACTTAGAGGTACCCCTGCAGTGGAAACCCCTAAAATGTGATCCCATTTTGAAAACTGTACCCCTGGGATGTAGTGAGTGCTTTGATCCCACAGGTGTTTCATAGAATTTAGAAACACATGGCTGTGAAAATGAAAAATTACAATTTTTCAACTAAAATGTTTGTTTAGCTTCAGGTTTTTTTTCACAAGGGTTAATAGGAAAAAAACACCTCAGAATTAGTGACCCATTTTTTCCTGAATAATGCAACGCCCCATATGTGGTCATAAACTTCATAAACTGCTGTTTGGGCACACAGCAGGGCTCAGAAGAGAAGGGGCACTGTATGGCATTTGGATGGCAGCTTTCACTGAAATAATTTTCAGGTACCATGTCACATTTGAAGACCCCTACAGTAGAAACTTCTAAAAACTGACCCCATTTTGGAAACTACACCCTCTCATGAAATTTTCCAGGTGTGTAGTGATCATTTTAACCCCACAGGTGTTTTATAGAATTTAGAAACACTTTGCCATGAAAATGTTTACATATTTTACGAGAAAATGTCACTTTATGTCCAATTTTTTCATTTTCACAAGGGTTAATAGGAAAATAAAATAACCTCCCTCATATTGTTACCCATTTACGGTAACACCCCACATATCGTATAATTGTAACGTAATGTGAATTCAAAATTTGAGAATGAATAAGCTTGCGCAGATTAATTTAAATATAAAAATCACATACAGAATAGTAAAAAGTAAATCACTGGCCATGAAATATGGGGTGGGACTCCAGTCACCATGTCGTAACACATGAAGGACACCCCAGGGTTTATAAAAGATAGGACAAATCAATACTTACATCCTACTTAGAATGAAGTCTTCAAAGGTGTGCCCTCAATGCATGTGTGTCACAGATTTTAAACTTTTAGCCCCTCCTCCAGTGTGCAGCACACGTGTCTCTGAGATCACCCAGGAATGTGGTCTTATCAGCACAATGGGGGATGAGTACTTCATTACAAGGCACATTATTACACAGAATAGTAATAATAAAAAGGAACAGAACCAATTGGTACTTAAAAAGATACCCTTACAATACATTATAATATACTGCTTTTTAGCACACGAAAGAGTTTAGAAGGGAAGGAGCCTGGGGGCTGGATCTCATAGGCTACTGTAGCTGGCAGACACCGGTGCCTGTGGAAGGCATCGGGCTGCCATCCCTGTCACCGCATTGCGGGGACTCCATGGGGTTGGAAAGGGTGCCCATACATGTGCATGCTGTGTTCAGTGTTGACCACTGCATACAGAGGCTAAAAGGGGTTATCCAACCCCTTAATTGCCTCCCCTACTGCCCGGGCCCTTCATACAGATTGTACTTACTTCACTCCCCGGCACCAGTGTCACTTCTGATGCCCGCACAGCTACTGCTGCATCTCCCCGTCGTGCGAATGAAAACATCTGGTGACAAGGGGAGCAGCCAATGCGAACGAGCCTCCCTAGTGTCGCCTGTGCTGCAGGGGAGATGCAGCAGCAGCCTTTCGGGCATCAGAAACGACACAGTTGCCAAGGAGCATGTTAAGTACAGTCTTTGCGAGAGGCATTATAGCTATTGGTTAACCCCTTTAACCCCTTCCCGACCGGCGCCGTACATGTACGGCGCTCGGGCGGTGCGGGGACATGATGCCCGCTCGCGGGTGCGGCGGGCGTCATGGCCGGCAAGTCTCTGCTGTTTCTAACAGCAGAGACTTGCCGCTTCTTACCTCCGTCTGCGGAGACTTCCTGGGCCTTCTGATGCTGTGATCACGGCATCAGGATGCGTCTGAACCCAGAAGCCTACACTTCCGGGTGGTGTACAGACGCCCCGATTGGCCAATCGGGGTGTCTGTACACCATATGAAAACTGTAATCCTCGCTGGTGAGGATTACAGTTTTCAAACTGCAATTCTTATTCTGGCCACTAGATGGCAGGCCAGGATAACAAATGAGCAATTCATGGATTTAACTGCATCTAGTAAATCCATGATTGCTCATAAAGAATAAAAACAAAACACAATATATGAGCTCATATTTGAGCTTTAAAATAATCACCAAAAAATTAAAAAAATGTTAAAAAATATATAAAAAATAAAAAAGATATAAAAGTTCAAATCACCCCCCTTTCCGTATAAGTAAAAAATAAATACCTAAATAACCATAAATATAGACATCATGGGTATCACCGTGACCGAAAACGCCGTACTTTTAAAATATAAAAAACAAATTTCAATACGGCGAATTGTGTGGCGGAAAAAAGCGTCCAAATGGCGATTCGCTGTTTTTTGTCGCTTTTTTTTTTCTAAAAAAAATTAAATAAAAAGTGATCAAAAAGTCACACACACCCCAGAATGGTATCAATAAAAACTTCAGACCGCCCCGCAAAAAATGAGCCGCCATACAGCTCTGTACACATAAATACCAAAAAGTTATAGGGGTCAAGATATGACAAGGAAAAAAAAAAAAAAAAAAGGGCAACTTTCTAATTATTTTATCACCATCTAAACGCAGGAAAAACTATACATATTAGGTATTGCCGGATTCGTACTGACCAGTAGAATGAAAGTAGTGGATCAGTTTTAATGCACATCGAATGCTGTAAATAAGAAACCCGTAGAACTGTAGCGGAATAGCGTTTTCTTTGCAATTTCACCCGGTTTGGAATTTTTTTCCCGCTTCCCACTACACCATATGCAATATTAAATGGTGGTGTTGGAAAGTACAACTTGTCCCGCAAAAAATAAGCCCTCATACAGCTATGTGAACAGAAAAATAAAAGAGTTATGGCTGTTTGAAGGCAGGGAGCGCAAAACGAAAATGCATAACCGAAAAAACCTCTGGGCGCGAAAGGGTTAATACGCTGGTATTGTTGTATTCACCGATGCTGGTGTCTACAGCAAGGACTGGGCTGGGAACTGCCTCTGATCAAGCACCTGCCCAATCAGAGTACATGTACAGTTTAGGTCACCTACGGGTTAATTGTATTCCTGTGCTGCAGTGCAGCCGTTCATTGTCAAACATTTATGTATTCCCTGAAAAAAGTTCTTTGGTTTAACTCTGAAATTCAAACTTTTGTGGCTTTTCAGGTTCAAATTTCATATTAATGTTATTTTTTAACCTTCTTCCTTTGTACATTCTAACACTTTTCACTGGACATGGATGGTTGAAATGCCAATAAAAACAGTAGATATCAATGTGTTCCAAAACTTTTGACGGGTGCATTTTTTTTTACATACATATATTTTGTATTTGGTGCACATTCCCCTGGACTTGGTCATGTATTTTATTTCGGATACTGTCAGCACAGCGCTTTAGAAAAGTGATAATATTATCGCACTAGATTGATTTATTACACATTTTATATATACTATGTATAGGTGTGCACTGGGTGTGTGTATCTATGTTTGAGTAATGTGTATACATGTGCGACAGGTATATACATGTATAACATATGCAGTATATGTGTGTAATTTATGTATGTCATGTAGATGTGTGTCTATATCACATGTGGTAAGATGTATCTGTGTGAATAAACATATTATATAGGTTGGTTTTGTATTATTTTTTAGATAAACCGTATTTTCCACTTTAGAAGACTAACTTTTTTCCCCCAAAAGTGGGGGGAAAATGGCAGTGCGTCTTATAAAGCGAATAATAGTCAGCGTTTCCATTACGGAAGTGCTCACTAGTATGCAGAAGGTGCGAAGAGTGAAGTGCTGCTTGTGCTCACCTCCCTGGGGCTGCGCTACACTTTCCTGACTGGTGCAGACACTATGCCCCAATGCCGTACTCAGTCCGGTGACAGTGTAGAGTGGGGCTTAGAGACCAGGGAGTGCCAACTGCAGGAGAAACCACCAGACCTAGACAGTAGCCGGGTAGCAGGAGAGTGAGTTTATTTATATTAAGGTGTGATACCGGGTTCTGGCATAGAGGTCTGATGGGGGTCCAGCATGGAGGTCTGATATGAAGTATGATGAAAAATATTTTTTTCTTATTTTTCTCCTCTAAAACCTCAGGGTGTGTCTTATCAGGTGCGTCTTATAAAGCGAAAAATACGGTATGTTTAGCATGAACATCATGATCTACTGGTCTACTGTGATTGTGATCTGTTTTCCTACCACAGTCAACAATTACATTTTTCTCGATATCATGTCATTTATAAGGAATTTTTATATACAGTAGAAATGTTATAAAATGTCAATAAAGTGCTAAGGTTCTATTATTTAAAAATAATAAAAATCAGATTTATTCTTGGCAGGTGACTGTACCAGGAGCACAGAGGAACATCTTATATCTTCAGATTTTAAAACAGATGATGGTTTTGTAACAGAAGATAAACCGGAAGAGCATGCCATTATCTCAGGTGTATTCTCAGCCTTTCACAGCAAAGATCTATCATCTGGTCCTTTGTATGAATTCAAATATCCTGATTCATTACAGACTGTTAAGCAACATAAAAGTCACAGAAGAAGTGTTCAACATCAAAGAACTCACACAGGAGAGAAGGCCTTTTCATGTGCAGAATGTGGGAAATGTTTTAACCGCAAATCAACTCTTGTTATGCATGAGAGAATTCACACAGGGGAGAAGCCATTTTCATGCTCACAATGTGAAAAACGTTTTATCTGTAAATCAGATCTTGTTAAACATCAGAGAACTCACACAGGGGAGAAGCCATTTTCATGTTCACAATGTGGGAAAAGTTTTAGCTGTAAATCACATGTTGTTACGCATCAGAGAAGTCACACAGGGGAGAAGCCATTTTTATGCTCAGAATGTGGTAAATGTTTTAAAACTAAATCACATCTTATTATGCATAAGGAAGTTCATATAGTGGAGAAGCCATTTCCATGCTCAGAATGTGGAAAATATTTTAAACGTAAATCACATCTTGTTAGGCATGAGAAATTTCACAAAGGGGAGAAGCCATATTCATGTTCAGAATGTGGAAAATGTTTTAACCAGAAATCAGATCTCATTATACATCAAAGAATCCACACAGGTGAGAAGCCATTCTCATGTTCTGAATGTGGGAAATCTTTTACACAGAGAGCAGATCTTGGTAGACATCAGATAATTCACACAGGGGTGAGGGCATTTTCATGTTCAGAATGTGAAAAATGTTTTAGATCTAAATCAGATCTTGTTAAACATCAGAAAATTCACACAGGGGAGAAGCCATTTTCATGCTCAGAATGTGGTAAATGTTTTCAACGCAAATCATATCTTGTTAAGCATGAGAAACTTCACAAACGGGAGAAGCCATTTTTATGTTCAGAATGTGGGAAATGTTTTCACCAGAAATCGGATCTCGTTAAACATCAACAAACCCACATAGAGGAGACGCTATTCTCGTGTATAGAATGTCGGAAATTTTTTATACAGAAAGCAGATCTTGACAAACATCAAATAGTTCATACAAGGGAGAAGCCGTTTTCATGTTCAGAATGTGAAAAACGTTTTCAATATAAATCACATCTTATTAGACATGAGAGAATTCACACAGCAAAACTCAATTGTCATGTTCAGGATGTCAGCTCTAATTGCACTGAGAATCTCCCTTTACTTCTTGACTGACAGCCAGGCAAGGTGAGTACGGGGGAATCTTGCCCTGTCAATCAAAGAGGAGAGGGAAGGGCTGGCAAAGGAAGCAGGAGAATCAAGAGTGCACAGATTGTTTATGCCCCTCCCTCAGTGCACTGAAATAGAAGTGTGCTATGGATCACTAAGTGAAAGGCATCAATACATTCAGCTGAGCTAGTTCTCCAAGGCAGTATGTCTGGTTTAACAGTGACTTTCCTGGTGACAGGTACCCTTTAAACCATTCAGGCTTGTGGCAATAGCTGTGGGAGGTAAGAGATCTTTATCTCCAGAATGCCAACTAAAGAAGAGTTTATCATACGTGTCAACGAGGTAATCAGGTTAGAGAAGGGAGTATATCATAAATGAGGAGCAGATAACATGTTTCAATCTATTCCGGGCCCTTGGCTAATAACACCAGGGTAGCCATCATGGCGACTGTTGCATGTCCGGATGGGAGTAGGCAATACTTAGGAAGGTCAGACCAAAATAGTGCTGTTCTAGGGGGTCTGCAGGATACAAGTTTGCCTGTGGTATTTACCTGTCTACTAAGACAGGCAAAATCTGTGGTCTAGGTGCCGTGCTGATCAGGGGAGGGAGGGTGTGGGTATGGTTAGGCTGGCTTATTTTTTTCACCCTGAGATTGTTTGTTATAATCTATTGTCGATATACCCGAATTGGGTCTTTGTATGAAGTTTTACAAGATTATATTGTGTGTTGATAAAAAAAAATCAATAAAAATAATCTGATTAAAAAAAAAAGAGATCTTTATCTGACACTATATTTGGAGGTGGTCAGACACTCATTTATGAAGCTGAAATACACCTATATACAGAACTGCCCTACACTTTGTGAATGGTCCAGTGACAAACCCATACTACTTGAATAACATCATTAATCCAGTCATTGTGCCTCTGCATGAACAACACCAGGCTAATGTCATCTTCATGGAGGACAATGCGCCATCTCATCGAGGTCACATCATTAGGGAACGGCTGCTGAAGACTGGGGGACCTCGAATGGAGTGGCCTGCACTTTCTCCAGATCTGAATCCCATTGAAAACCTATAGGATCAGCTGAGTCGCTGCCTAGAGGTTCGTAACTCTACCCCAGAAGCTCAATGACCTAAGTCGACCTAAGTGAACAGCATCAGCAGTTGTTGCCCATAGCAACCAATTAGAGCTCCCCTTTCATTTCTCCAGAGCACTATATGAAATGAAAGGGGAGCTCTGATTGGTTTCTATGGGCAACAAAGAAACTTCTATACCTAGACTGTTTTCATACATAAGGCCCTGGGTGTTTTACATCATATTGCTTCACAGTCTAGAAAGTGACACTATTAGCAGTGCTAGATAATAAAGGCTTGGCAATGGCTTCTACACCTATAGTACTTTTTCACATGTGTGTTTCTGTATTTCTGAATTTGAGATGTTAGAAAACAGTTTTCCCCCTTATACTCTATGTATAGCATATAAAAGCCATCAGAGCAGCTAGCCTCTGCAAGCATTAGCTCAGAGAAAAAGCAAACTAAAACATAAAGCATACAGAGAGAACGTGCGCTGGTCAATTGATTTATGCACAGGTTATTGAAAGTTTAGATATACTACAAGTAAGGCTACTTTCACACTAGCGTTTTATAATTCCGGTATTGAGTTCCGTCATAGGGGTTCAATACCGGAATAAAACGCTTCAGTTTTGTCCCCATTCATTGTCAATGGGGGCAAAACTGAACTGAAGACAACGGAATGCTCCTAGAAGCATTCTGTTCCATCTTCAGACCGCATGCTGCGGTTTGCTCTCCGGTCCAGGCATCCGCACCAAGACGGATCCGGAATGACCCCCAATGAAAGTCAATGGGGACGGATCCGTTTGGTGTGATATAATGGTGAACGGATCCATCCTCCATTGACTTTCAATGGAGTTCATGACGGATCCGTCACATACACACATACAGACATACACAGACATATACAAATACACAGACATACTTACATGCTCCTGGCAGGTCACCATAGCACAGGAGGAGCAGGACGGCGCACACATAGGACGATTCCACCCGGCGCCCAGCAGAGGGTGCTGTGGGGAATTGTCCTATGTGCGCGCCGTCATGCTCCTGTACTGTGCTGTGTAGACCTGCCAGGAGCATGTAAGTATGTATGTGTATTTGTATGTGTATATGTCTGTGTGTATGTACTGTGTGACATGCGTGGGGCCGGAGCACTGAAAAAGACGTGGTCTAAAATGGCAGAAAATTGCTCAAACCCCATATGCTGTTGCGCATATCAAACCGGGGGAGCAAATCTTGCACATGTGATCCGTTGCTAACAGCAATCCCCAGCAAAAATGCATACAATGGAGAATGCCTGCAGCGGACCACATGTACCACAAAGACATATTACACAAGGTAACAAATTGTGTGGATGTGGCGAACTATATAATCAATCACTGATAGAGGTGCACTGCGGCGGTAGATGCATTTGATCTCTATCAGTGATTGTTTGATTATATAGTTCGCCACATCCGCACAATTGGTTACCTTGTGTAGGATGTTTTTGTGGTCCGCTGCAGGCATCCTCCATTGTATGCATTTTTGCTGGGGATTGCTGTTAGCAACAGATCACATGTGCAGGATTTGCTCCCCCGGTTTGATATGCATTA
Source organism: Rhinella marina (assembly GCA_900303285.1). NCBI lineage: Eukaryota > Metazoa > Chordata > Amphibia > Anura > Bufonidae > Rhinella > Rhinella marina. Next base: position 244,972 of record ONZH01011533.1, read on the forward strand.
CAGCATAAGGGGTTTCAGTACTTTTCTGCCATTTTAGACCAGGTTTTTTTCTGTGATTGTATTTGAACATTTATACCTGGAGGTGTGGCAACTCCAGGTCTGAATGTACCATGACTTACATCTTATGGTAATATTCTGGTGCACCTGTGCAGCCTGAGTCACTTGAGTCATTGGTAGGTGGGGCTCATAGTCTCCTCCCCCCTCCCATTGTATGTGTGATCTCACGCTGGAGGTAACTAGGAGTTGGTCGCTGTGTGTCGGCCTATATGCTCCTTCCGCAATTGCCCATACGGCAAGGTAGGTTAGTGTTAGGTCCTGTGCCACTCTGAGATACCTTGACACGGTGCTCGGGCTCCGGTATGTAAGAATATATTGGCAAAAGTCTCATTTTAACATCAGCGTGAGGGTTTAGCCATATATTATTAATTGCATCTACCGCCTCAGTGATTGTTTGACCCTCCAGGTGTTATCCTAAACCTAGTTGAGAGTTATTAGTAGTCAACAAGACCTAGACAGGCTGGATCAAGAAACACTAATATCTGAGATGGTTTTACCATCTAAGGGAATGATTATCTTGAAATAACAGGGTGTACCTTGTGTTTATCTCTTCTGGGTTATGCTTCCACAGGTTCAGTATCTCTCTCTCTCTTTCTCTCTAGAGGGCATAAGTGCCTTAAGGCTCAAGCAGCTGCCTCTGCAACTGATGACATGAGACCTAATACCCCTGAGATGCATAGTGTTCGAGTAACTGAATAGTAGTTTGAAGGTCATGTATATTGACCAATCATCCAGGTATGGGATAACAGAAATTCTCTGTGCTCTTAAAGAGACAGTTATAGTGAACATAACTCTCTGAACTGTAAGTGCTCAACCCTGCCTCCCACACAGCTCTTCTCAAGTCCAGATAGGTTATGGAATCTCCCTTTCCTAATGTGGGATCTGATTGACTGGATCCTGAACCTCTTCTACCTGAAGAAATGGTTAAGGAAATTGAGGTTGATACCTGTGTTTTATGCCTTAAGGTTTAGGAGCTCTGGAAACCATCTTATCTAAACGTGTAGACTAGCTGAGGAGATCCTGAACAAAAGAGCTGTGAATTGCAGATTAACCCTGCCTCATTTCTACACAGCAGTTGGTTAGCAAACCAAGACTTATTGGTCAGCAAACAGATGTAAGGCTGTATTAGATTCTACAGACGATTTTCGTGATAGATGTGTTTCTTCCTGACAATCACCTGCTTGCTAGTGAAGGAGACCACTGCTATGCAATCTCCTCTGCAGCATGTCATTTGGTGGCAGCAGAAAGACTTTAAAGAGTACTTCGGACAATTGACAGCAGTATTAGATTGGTGGATCATCATTAGTTAGCATACCTGCGCTTGTTAACGATTAACTGGCCAAGAATTGGCCAGTCTAATAGACCCTTTAGCAGTTTCAAGTACAGGAGAATAAAGTCTTGCTTCTACCCTGGAGTAGGACCACCTTAGCTCAGAGTCTTGACTGCACAGCCATTCTGACTGACCTTGTAGCCTCTTGTCCCAGTACTGACTTCAGCAACCTCAGAGATGTTCCACATCTGGAGGGTCTATGTTCACCGTGAAGGATTGCTATAATTATCTTCATTCCATATCAGATAAAATCTTCATGATTTTATCCAGCTCTGAGCCAAAGAGTCTACATGATTTATACTATACTAAGACTAGTTGCACACTAGTGTTTAGGATCCAGTAGGCTGTTCCGATAGGGACAAAGGGGTTATTCCAATTTTGGACATATGGGGCATAGCGCTAGGATATGCCCCAATGTCTGATAGGTGTGCAGACCCCAAAGTTCAACAGGGCATAACACGCAATCATGGCTATCCTGGATTGATTTTTATGGGACTGCCGAAAATAGCCAAGCAGCACGCTAGGCTATTTTCAGAAATCCCATTGAAATGAATGGGAAGTACACAATGCAAGCCCAAAGCTCCATTCCCTTCTATGGGGCTTATGTAAATAGCTGAGCCAGCACTTGGATGTTTTTGGCAGTCCCCTAGAAATTAATGGAGGGCAGGTCCCAGGAGCAGGAGCCGCACCTTTCAGACATTGGTGGCATATCCTAGTGATGTGCCCCTAATGTTCAAGATGGCAATAGCTCTTTAACCACTTCACATCCGGGCCATCTACCCCCTTCCTGACCTAATTTTGCAAATCTGACATGTGTCGCTTCATGTGGTAATAACTTTGGAACGCTTTTACTTATCCAAGCCATTCATAGATTGTTTTCTTGTGACACATTGTACTTTGTGTTAATGGTAAATTTGAGTCAATATGTTTTACCTTTATTTATAAAAAAAATCAAAAATGTACTGAAAATTTTGAAAAAAATCACAATTGTTTAAATATGAATTTCTCTGCTTTTAAGTTGCATAAGGATATCTAATAAAATTGTTATTAATGAACATTCACTATATGTCCACTTTATGTTGGCACAATTTTGGAAATGTAATTTTATTTTTTGAGGACGTTAGAAGGCCTAGAATTTTAGATGTAATTTTCATGAAAATTTCCAATAGTTAATTTTAAAGGACCTTTGCAGTTCTAAAGTGACTTTGAGGGGCTTAAATAATAGAAACCTCCCATAAATGAACATATTTTAGAAAATACAGCCCCCAATAGTAACATAGTAACATAGTAACATAGTTTATAAGGCCGAAAAAAGACATCTGTCCATCCAGTTCGGCCTGTTTTCCTACAAGTTGATCCAGAGGAATCCAAACTGATTTTTACAAAGTTTGTTAACCCTTTAGATTTCCCTCAAGAATTAAAACAGAAGGAAGGTGAAATTTAAAAATAAATATATATTTTTTTGCAGATTTTCAATTTTTAATTCATTTTTCCTATAAGATAGCAAGGGTAAACCGCAAATCAAACCTGAATATCTATTTTCCTGATTCTGAAGTTTGCAGAAACACCCCATATGTGGTTGTAAACTGCTCTGTGACCGGCAGTAATGAGAGGGAAATAGTACAAGCATTTGTGATGGCCTTAACAGCTTGTCAGAGTGATCAAAAGCCTGGAGGCCAGGAAAAAAGGTCTCAGGTTAAAGCTCCATGTTCTTGGCTGTCAGGAGGCAGCTGAGACATGGAGCTTCTATGTACAGGTGCTGCACACAGGGGGCAAAGCTCAAGGACGTTTTAAAACGTCCATTCAGAGATAGAGATCCACTAACAGGACGTTTATAGTCAATGGGCACACAGGAAGTGGTTAATCACTTAGTAAAAACTGGAGCCTTTCCAGGATTTTTTCATTCTGCAATAGTTTTTTATAAGGAATTCAACCACTTCAGAATAATATACTGACTGCAGTTGTTGAACCTGGAAGAAGAGAAACTGCAAGATGATTTTACCTTCTCAAGAACAGCATGTGCTGAGTGTAGGCATGGGTCTTCCATCAAGGCCAGACCCCAGCTCAGCTCTGCTTAGTTTTCCAATTTAGACAGGGGTAGGCCTGTTCAGGATTGAGAGGCTGTAGCTAGACCATAACTCAAATCAGATAACATTGCAGAGATGGTTTACCCACAAGGTCATGAGGACGACATTGTGGCACTCAATTCAGAGCTATGGCATATCATAATCTTTGCAGCTAAAATGCTATCATTTGGAGGTTCATTTCTTTTGTCAGAACTCCTGTTAACTGGACACAAATGTTCATATTTCTGTCTAAGTGTAACATCTGTAAAATAAAAAGCATCTGTGTTTCATCCATTAAGATGTCAGTAAAAAATCTGTGTTTGGTCCTTGTGTCAGTCTTTACCTTCCATGTATCATTCATAATCCATGGATGCTGCCCAATTGAAAGTTAATTTCCAAAGCATCTCCAATCAGTCTTCAGTGAAAAATGGACACAACACGGATGGCATCCGTGTTGTGTCTGTGATTTTCGAAGACCGGTAGACATCAATGGGAATGTTTGGTCAGAATCACAGACCAAAGTAGTGAATGTGTAGTGCCCTAGAGCAGGGGTACTGTGAAGTCTGGACATTTGTAGCCCTTTCCTCCTGTTTCTCCTATGCAAAGTTATAAACTTCTTACTTTATTTTACTTGAAAGGGTTAACATGCCATGTTTGATTCTTTGTGACTACATTTTATATGTATGTTGTAATATATATCTTGTTTATTTGCACTGTATTTGCCAAGGTCTGTAGAAAGGGATAATGAATACTGAGAGACTTTTGGGACTTTGAATGAGAAGCTGGTAATTTTTCACAGCTGTCATAGGGTTTAAAGAAGAGCATGTTTTGGAGGGAAAAAGCTAGACTTGTTTACCACCAAAACCAGACAGACTGACCTTTTGAATGTCTGGTTTAGTTCTGTTGTTGTGTCTGGAGACTTGTTTTTGTCTGGGAAAAACTGCTGTGTCATTGCCATTGAGTATCATCAAAGCTCTACTGTAAGTCTATGATGGGAGTGGACAGTTTGTATTTGTTTGTGCTGAGTTTCTCCACTCCACCCGGCCTACTAGAAGGTTCTAGTTCAGCCAGATACTGTATATAAGGTGAGCAGTCAGAGCCCCTAGTATTCTGCAGTTAAGGACCAGTGCTTGGAGGAGAAACCCTTCTTCTGCCAGGGAGGAGACTGGAGAAGCTAGCCCTATGCCTCACCTTTATTGTTTTGTACCTGAATTCCTCCAGTAAAGAAGCACGCCGGTTAACTGCAGACCCTGCTCTCTGGAGTTATTTCCCATTGAGGTGCAACACGCCTTACCATCCCTTCCGGAGAGCAGCAACACATGGTGACACTTTGACAGTGTCTAGGGGATCCAGCATAGCGTTGGAGCCACCCCAAACCTGGCCATTGCAAATGTCTCCATTATTTTTTTCACTGATCCACGGTCAGTAAAAAAAAAAAATGCTGATGTGTGAACATTAACGTGGGCATGAAAAATGCGGACATCACACATCAATGAAAAACAGAAATGTGAACGAGGCCTTACATTGTTTATCTTCTCAAATAAAAAAAAAATACTTCTCTAAGAAACTGAAAATGAAGCACTTCAGGTCACAAGGGATAGTTAATAAGATTGCCTAGAGGGGATGAAAGTTCATCAGTATGGACACACTAAACTTACAATACTAGGCTGCAGTAGCCGCAGCAAAGATTTTATACACCAGCATAGGGTTAGCAGAACACCACTGTACACCTCCCAAACAATGCAGAATGTTCAGCATAATGAAACAGAGAACAGAAATATAACAAGAAACAAACAAGCAAAGCAAACCATCTGTCTGATTCCACATACGATACAAAAACACATGTAGGAGGGGCTAGATGTCCTTCTATAGGATTGATATAGTAAGATTAAACATAATCAATTCTTGGTTATCTATTCTCTTTAGACACTATACCCATTATTTTCAGAATCATATATAATACAGGATTAGGCTCCATTCACACGTCCGCAGAATGTGTCCGCATCCGTTCCGCAAAATAGCGGAACGGGTGCGGACCCATTCATCTTCAATGGGGCCGCAAAAGATGCATCCGCAGTTCCGTTCCACGGCCCTGCAAAAAAATAGAACATGTCCTATTCTTGTACGGATCCACGGACAAGAAAAGGCATTTCTTTTATAAAGCTGGCCATGTGCGGACCGCAAAACACACACGGACGTGTGAATGTACCCTTAACAAGAAAATACCTGGTTTGCAATATTTGGTATATAAGCTATATGGTGACAGAAGGACCCTTATTTCAAACAAATAAATTTCTTTGGTTTCCCAGGCAGATGATCCTTAATTTCTTCTAGATGCCATGTTCTGGAGATATGTAGGTTCATGTTATAAAGCCGATCTGTATTTGGCTATAAGGTCAACACACCCTCAACTGGTCACCTCCTCTGTACCCTTACTGCAGACTGCTAGCAATTCATTCATAACTTTAGTAGAAATAATAAAGGAACAGCACAACATACAGACATAAGAATAGAGGCTCCAGAATTGTTATTACGTGGGGAATGCATGAAGCTATTAAGGCCACTTTCACATTAGCGTCCGCCGGATCCGTGCTGCTGCAAGTACACGTGAGGAGCCGGAGCAGGTTTGCTCTCCGGTCTGGAGACGGAACGGAATGCTTTCAGGAACATTCCGTTGTCTTCAGTTCAGTTTTGTCCCCATTGACAATGAATGGAAACGTTTTTTTCCGGTATTGAGCCCCTATGACGGAATTCAATACCGGAAAAAGAAAACGCTAGTGTGAAAGTAGCCTAAAACAGACATGTAAGGAGCGGGGAAAGGTCCTCTTTAAATGTCCAATGTACTTTCATGAAGTGTGAGCGACAAATTGCTGTTACCAATGATTGCTTGTGGTGTGGGAGGAATCAGGAGATTAGATTGATGGGCATATATTAATGGCCAATAGTATCTCTTTGTTTAAGAGCCCGATAGGTGGGGCTGAGTCTGTGGCCAATAGATCTGCATCTATTGTGGTGACGTTAAAAATCACACAAAAGGTGTATATGTGTTTATATATCTGTATTTATAAATAGATATTATCAAAAGCCTACAATATCCCAATCTATTACTAAATAGTATTATACAGTATACATATATATTCTTATTGCCAAAAAATGGGCTATATGGACTGGTTCTTTAAAAATCTATTGATCAATGTATTATGCTTAGCCATCCATAATGCTACCCGCAATGCATCACTGAAGGGACACCTATATTACTGAGAGAAAAGGTTCTTCTTCAAATAATTGCTGCTCAGCTAATGTGGGAGAATCACTGACAGTGTTCCAGAGATGCCATAGTAATAAGGTATAACAATTAAAAACATTATAAGCCAATCTGTCCACAAGGGGGAGGGGATTTTCTTTTTCCCTTCATAACTGCTATGATGCAGCATGGAGGATCGCTATAGAAGATGACAAGGGGAAATATTTCTATGATCATTAAACACAGTCCTAAACGGCCTCCCGCATATCAAAGATGTATATACAGTACTGTAGGACTGATAAGGTATTTTGATGTATTGTAAATACATTATATAATGACATATTACATCCATATTTATCTCTGAAGTCTAGGATCTGTAGGCTACTTTCACACTAGAGGAAGGGGTGTTCGGCAGGCTGCTCCGGCGGGTGAACAACCTGCCGGATCCGTGCTGCCGCTAGTGCACGTCTGCAGCCGGAACTACGCTCCGTCCTCATTCACTATAATGGGGGCGGGCCACAGTTCCGGCCGTAGCATGGCAACATGCCGAGAGGCGGCCGTATGAAAAATTACGACATGTTGTAATTTTACCCCGGCCGCCTCTTGGAATGTTTGTCGTGTTGTGGCCAGAACTCTGGCCCGCCCCCATTATAGTGAATGAGGACGGAGCGTAGTTCCGGCTGCAGACGTGCACTAGCGGCAGCACGGATCCGGCAGGTTGTTCACCCGCCAGAGCAGCCTGCCGAACACCCCTTCCGCTAGTGTGAAAGTAGCCTTAGTGGGAATAGCGGCGCTCTCACTAATACAAGTATCAGTTTACTGCAACAATGTAGAAACAGCAGCGTAATAAAGTTATGAATGAGATTGTTGAACTTTCTCACTCACTGAAGAAAGCATTAACCCCAGAGGCGTAGCTACCAGGGGGGCAGAGGGAGCGACGGCTCCGGGCCCAGTGACTCGGGGGGGCCCAGCAAGGATGACTAACAGGCGAATACAAGTGAGCGCTTCCATTATGGACGCAGCGTCAGGTCATAGTGCGCGCCGGCCAGGGAAGACAGTGGAGCGCCGGACCGGAGGGCAGCCGTAGCGCGGGACAGGTAAGAAAGGTTTTTTATTTTAATCTTATGTGGCTGGGTGGGCTGATCTGAGGTCTGATGGGGGCACAATACGCTGATCTGAGGACTGATGGTGGCACAATACACTGATCTGAGGTCTGATGGGGGCACAATACACTGATCTGAGGTCTGATGGGGGCACAATACACTGATCTGAGGTCTGATGGGGGCACAATACGCTGATCTGAGGTCTGATCGGGGCACAATACACTGATCTGAGGTCTGATGGGGCACAATACTCTGATCTGAGGTCTGATGGGGGCACAATACGCTGATCTGAGGTCTGATGGGGGTACAATATGCTGATCTGAGGTCTGATGGGGGCACAATACGCTGATGTGAGGTCTGATGGGGCACAGTAGGCTGATGTGAGGTCTGATGGGGGCACAATACGCTGATCTGAGGTCTGATGGGGTCACAATACAGTGATCTGAGGTCTGATGGGGCACAATACGCTGATCTGAGGTCTGATGGGGCACATTCTGCTGATCTGAGGTCTGATGGGGGCACAGTAGGCTGATGTGAGGACTAATGGGGGCACATTCTGCTGATCTGAGGTCTGATGGGGGTACAATACGCTGATCTGAGGTCTGATGGGACACAATACGCTGATCTGAGGTCTGATGGGGCACAGTAGGCTGATGTGAGGTCTGATGGGGGCACATTCTGCTGATCTGAGGTCTGATGGGGGCACAATACACTGATCTGAGGTCTGATGGGGCACAATACGCTGATCTGAGGTCTGATGGGGCACAATACGCTGATCTGAGGTCTGATGGGGGCACATTCTGCTGATCTGAAGTCTGATGGGTGCACAATACGCTGATCTGAGGTCTGATGGGGGCACAGTAGGCTGATGTGAGGACTAATGGGGGCACATTCTGCTGATCTGAGGTCTGATGGGGGTACAATGCGCTGATCTGAGGTCTGATGGGGGCACAGTAGGCTGATGTGAGGTCTGATGGGGGCACAATACACTGATCTGGGGTCTGATGGGGCACAATACGCTGATCTGAGGTCTGATGGGGGCACAGTAGGCTGATGTGAGGTCTGATGGGGCACAATACGCTGATCTGAGGTCTGATGGGGGCAAGGGACTGTTAGTTTAGTGATGTAAAAACTGGGGACAGGTTTCCTTTAACATAGGAGTCCTCTTGTTTTTTACTCCTATTAATCCTATATTTTACTGCATTATGTGGTAGAGTATTTAGACTAGGGTATGTAGAAAGTCTATTGTACTGTACTTAACAGCATAGATGATCCAGCAGTTTATACAGTCATCTTTCTAATACAATATTATAACCACAACTAGTAGTATGTGCCTGTGAAGTTGGAAACGTGCGTTTGGGGAGCCACTAAGTGGGGGGCCCACTCAAGTATGTTTCGCCCCCCCTGTGCTGAACCTCTAGCTACGCCTCTGATTAACCCTTTCACTCCCGGAGGTTTTTTCGGTCATGCATTTTTGTTTTGCGCTCCCTGCATTCAAACAGCCATAACTCTTTTACTTTTCTGTTCACATAGCTGTATGAGGGCTTGTTTTTTGCGGGACAAGTTGTACTTTCCAACGCCACCATTTAATATTGCATATGGTGTAGTGGGAAGTGGGAAAAAAATTCTAAACCGGGTGAAATTGCAAAAAAAACACTATTCCGCTACAGTTCTACGGCTTTCTTATTTACAGCGTTCGATGTGCATTAAAACTGATCTGTTACTTTCATTCTACTGGTCAGTACGAATCCGGCAATACCTAATATGTATAGTTTTTCCTGTGTTTTCATAGTGATAAAATAATTAGAAAGTTGCCCTTTTTTTTTTATACCATTCTGGGGTGTGTATGACTTTTTGATCACTTTTTATTTAATTTTTTTTTAGAAAAAAAAAGCGACAAAAAACGGCAAATCGCCATTTGGACGCTTTTTTCCGCCACACAATTCGCCGTATTGGAATTTTTTTTTTATATTTTAAAAGTACGGGCGTTTTCGGTCACGGTGATACCCATGATGTCTATATTTATTGTTATTTAGGTATTTATTTTTTAATTATACGGAAAGGGGGGTGATTTGAACTTTTATATCTTTTAAATTTTTTATATATTTTTTAACATTTTTTTTTTTACTATTTGAAAGCTCAAATATGGGCTTATATATTGTGGCTTTTTCTTTTTTCTTTATGAGCAATCAGGGATTTTCTAGACTCAGAAATCCAAGAATTGCTCATTTCTTATCCTGGCCTGCTATCTAGTGGCCAGAATAAGAATTGCACTTTGAAAACTGTAATCCTCACCAGCGAGGATTACAGTTTTCATATGGTGTACAGACACCCCGATTGGCCACACGGGGTGTCTGTACACCACCTGGAAGCGAACGCTTCCGGGTTCAGACGCAACTAGATGCCGTGATCACGTGTGATCATGGCATCTAAACTCCGAGGAAGACACCGCCGATATAGTAAGTAGCGGCAAGTCTCTGCTGTTACAAACAGCAGAGACTTGCCGGCCATGACGCCCGCCGCACTTGTGTAAGGGAGTTACTGTATTGCAAATCCCAGACCTGCTTGACTCCCTGGCACCAAACTATGCAAAAAACAAACATAAAAAAAAGAGCCATTTAGGACGTAATTATCTTTAGACAAATAAGTCAGCTGATAGTTTTAACAAGCTTCTCTTTATATGGATTTTTTAAATCATTAATAAATAAAACTTGTTTTAAATTGGTAAAACAAATAGAGGGTCCCCAGAGAGGTGTAAACAACGCTCGTTCCCGATAATAAGCCAGTGTTGCTCTGCTGTTGATTAACCCCTTCCCGACCAATGACATAATAGTACATCATAGCGGCATGTTACTTCCCGCATTTTGATGTACTATTACATCATGCCCACCCCATCAGTGCAAAGGCCCGGCAGTCGCTGATAGCTGGGCCCTTGCTGTAAAAGCCGATGCTGGCAGATTAATCCCTTCTATGCCGCTGTCAGCGCTGACCGTGGCATATATGGCGTTCACAGCAGGTAAGGATCTCGATGAGTGAGAAAGCAGCCCGATGGAACTGCCTTTTACAGAAGCAAAGGAGATTCAGCCCCAGACTGGATCCCCTAGGCAATTGTTAATGTATTATTCAGTGTAATACACTAACAGGCAATGCATTATAATACAGAAAAGTTGACGTCCCAGAGTGGGACAGAATTAAAGTTAAAAAAAAAGTGTTTTTAAATAAATAAAAAAAATTGTTTCAAGTAAAAAACAAATGCCCATTACCCTGATTTTATAATAAAAACAGAGAAAAAAAAAACACACATTAGGTATCGCCGCATCCGTAACAATAGGCTCTATAAATATATCACATAATCTACCCTGTCAGATAAACACCGTACATCACAAAAACTGCAACACCAGGTGATCAAGCGATCAAAAAGGCGTATGCCCCCAAAATAGTACCAGTCACCTCATTCCACTAAAAATGAGACCCTACATAGCACAAAAAAATTATGACTCTCAGAATATGGAGACACTTAAACATGATATTTTTTGTTTCAAAAATGCTTTTATTATGTAAAACTGAAACAAAAAAAGTAGACATATTTGATATTGTTGCATCCGTATCAACCTGCTCTATAAAAATAGCACATGATCTAACCTGTCAAATGAACATTGTAAATAATAAAAACTGTGCCAGAACAGACATTTTTTGGTTACCTTGCCTCAAAAAAAAGCGTAATAAAGAGCAATAAAAAATCATATGTACTCCAAAATAATATCAAAACTGTCACCTTATCCCATAATTTCCAAAATAGGGTCACTTTTTGGCAGTTTCTACTGTAGGGAGCATCAGGGAGGCTTCAAATGGGACATGGTGTCTAAACATCAGTCCAGCAAAATCTGCCTTCCAAAAACAATGGGGCGCTTCTTTTCTTTTGTGCCCTGCCGTGTGCCCTTACATCAGTTTACCACATGTAGGGTGTTTGTATAAACTGCAGAATCAGGGTAACAGATATTGGAGTTTTTTTGGCTGTTAGCCCTTGATGTGTTACAGAAAAAAATGGATTAAAATGGAAAATATGCCAAAAAAAAATTAATTTAGGCATTTCATCTCCATTTTCCTTTAATTCTTGTGAAATACCTGAAGGGTTGTAGTTTGAGGGGTGTAGTTTCTAAAATGGGGTCATTTATAGGTGGTTTCTACTATGTATGCCCCACAAAGTGGATTTTGGAAATTTTCTTAAAATTGCTTCTAAAATTCTAAGCCTTCTAACGCCCTAAAAAAAAAAGACATTTTCAAAATGATGCCAACATAAAGTAGACAAAAGGGGAATGTTAATTAATAAATATTTTATGAGGTATCACTTTCAATAATTGCCTACTCGGTCTGCACATGTAAATGCACAATTATATTGATAGAAAATAAGATATTTATGATTAACAATTCTAAACTTTTCTAAATTCCTTTGAAAGTCAATAAATGTACTACACAATATTAAAGAGGACCTTTCATGGTTTTTAGTCAGTGTAGCTAAATACCTTTTGTTCCTGGGTATCCCCTGCTGATGCTGCCACCCTCCCTGGTTTTTTAAAATAGCGCTCCTCAGCTGTGCCCCCCTGTAGTTTTTGCACTCAGTATGTTAATACAGGGAGAGGGGAGGGTTGCAGCATCAGCAGAGGATACCCGGGAACAAAAGGTATTTATCTACACTAACTAAAAACCATGAAAGGTCCTCTTTAATAAACAGACAATATTTTTTTAAGATGGAGTCGGTGGAGTTTTCTACTGACTCCGACTCAACAGCCCTGCAACTGACCACAGAATCTCAGGGGATAAATGTCTGCCATCGGTGTTATCGCCTGCATTTGCGCTTGCAAGTGGGCACCATGTTTAAAGACCCGACTTCCACCATACATCTACTGCAGCAGTCGGGAAGGGATTAACAAGCTCTGATTTATTGATCAAATGTTTTCTGCATTCTGAACAAGAATATGACTTCTCCGCTGCACGAGTAGTCTCATTCTTGATAAGGTATGATTTATCTTTAAAACATTTCCCACATTCTGAACATGAAAATGGCTTCTCCCCTACATGGATTCCCTCATGTTTAACAAGATGTGATTTAGTGTTAAAACATTTTCCACACTCTGAACATGAATACGGCTTCTCCCCTGTGTGAATTCTCTGATGTCTAACAAGATGAGATTTATCAGTAAAACATTTCTTACACTCTGAACATGAGAATGGCTTCTCCCCCGTGTGAATTCTCTTATGTCTAACAAGATGCGATCTATCTGTAAAAGATTTCTCACACTCTGAACATGAAAATGGCTTCTCTCCTGTGTGAGTTCTCTCATGCAAAACAAGATGTGATTTAGTTCTAAAACATTTTCCACATTCTGAGCATGAAAACGGCTTCTCCCCTGTGTGAGTTCTCTGATGTATAACAAGACTTGTTTTCTGTGAGAAAGATCTTCCACATTCTAAGCAAGAAAATGGCTTCTCCCCTGTATAAATTCTCTCATGTAGAATAAGTTTTGATTTATGGTTAAAATGTTTTCCACACTCTAAACATGAAAAAGTCTTCTTTCTTGTGCGGGTTCTTTGACGTTGAACACTTCTTCTGTGACCTTTATTTTGCTTAACAGTCTGTGATAAATCAGAAGACTGGAACCCATCCAAAGGATCAGATGATAGATCTTTGCTTTTAAAGTCCAAGGGTACATCTGAGATAATGGCATACTCTTCATATGTATCTTCTAACTCACCACAATTGTCTGCTTTAAAATCTGAAGATATCAGATGTTCCTCTGAGCTCCTGGTACAGTCATCTGTCAAGAATAAATCTAATTTTTGTTATTTTTAAATACCATATATTTATTTTTTTATATTTCTTTATAAAATTCCAAATAAATTACAACGCATGGGGCACATTTCAACTATCAACTGAAAATTTATCAAATGGAAAAATAAACCACACTCTGACAGTAGACCAGTAGCCTGGACCAGTAGATGATGATGTTCTCTTGTATTTTCCACTCTTGTGCTGAAGCATCTTCATAGGTTCACATTTCAGTGTGTTCATCACCTCTCTTTTCTAGTAAAATACTCAGTGGAGCATCATGAAGGGATCTGTGAGTCACTGATAGTGCTACGCGAAGCGAACTTCAGATCTTAGAGCAGAAGTCGCTCTGTACAGTACTAAAATGTACAGCCTCCAATGAGGCGAAGTTCGTTATTCCCAAAGTCTTGCGGGACTTTGGTGAATAACCTCGGAATTTGATTTTTCAACTGAAAAACTGTTTCAAAACTGCAGGCGCAAGTCGGCTTAGTTCCGAGGTACCAGATGGAACCGAAGCCGACTTTGGATACCTGTTTTTTAATGGTTTTTCAGTTTAATAATCAAAATGCTGTAGCTATTCACCAAAGTCTCTCAAGACTTTGGGAATAACTGACTTCGCCTTATCGAAGGCCGTACATTTTAATGCTGTATGGAGACGGATATCCGTCCAGCAGTAATCAGATATTTTGATGAAGAGACTTCAGATCTAGGGTAGAAGCTCGCTTTGCTCAAGACTAGTCAGCGCTATTAGGTGGTGTCCATCTCCCACACTGACAACGACATGCATTTTAGCAAAGAACAGAAATGTAACAAAGAATTATCAGTTTTAGTTATTTTATTTACATTTTCAATTATTCTTTAAAGGGGTTGTCTCACTTCAGTAAGTGGCATTTATCATTTTGAAAAAGTTAATACAAGCCTCTTACTAATGTATTGTTATTACCCATATTGCGTTTCCATGGTTACAACCACCCTGCAATCCAGGTGGTCGTGCTTGCACACTATAGAAAAAAAGCACCAGCCTATGTGCACTCCCACGGTCCCGGCCACCAGAGAGGTCAGCACTTTTTCCTACAGTGTGCAAGCATGACCACCGCTGATGGTTTGCAGGGTGGTCATAACCTTGGAAATGAGCATTGTATGATGTGATGGAAAAATGAATCCAGCCAGCAAAGGAGGCAATATGGATAATCATATTACATTAGTAAGTGGCTTGTATTAACTTTCTCTACAGGATAAATGGATGCGGACAGCACACATATAACATCTGTGTGCTGTCCACGTTTTTTGCGGCCCCATAGAAATGAATAGGTCCGCATTTAAACCGAAAAAATGCAAACCGAAAATACATTCGTGTGCATGAGGCCTACGTGTGTATACCTATGTACATAGCTCTCAGTCACTGATAGTTGACTGGAGGCGGTATTAAAGGGGTTTTGTAATTTCAGTAAGTGGCATTCATCATGTAGAGAAAGTTAATACAAGGCACTTACTAATGTATTGTGATTCTCCATATTGCTTTCTTTTGCTGGTTGGTGTCATTTTTCCATCACATTATACACTGCTCGTTTCCATGGTTACAGAACACCCTGCAATCCATCAGTGGTGGCCGTGCTTGCACACTATAGGAAAAAATGTCCAGCTGTTACAAAACTACAACTTTCAGCATACCTGGACAGTCTACAGCAGGTCATGGTGGGAGTTGTAGTTTTACAATAGCTGGAGGGCCTCAAGTTGGGCATCCCTGTAATACACCAAAACAGTCGTAGTGGAAGGAGCCAGTGAAGGAGTGGAATCTGTGTCTCCTCAGCTTTATTTAGAGGTTACTACTCACCTGGGTGGTTATCTGTAGGAATGTCCTCTATGATCTGCTCATCACCCCTCACAGATGTATCTTCAGCCTTAATACTGTTCAAAAGCTGTGAAACAAATATAGAAAAGGTCAGCACATAGTTGTAGAGAAGTCGTGTGGAATGTTTTAGATGACCAGAAATGATCATTAATTATCATGACAACCAGTAATGAAATGACAGGAGTTATCTGAACCAAATATCTGCAGACTCCTAATTGTGACCAGCGGTCTTCAAGGCAAAAAAAAAAAAGCTGTGAGAAGATCAGAAGATCCAGATGACATGTAATGACATCTGAATGACAGCTGTAATCCTACCATATCCACCTTTATCATTATACAAGGATAAAAAGTACAGTGTATAATACTTTGGATAAAACAAGACTGAACACAAGATCTTCACAGCCTTCTACAGATCATAGGGAACCTTTCATGCATGAGACCTTATCTCCATCTACCTGATCATCCGGTGAGACATTGTGATGTTCTTCTGAACCATCCTGTAGAAGAAGAGGACTGGGACATTTCTCTGGTGTTATTTTCTCTTCCTTAACTGTAGGAAAAACATACAGTAAATTCATTAATTCTTTACATACAAATAATGGGAGGATGTGTGTATTTAGTCATGTCTATTACCTGATGATGTGAGGGGCTGCTGATCCTCCATTATGACGTTCTTGTACAGATCTTTGTGTCCTTCTAAATACTCCCACTCCTCCATGGAGAAATAGACGGCGACATCCTGACACCTTATAGGAACCTGACAACACAATGATACAGTCATCACCCAGATCCCTTCATAGTGTTACTGTATAATGTCCCAGCATTCCCAGCAATGTCACCTCTCCAGTCAGCAGCTCAATGATCTCGTTGGTGAGTTCTAGGATCTTTTCTCTGTTGACTTTCTCATGTATCGGCCGGGATATTGGGCTCAGGATTCCTCCTCGTCCTTCAGATACCAGGGCCTGACAGCTCTCACTAGAAGTCTTCTTCACTACTGTGTATTCCTGGTTATGGAGAGACACAGTAATAAATATCACTCCATACATCTCCAGTCATGTCCATCTCTTAGTAACATAGAGAAGTGACATCATCAGAATCTCTCACCTCTCCAGTAAGTCGGAAGAGGATCTCTAGGGTGAGATTTATTATACTCTCTGCCATCTTGTCACTGTTCCTATCCATCCTTGATGGGTCAGGAGAATGATCTTACAAAAAGCATATCCACTGAGCGAATCCTATAATTGTAGGAAGCTGAATGGAAAGAATAAGATGAATCAATGTAAAATCATACAAAATCCTATGCGAAAATTCAATCACTCAAGATAATAAAAGGAAACATTGGAGGAGTTAATAAAGTGTAGATGTTGAATACCAGGTTTCAGGTCAAAGCATGTCACACCTTCATATCACCACTATAGACAACACAATACAGGTGGCAGTAGTAATGTCAGTGTAAATCTGGTAGATCTACAACTCAGACTACCAAAGTCCTATTAGTTGGAATTTCAAGATTTAAACCCAAATACAGATGATCTTGGAGCTATTAAAATTATACTCTTCAACACTGAAATTGCAGCACCAAGAAGGAAAATTTGTTGGATTATGGAAATCACAGGATCAGTAGAAATGTTAAACGATTAAAAAAAGGGAAACAAATATTGAGAAAGCCTTCATTTATTCAGTTTCAGGAATTAGCTCCACAAGAAATACAAGGTTCTCATGCCTGCCTGAGAATCCATACACAGCGAACTTGTTGTTTCTGTGAGTTTTCTTTCCAAAATGCAAATGCTCAGGGGTTGGCGTTTTCCCCATTTATATTGCAGAGGCCTGCTCCATACATCCCATCATTCATTATGACATAACTGATGATAAGTCATTAATATAAATATAGCAGACAAACCCTGAAATCTGTATACAAATGTGTGACAGACTAAAACTGTAACATTACAGTGGGGAAAAAAGTATTTAGTCAGCCATCAATTGTGCAAGTTCTCCCACTTAAAAAGATGAGGTCAGCCTGTAATTGACATCATAGGTAGACCTCAACTATGAGAGACAAAATGAGAAAACAAATCCAGAAAATCACATTGTCTGGTTTTTAAAGAAAGATTTCTGGCTCTCACAGACCTGTAACTTCTTCTTTAAGAGGCTCCTCTGTCCTCCACTCATTACCTGTAGTAATGGCTCCTGTTTGAACCCTCGGTATAAAAGACACCTGTCCACAACCTCAAACAGTCACACTCCAACCTCCACTATGGTGAAGACCAAAGAGCTGTCGAAGGACACCAGAAACAACATTGTAGACCTGCACTAGGCTGGGAAGACTGAATCGGCAAGCAGCTTGGTGTGAAGAAATCACCTGTGGGAGCAATAATTAGAAAATGGAAGACATACAAGACCACTGATAATCTCCCTCCATCAGGGGCTACACGCAAGATCTCACTCCGTGGGGTCAAAATGATCACAAGAACTGTGAGCAAAAATCCCAGAACCACACAGGGGGACTTAGTGAATGACCTGCAGAAAGCTGGGACCAACGTAACAAAGGCTACCGTCAGTAACACACTACGCCGCCAGGGACTCAGATCCTGCAGTGCCAGAAGTGTCCCCCTGCTTAAGCCAGTACTTATCCGGGCCCATCTGAAGTTTCCTAGAGAGCATTTGGATGTTCCAGAAGAGTATTGGGAGAATGTCATCTGGTCAGATGAAACCAAAGTAGAACTGTTTGGAAGAAACACAACTCGTCGTGTTTGGAGGAGAGTGAATGCTGAGTTGCATCCAAAGAACACCATACCTACTGTGAAGCATGGGGGTGGCAACATCATGCTTTGGGGCTGTTTCTCTGCAAAGGGATCGGGACGACTGATCGTGTACATGAAAGAATGAATGGGGCCATGTATGGTGAGATTTTGAGTGCAAACCTCCTTCCATCAGCAAGGGCATTGAAGATGAAACGTGGCTGTGTCTTTCAGCATGACAATGATCCCAAGCACACCGCCAGGGCAACGAAGGAGTGGCTTCATAAGAAGCATTTCAAGGTCCTGCAGTGGCCTAGCCAGTCTCCAGATCTCAACCCCATAGAAAACATTTGGAGGGAGTTGAAAGTCCGTGTTGCCCAGCCACAGCCCCAAAATATCAGTGCTCTAGAGGAGATCTGCATGGAGGAATGGGCCAACATACCAGCATCAGTGTGCGCCAACCTTGTGAAGACTTACAGAAAACGTTTGACATCTGTCATTGCCAACAAAGGATATATAACAAAGGATTGAGATGAACATTTGTTATTGACCAAAAACTTATTTTCCACCATAATTTGCAAATAAATTCTTTAAAAATCAGACAATGTGATTTTCTGGATTTGTTTTCTCATTTTGTCTCTCATAGTTGAGGTCTACCTATGATGTCAATTACAGGCCGACCTCATCTTTTTAAGTGGGAGAACTTGCACAATTGGTGGCTGACTAAACACTTTTTTCCCCCACTGTACTACCTGTAGGTCACACTCTTTCTGGCTCTCAAAGGGTCTTCACGAGTACCTTTATTTCTCCCAGCCACAGACAGACGTCTTAGTAATAGGTTCTAGTACGCTAGTTTCATGCAAAAGTGTGCCATCAGCTTGTTTGCCTGTTCTGTGTACAGACTTCTGGATTTGACCCTTTGCTGCCTGACCGGACCCTTACCTGATCTCTTTTCTGACCATGAGGTGCCTGGACATCAAACCATTTATAGGACTGCAAGTACTCTGACCTGACCTTGGCCTGTCCCTGCCAGATCCCTTGGTGCTCCTCACCGGTGTCTCTTGACCCCCGTGAGTTAGCAGTCAGTTCTACAGAGACTAAAGCCTCATTCACACATCCGTGTCCGTGCTGCAATCCGTGAGCAGGTGGTCAGTGAGGCATCCGTGAAGGATCTGTGTTGGGTCCGTTTTTTGCCGTCCGTGTTGCATCCGTGTTTCACTGACACTGAACAGCTGAAAAATAATTTTAAAAGCATCTCTTCTTATGATCCATGAAACACAGATGCAACACGGATGACATCTGTGAGGGATCTGTGGTTTTCACATACTCATTGATTATAATGGGCGTGAGGGATCCGGGAACACGGATCAAGATAGGACATGCATCCGTGCTAAAAAAACTGAACCACGGACCGTGATGAAACACTGATGTCTAAACACACATATTCAAATGAATGGGGACGTGTGCTGTCCGTGGACAACACGTACAGCACACGTCCATGAAACACGGATGTGTGAATGAGGCTTAATTCAAGAGGTAGCGGCCTGGTGGTTCCCCTGCATCAGCATCTACAGTCATGGCCAAAAGTTTTGAGAATGACACAAATATTATATTTTCACATGATCTGCTGCCCTCTGGTTTTTATGTGTGTTTGTCAGATGTTTTTATCACATACAGAAATATAATTGCAATCATATTATGAGTAACAAAAGCTTATATTGACAGTTAGAATGAGTTAATGCAGCAAGTCAATATTTGCAGTGTTGACCCTTCTTCTTCAGGACCTCTGCAATTCTCCCTGGCATGCTCTCAATCAACTTCTGGACCAAATCCTGACTGATAGCAGTCCATTCTTGCACAATCAATGCTTGCATTTTGTCAGAATTTGTTGGTTTTTGTTTGTCCACCCGTCTCTTGATGATTGACCACAAGTTCTCAATGGGATTAAGATCTGGGGAGTTTCCAGGCCATGGACCCAAAATCTCTATGTTTTGTTCCCTGAGCCATTTAGTTATCACCTTTGCTTTATGGCAAGGTGCTCCATCATGCTGGAAAAGGCATTGTTGATCACCAAACTGCTCTTGGACGGTTGGGAGAAGTTGCTCTCGGAGGACATTCTGGTACCATTCTTTATTCATGGCTGTGTTTTTAGGCAAGACTGTGAGAGAGCCGATTCCCTTGGCTGAGAAGCAACCCCACACATGAATGGTTTCAGGATGCTTTACAGTTGGCATGAGACAAGACTGGTGGTAGCGCTCACCTCGTCTTCTCCAAATAAGCTGTTTTCCAGATGTCCCAAACAATCGAAAAGGGGATTCATCAGAGAAAATGACTTTACCCCAGTCCTCAGCAGTCCACTCCCTGTACCTTTTGCAGAATATCAGTCTGTCCCTGATGTTTTTTCTGGAGAAAGTGGCTTCTTTGCTGTCCTCCTTGAGACCAGGCCTTGCTCCAAGAGTCTCCGCCTCACAGTGCATGCAGATGCACTCACACCTACCTGCTGCCATTCCTGATCAAGCTCTGCACTGCTAGTAGCCCGATCCCGCAGCTGAAACACTTTTAAGAGACGGTCCTGGCGCTTGCTGGTCTTTCTTGGGCGCCCTGGAGCCTTTTTTGGCAACAATGGAACCTCTCTCCTTGAAGTTCTTGATGATGCGATAGATTGTTGACTGAGGTGCAATCTTTCTAGCTGCGATACTCTTCCCTGTTAGGCCATTTTTGTGCAGTGCAATGATGACTGCACGTGTTTCTTTAGAGATAACCATGGTTAACAGAAGAGAAACAATGATGCCAAGCACCAGCCTCCTTTTAAAGTGTCCAGTGGTGTCATTCTTACTTAATCATGACAGATTGATCTCCAGTCCTGTCCTCATCAACACCCACACCTGTGTTAATGGAGCAATCACTGAAACGATGTTAGCTGGTCCTTTTAAGGCAGGCCTGCAATGATGTTGAAATGTGTTTTGGGGGATAAAGTTCATTTTCTAGGCAAATATTGACTTTGCAAGTAATTGCTGTTAAGCTGATCACTCTTTATAACATTCTGGAGTATATGCAAATTGCCATTATAAAAACTGAAGCAGTAGACTTTGTAAAAATTAATATTTGTATCATTCTCAAAACTTTTGGCCATGACTGTACGTAACTGAAGAAGGGATAAAAGGTTAAAGGGGGGGGGTTTACTTTAATAATGCCATTAGGAGTAGCCCCAAGTCACATCTGTTCAAGATACACATTGGATCCACCTCTGTGTAATTTCATTATTTGCAGGTCTCCTGTATATATGCATCTAGTTGGTTCCTTATTCCAACCAGCAGTCTCTACAGACCAGAAAACTGTGAGAAGATCCAGACGACATGTAAGGTTTATGGTCAGCTGTGATCCTATCATCTTCACCATTCTTACATAAAACAAGACTGAACACAAGATCCTCACAGCTCTTCCACAGATGATAGGGAACCTTTCATGAGACCTCATCTCCATCTACCTGATCATCCTCTGGGACATTGTGAAGTTCTTCTGAACCATCCTGTAGAAGAAGAGGACTGGGACATCTCTCATCCTGTAGAAGAAGAGGACTGGGACATCTCTCCAGTGTTGTTCTCTCTTCTTTAACTGTAGGAAACATGTACAGTGACTGAATTCATTCAAAAAACTGTCTGACCAAGATTTTTTAAAAATTACTTAATTTTAATTTAATTTTTATAAAAAGAAAAAAAAGTCCTGCTCGAAGTGTTTTTTTTTTTTTTTTGTTTAAAATAACTGATCTTAGGTGGAAACTGCTAAAACAGATCTTTTTTTTATGTTCTTCAGACGGATCAGAAGAATGGAAAACTAAGGCGAACCCAGCTTTAGCGGACAAGGCGGACCCAGGGAGCGGTGAATATGTGTTTTACCTTCACCAATACTCCCAGGATGTCTGTGTTTGCCTTTAGGTGGTGAAGAGCTTAATGACACTTACCTCCACCACTGTACACAGCGTTATTGCACCTAGAATGTATTGGCTTCTATGACCTACTGTTCTCCACCAAAACCTCCCTGACTCTAAACCTGTCCCTAAACCTAACCCACACAGGAGACCGCACAGAACATGGAGAGAACCTCCCACAGCCCCAACACACAGGACACTTACCTAAAAGGCTATTTTTTACCGCATATCTCAGATTTCCACATCACGTTACCAAAAGGGACTAGTGGGCTATAAGACCTTTCATGATGACATGAATATGTGATCATGGGAGGAGTCAGGCTCCAGGCTGTGCTGCTGAAGGAGGTAAAGGACCTATGATGACATCATAACCATGTGATCATGTGTGGGAGGAGTCATTGATCACATGACCAAGTGCTGCTGTGCTTCTTGTGTTTGTTGCTGGATGTGTCCCTTCAGGAAGTAATTATTGTATGTATGTAGCAGGGCAGTCTGTGTGCAGGGCCAGTACGGAGCACTGCATTCAATTAGAGCCTCCACCAAATAATGTGAAGCCCTTCTTCACTGCTTACTAGACAATATTTAAAGAGGACCTAGCTGTCACCACTCCTGATATATATATATTTTTATTTTATGCACTTATATAGCGCTACTATTTACCATGCTTTACAGACATTAGCATCAAGCTCTGTTTTAATAGCTTCATGCATTCCCCCATGTAATAACAATTCTGGAGCATCTATTCTTATGTCTCTATGTTGTGCCATTCCTTGGGGGGGGTGTCCCCCTTTCAGCAGATACCCATGTAATACCAGTGTGAGCGCAATCCGAGGCCCTCAGGTTATTGAGGTACAGAGTTATGAGCCTCAACACTGTGACTCAGCTGATCCCATAGGTTTTCAATGGGATTCAGGTTTGGAGGCAGGCCACTCCATTTGAGGTCCCCCAGTCTCCAGCAGCCGTTCCCTAATAATGCGACCGCGATGAGCTGGCGCATTGTCATCCATGAAGATGAAATTAGGCCTGTGTTGTTCCTGCAGAGGCACAATGATTGGATTAATGATGTTCTTCAAGTAGTATGGGCTGTCACTGTACCATTCACAAAGTGTGGGGCAGTTCTGTATTGACTAGACACACCTGTCCGCATTGTAACACCACCACCACTAAAGGCTTGTCTGGTGACAACAGTGGCTGATGCATAGTGCTCTCCCTGACATCTCCAACATTGTAGAATAGATAATCCCAGCAGACGCTTCTTGATTTCTCAATAGTATGCTTTTTATTTCTCATAAGGTATATATATATATCTCATTTTTTATTACAAGAGTGTCCAAGAAACTCACTGAGTGTTGGTCGTGTGTGATCGTGAAGTTAAGTCCATTATAAGCCGTGTTGAGATATTTGAAGAACTCTAGCAAGGACTGGAGTGGCCCCGCCCACACGCAAAAAATGTCGTCGATAAACCTTTTCCACATCAACGAATAATGCTGAAATAACTCATTATTGCATACATGTGCTTCTTCAAACGACGACATAAACGTATTTGCGTAGGGCGGGGCCACATTCGAGCCCATTGCGGTTCCCCGTCGCTGCACGTAAAATTGATCACCAAACATGAAATAGTTCTCATGTAGTACAAGTTGTAAAAATGCAAGTAAACATTCCTGTTGTTCTTGTGTATATTCACTATCCCGCAATAATCTCGAGACAGCTAATATACCTCCCTCATGGTCGATAGAGGTATACAAGCTTACCACATCAATCGTAACAAGCCAACTATCCATTGGTATATTCCCTAGTTCCTTTAGGGTCTCCAAAAAATTGGAGGTATCCAGTAGGAACGAGGGAGTTTCCTTCACTAGAGGAGTTAGCATTTTCTCCAGTACCACAGCCAAAGGGGTTAATACTGAATCCACCGATGCCACTATAGGTCGACCCGGGGGGTCAACCAAGGTCTTATGGACCTTAGGCAGCACATAAAACACCGGAGTTATCGGTGATTGATTGATCAAAAATTCAGCCATCTTCTCGTCAATAATACCACTTGTAGTATAATGCTGGACTAAGGTGGTAATCTTCTGTTTAATCTGAAAGATTGGGTCATTACCAAGAGGAGTATATGTGGCTTCGTCTGAAAGCTGACGTTCCACTTCTTTAATATATTTATCCTTATCCAGGATAACAAGGGAACCCCCTTTATCCGCGGGTTTAATTATGAGTTCCTTATCATCCATTAAATCAGGCCTTACGTGATCACACACGACCAACACTCAGTGAGTTTCTTGGACACTCTTGTAATAAAAAATGAGGATGGTTCACTCCAGACTGATTTATTTAGAAAAACAACGGATAAAAACAGTGTGCTCCTTTATACTAGTGCACACCCACCTTCCTTGAAAAGAGCTATCCCCAAATCCCAATTCAATAGGGTAAGGAGGATCGTATCTGATCCAACAACCCAGGAACAAAGAGTTCACCAGATCACCCCCATACTGGTAGATCATTTAAGATAAAGGGATACTTTACTTGCGATTCGACCAATGTTATATACTCGGTGAAGTGCCCTTGTGGTTTGTTATACATAGGCAAGACGATGCAAACAGTAAGAGATCGTATTTGCAAACACAAGTCGACCATTCGCACAAAAAACTTACTTTTGCCACTACCACTCCACTTCCACCTATGCCACCATTCGATCTCCCAGTTGAGGTTTCAGGTGGAAATTGGAACAGGTACATAGGCCAAGACGTGGTGGGGACATCAAGAAATTACTATTACAATGTGAGGCCTACTGGATCCACACACTCGATACACTATATCCGAGAGGCCTTAATAGAGAGTATGAGGTGTTACACCTAACATGAATTATTTACCTTTGCTGGTTATATAATATGATGATATACATCAGTGATTCCTTGATCTAATGATTTGTACCTTTTTTTCAGGCTGCTATCAGATGAAATTTTTTACTGCTAGACAGATTTATGGCCATGATGTTTGGTATCGTTACTTATTTTATATGTTTTGTATGTTATGTTGTTTTCATATTGTCATATGTTGTTTTCACATTGTCATGTGATTTATTAGTGACCATGTGATGCTTTAGGATACACCCCCTTGTGGGCGGATGATGTCACTACTGCTACTTTGTGTTGACTATTTAAACTGGGATTAATCAGTTGTGAGATAGAGCTGATAAAGGCAGGACGTGCCGAAACGCGTCCTCTGTTTATGGATATATATACCTTATGAGAAATAAAAAGCATACTATTGAGAAATCAAGAAGCGTCTGCTGGGATTATCTATTCTACTATTTGGGACCAGGTCCATTCCCGTGACGACGCACATCTGCGATTGAGTGCTGGCTCTTTTCCTTATATCTCCAACATTGTTGGCGGACAACATTTCTGCTCAGCGTGAATCGACTTTCATCAGTGAATAGCACTGAGGCCCACTGATCCCTTGTCCAGTGTAGATGTTTCCTGGCCCATGACATCTGTGCCTGGTGGAGTGGTCAGGTACCCCTGCAAGTCATTTATCACGCAGACCACGCTGATGTAAAGGATTTTGAATGGTCTGACATGACACTTGGGTGCCTCTCACCTCCCTTAAATGTGCCTGGAGGTGTGTGGCATTCATCATCCGGTTCAGCAGGGCATTGTTCATAATGAAGCGGTCCTCAACTTCTGTTGGAGAACATCCTGCTTGAAACCTCGCAAAGGCAAGGTACTGATGATCAGTTGTTAGGTGTTGTCTTTGTCTCATGATGTCAAAATGTGAACAGCATGATGAGGAGGACTGTTTAAACACTAATTCTAATTGAACCAGGAAATTTGTTGGGCGATTCATAGATCAAAAAGCTCTTGTGAATTTTGCTGTTAGGGAATGTTCCTTGTTAGGGAACAGCAAGTTGTGCAAAAACTACTTAAACATTGAACAGTTGGACATGTGCATTCAAAAGTTTAGAGATGATCACATTAAGTTCACCTGTAAAGGTTAGAGTGCATTTTAGGTTCATCGTGAAACTTCACCCACAAGCCAAATATTCTTAACACATAGGCATATATAGTCACATATATATGCATACATAACAGAAGAGGAGCGGTCTGGAGGCAGTGCAAAGGACAGGAGAGGAGTGGTCTGGAGGCAGTGCAAAGGACAAGAGAGGAGTGGTCTGGAGGCAGTGCAAAGGACAGGAGAGGAGCGGTCTGGAGGCAGTGCAGAGGGCAGGAGAGGAGCGGTCTGGAGGAGCGGAGGATAGAAAATCTGTCCATGTAATACACACTTTATAAGAAAACTGCTTGCTGTTATCTTTATTGCTCTAAAACAGTATCTGAGTGACACACAAACTGCATGCTAAACATCTGCAAGTGCTCTAATAAATGTGCACAGTAATATTTATTGAAAATTGCGATCTTTTTGTTTCGCTACCATCGTTCTGTGCAAGTGAGAGTCAGTGAAAGAAGCCATGCTGATGCAGCCGCCACCTCCCGGATACGCTGAAGCTATGGCGGAGATCGTATCTGCTAACTTACTATTGACGTGGCCTCGGTATACTGTACATTGGACCAGACAACACTGTCCTGTGGGAATACCTGGTCTGCCTCATGGGCCGAATGGGCCTCTTCCTTGCCACCAGAGACAATCAACCAGTTCAGAGTGCAGCCAGATGAGCACAAACAACGCTGCTTCAGTCACAAACGCTGCTAGAGCCTGGGCCGGAACAATAACCCTGTGGCGATTAACCCGGTCATCATCGTCATCTTGGGCTGAGAGCGATGCACATTGACTCCGGGATCTCTCAGGAGGAAAACCAACATACACTGCATCTGTTTCTCCAGAGAGTCACGGACCAAGGCCTGGTTCTCTTACTAATGTCTGGAGGATAACTGCCCCGAAAGATCACCATTCAGGAATGAATCCTCCTACAATTAGAAGAGTAAATATGGAGCTAGGGGCTAAAATATAGACTCCTTCTGCTATGGTGTGGTAGTTACCCACGCCACCCAGGAGCATATTTTACTGACTCCCATATGGGATTCAGCCATTGAGTTTATTCCCCAAAAATCCAGGTTGTGCCTGTTGCTACCTTAGCTAAGAGCCTAAACTGCACAGCCCTCCTGACTGACCTTGTAGCCTCCAGTACCCTTATTGACTTCAGTAACCTCAGAGATTTACCACACTTGGAGGACCTATATCTACCATGAAGGACTGTAATTATCTTCTGTCCGTATCAGATACGATATACGCATATTTATCCAGCTCCGAGTCAAAGAGTCTACTTGACTTATACAGAGATTGTACCTGGTAGTATTATCTGAGCATCTTGGCCAGAGAGCAGACTTACCTGTTTCAAGGTCATAGACTTGGCTGACAACTTATCTGTAGGGATCTAGCCCTATAACTAAAGGTCCTTTTACACAGGCCGATTATCGGCCGAAAAATCGTTCCTAGGAACGCTAGTGCCGATAATCGGACCGTGTAAAAGTGGCCCTAATCAGCCGACGAACGAGCAAAGCGCTCGTTCGTCGGCTGATTGGATCTTTTGGTTTCTACAAAAGATCCAATCTGTCGGGCGCACATCGGCCTGTGTAAACAGGCGATGTGCGCCTGACAGTATGGAGCTTCCCGGCCGCACGAGTGATACAGCGATCACTCGTGCGGCCCGGCACTCGATTCATCGGGCCGTGTAAAGGCTCCCTGCCCGAGCGCCGATATCGCTGATCGGCACTCGGGCAGGGAGACACATCGGCCCGTCTAAAAGGGCCTTAACCTTTCAGAGCTGGAAGTCTAGACCTCCTTAGGGCCTTGAAGACATAAATGGCAACCAAATGCTGGCTGAGGGTAGGCTTCACTAAATGCACCCTCAATGATCTGACCCCTAAAAACTGAAAATTGACCCTGTCACAGTAGGTAGGATAGAATACCTGGATAATCAGAGTATAGCCCTTTACATTTTGGAGGAGGACCCCACTAAATTGCTTTCAGGGCCTAAGCTGTGCACTTTTGCACTTCAAGGACGACATCTTAACTTTAATACATGATTAACTTTATTCATAGGGAATCTGGACTAAATCATTTATTAAAGAGTGGAGACTTTCCAGGATTTTACCATTCTGCCATCATAGCTTTTTCCCCAAGCTCCAATCACTTTGAGGTCCCCTTGAGGTGCAGATCTGAGCTTTCCCCCAATCAACATCCTGGTCCCCCAACCAGATAGTCATGAACATTTCTTGTTCTCATTCCTGAATTCTTCATCAGAATCATACACTAACTGGAGTTGTTACACCTGGAAGAAAAAAGATGATTTTACTTTCAGCATCTGCTGGATGCAGACATGGGACTCCCATCCAGGCTAGAACCCAGCTCAGTTCTTCTTAACTTTACCACAGTAGACAGGGGTGGGCCTCGACATAACTTTAGCAGATCCTGCACTACTTCTAAATCTAAGACAGCTTCCTAGCTGGCTTATATTTAGACCATTTTCCATGACTAAAACAGTCGCCCACACCACAACGCCCCTTTTTTTAGACCTGCCTAATTACTCCTAATTTAGCCATATTTTTGTTTGATAAATGACCCTATTTCCCAGATTAATTTTTAAGAATACGAATGCAGATGGTATTGAAGTGATTAATGACACCTCTGCCCCAGTAATCCTCAGAATGGTGGTGACTGTACACACAACTCCACTGCACCGCTGTACATGACATCTAAGAGCTCATGCACACAACCATATGTATTTAGCAGTTGGCCAAAAATACGGATGATGTCCGTGTGCATTCCGTATTTTGTGGAGCGGAACAGCTGGCCCCTAATAGAACAGAACTATCCTTGTCTGTAATGCAGAGCCTGACTCCTCTTCCCACACATGGTCACAACATCATCCCAGGTCCTTCACCTCCTCCAACAACACAGACTGGAGCCTGACTCCTCCCATACATGATCACATGGTCATGACATCATCCCAAGTCCTTCAACTCCTCTAGCAACACAGACTGGAGCCTGACTCCACCCACACATGATCACATGGTCATGACATATTAAAAGGTCCTTTATCCCACTCGTCTTTCCCCTTAGTAAAGCCTAGAATGTGTGAGCTTCTGAGAGATTTAGGTAATGTGACTCTGAGATAGGTGGTCATGAAAAGTAACGCTTAGGTAAGTATCCTATGTGTTGGGACTGAGGGACGTTCTCTCCATGTTCTGTGCGGTCTCCTGTGTGGGTTAGGGTTAGGGACAGGTTTAGAGTAAGGGAGGTTTTGGTGGAGAACATTAATTCATGAAAGAGGGCAAATCAGCTGAAAGCGGAATAGCCACAAAAATAACTGGAACACAAATGGGCATCAAAGTGAACATAAGAGTGTGATTTATAGGGTGAAATGACTTTGGCCCACTGATCTCACACCGTCCGCATACAGAGGGTGACGCCCTGCACTCATCTCAATTCAGCCTGGACCCAAACAGGTTCTGGACACAAGAACTGACATCAAAGTGGTATTTCACTGATTTGAATATGTAACTGGTGTTTACTAGTTGGTGAGGAGTGTGGGGTTTTTTAATAGCTGCAAGGCCATCTGTATTTGGGTTTAAATCTTCTGATTCCAACTGATAGGACTGGTGTAGTCTGAGCTCTAGATCTATAAAGTGATCTACCAGATTCCAGCTTTATATGGGCATTACCGCTGTGACCTGTAAATGACTATAGTGGTAATAAGAAGGTGTGACATGCTTTGACCTTTGGAGGATCTGCCTTGATACACTTTATTATCTCCTCCATTGTTTCCTCTTATTATCTCCAGTAATTGTAATTTTATATTATATTTTCTATGATTTTACATCGTCTCATCTTCTCTCCATTCAGGTTCCTACAATATAGGATCCGCTCAGTGGATTTCTCCTATATAAGATCATTCTCCTGACTGACCAATCAAGGATGGATAGGGATGGGGACAAGATGGCGGAGAGTATAATAAATCTCACCCTAGAGATCCTCTTCCGGCTTACTGGAAAGGTGAGAGATTCTGATGATGTCACATTACATCATCTTCTCTATGTTACTAACGGATGGACATGACTGGAGATGTATGGAGTGATATTTATTACTGTGTCTCTCCATAACCAGGAATACACAGTAGTGAAGAAGACCTCTAGTGAGCGCTGTCAGGCCCCGGTATCTGAAGGATGGAGAAGAACCCTGAGCCCAATCTCCGGGCCGATACCTCACATCCCAATACATGAGAAAGTCCATAGAGAGAAGATCCTAGAGCTCACCAACAAGATCATTGAGCTGCTGACTGGAGAGGTGACATTGCTGGGAATGCCGGACATTATACAGTAACACTATGAAGGGATCTGGGTGATGACTGTATCATTGTGTTTTCAGGTTCCTATAAGGTGTCAGGATGTCGCCGTCTATTTCTCCATGGAGGAGTCTGAGTATTTAGAAGGACATAAAGATTTATACAAGCACATCATGATGGAGGATCACCAGCCACCAGGTAATAGATATGACTAAATAAACACATCCTCTCATTTGTATGTAAAGAATTAATTCAGTCACTGGATCTGTTTCCTATAGTTAAGAAAGAGACAACAACACCGGAGAGATGTCCCAGTCCTCTTCATCTGCAAGATCATTTAGAAGAACATCACAATGTCCTACAGGATGATCAGGTAGATAGAAATGAAGTCTCATGAATGGTTCCCTATTATCTATAGAAGGCTGTGAAGATCTTCAGTCGTGTTTTATAAACCAATATTATAAGTTTCAAACTTTTACAATGTGGAAGGTGAAGATGACAGGATTACAGCTGACCATGGACATTACATGCCATCTGAATCTTCTCACAATTTCCTGGCTGTGGAGAATGCTGGTTGAAATAATGAACCAACAGGTTGGATATATACAAGAGACCTGCAGGGAGATATTTGTGTCAGATAAAGAATCAAAGCAGATGTGTATCCACTGTGTCTATTGAATATATTCGACTTGGGGCTACTCCTTACTGTAGTATCTCTGGACTGTGCTGCAGGGGAACCACCAGACTGCAACCTCTGTAAGTAGTCTCTGTACAAGTGACTGCTGACCCACGGAGTTCTAGAGACATCAGTGATGATCAGACAGAACCATAGGTAGGGATATGCCAAGGTCAGGAAAGGCAGAGTATATGTAGTCTGATA
Source organism: Rhinella marina (assembly GCA_900303285.1). NCBI lineage: Eukaryota > Metazoa > Chordata > Amphibia > Anura > Bufonidae > Rhinella > Rhinella marina. Next base: position 276,299 of record ONZH01011533.1, read on the forward strand.
AAGGATACGATGTTAGGTCAGGCAGCTCGGGGTCAGAACAGAGAGTAGGCAAGAGTCAGGTCAAGCAGCAGAGAGCCAAATTCAGAAGTCAGACAGAAGTCTGAACACGGGACAAGCAAACAAGCTATTGGGATAACTTTGTGTGAAACAAGCTTATTAGAACCTATTGCTCAGGCACCTTTTCATGACTGGGAGAGATTAGAGTGCACACATTCTGGCCCTTTAAGAGCCGGAGAGCTTGTGTGTGCATGCCCTATGGAGAGAGAGTGCCTTTATCAGCATGGGACAGGCCTCAGCCTGTGTGGGAGGAAAGTGTTATTTCAGCAGCTGGAACCACTGGGCAGGGAGAGAGGGAAGTTAGTGGGACCAGACCATAGGATACTTCTACGCGACTTCTCCATCAGTCTGCTGACTGTTAAAATATTTGTTTCACAGCTTTTGAATCCGGGTAAAGATCTGAAGAATATTAAGGCTGAAGAGACATATGTGAGGGGTGATGAGCAGATCATAGAGGACATTCCCACAGATAACCACCCAGGTGAGTAGTAACCACTACATAAAGCAGAGAAGACTCACAGATTCTACTCCTTCACTGGTTACTGATTACTCATTGTATAGTCAGTAGTGGGGGCAGTTTGGGGGTCACATATTGTACTTTCTGACAGGTTTTCCTTTATTAGCACACAATTATTACTGACACCAGGTGTCCACAGTATTGATCAGAAGGTTGGAGTTATTAATAGTGATGAGCGAACCTGCTCGTAACGAGTGGTTCAATGCTCGGATCCCCTGCGCTCCCCTGCCCGCAGCCATCCGGATCCGTCCTCACCCGACTGTAAGTCAATTGGGACGGATCCGTTTGGTGTCACACGCTAGTCACATACCAGTGTGTGACACCAAACGGATTCGTCCCCATTGACTTAGGACGGATCCGGATGGCTGCGGGCAGGGGAGCACAGGGGATCCAAGCATTGAACCGCTCGTTACGAGCAGGTTCGCTCATCACTAGTTATCAACCATTCTTCTAACTTCTATGTATCCTCTTTCCTTAGTATTTAGAGGCTTTACTTACACTTCTGAATTAATGGGAACTGGAAGCCTTAGGACAGAGCCACCACAGGGGCAGGCTAAACAACTGAAATAAAAAGAGTCACCAATGAACAGTAGCAGCTGCCTGTCTGTCAAAAAACATAATACAATGTCCTGGCCTAAGTAATAGGAGGAAAAAATTGCCTAGTGGTCAGTGACAGTTTGCTGGCCATTCTGGTCACCTCCTCCTGCTAAAGACTTTTAGGTAGCCCTCACTCTCCCCCAGGGCTGTGACCAATCTTAGAATAAGGAACCCTAAAAAATCTCATGGCAGCTGTCTAATTGTCCCCTTGTTGACCCTTCAGAGAACAAATTAGTAGTCACAGTTATGGTTGGACATGACAGTATATAGGATTGTAGTAGATACAGATTGTTTTTTTATAGAGGAGCACTTCTATATTTGTTGGGCATCATGTTTTATCAAGATCCTAGACATAAATTCTAAACCTGGTGGCGTTCGTAGTTTCACACCCAAACAGGGAGGGGGAAATTGTTTTATCGATATTTGAGCCACTAATGGACTGCATCCAGTAGTCCAAACATAATTCCTCTCCAAATATTTGTTTGCATGAAAATGTTACTTTTATTATTCCAATGAAAGTCTTTTATAAATCTGTTGATATATTACAAATAATGTGCAACCATTATTAAATAAAATCCATTAATCACACAGACATTATCAGTTTTCCCAAGATATTTTACGGAGTTATCAGCATGCTCGGAGATCCCTGCACAATACAGTATGTCTGACACTGACCTTACAACATGGCTGCAGCCAATCACAAATGATAAAAAAAGGAGAAAAAAATTAACTCCAAAATTATTACTGAAAATACCGGAATGACCATTCGGGAAATCTCAAAAGTAGTTGGCTTGGGGAAATCGAGTGTTTCAAGAATTGTGAAACTGGTAATGCTGTGCAGTCAGACACCGATCACACATACAAAATTGTATTCTGATTTCGGTTTGCCCTTTGTTCTGCAAGACCTCTTCCTGACTTTCCTCCAGTTTTCAGGGGCTTTTTAAATTCACTTTTTTGTTAATATTTAGATTATATAAATGTACAATGGAATATTACTGAATGTGAAAAAAGAAGTCACAATGTAATGTCAGAGTACTAACCATGTTTCCAAATGTGAATTTAAAAGATTTTAGAATGAAAGCGTACGCAGGCTAAGTGAATAAATATATTTACAAAGCGTGATTAAATATAAGGAAATAAAAAGTAAATACATCACTAGCCTAAATATGCAATATGGGAGGTGAGACTCCGTCAGTCATGCTATAACACATGGCTATCTACCACGTTATAACACATGACTGACCCCCCCAGAGATAGAGCAAATCAGTACTTACATACTACCTAGAATGAAGTTCCAGGTGGAGTCCCCGAACTTATGTGTGCAAACTAGAGTTATTCTATGTGGTCTTATACAGAATATTAAAAGTAATATAAAAAATATAGAATTAAAGGGGACAGAACTTGGGTCAATAAGGGCAGGTATTTTCCTTTCTAAAGATTCTCTGGATCGCTAGTTAGTAAGATATTTCATCTAGGACTAACGCCACAAAAAAGGAGAGGAGACCTTGAGGTTTGAGACGGCCTGTGGGGATAGATCAACATTCAAAATCTCTGATTTATCCTCATTTGAAACTGGGCAAATCATTAAACGTAGAGAAAAGATCATTAAACTTAGGTAGAGCTTGATGAGGGTTGGTGACAAGAAATACCAGATCATCTACAAAGGCATCAGTGTAATGTCACACCCCAGACCTCTAACCTCTAAATAATTGGATCCTGCCTGACATGTTGGACTAAAGTCTCTAAAGTGAATATAAACAAATAAGGAGGCAATGGACAACCTGCTTCTCCCTGTGCGCAGATGAAAACATCTCGTGTCAGGGGGGAGCAGCCAATGACAGATGGGACGAGCCTCCCTAGAGTCACCCTCCCTAGATTTTGTATAGATAGAGATGGTAAGTTACAGTAAGTGATTGCAAAAGGGATAATATTTAGGAAATCCAATCTATGGCCTCTACCGAAGACTCCTGATATTACATAATGAAGTATAGTAATCATGATGATCCTCTTTAGTGGCCACTTTCTGCCATGTATCTTTAACCCTAGATATAAAGGTTGCTTGTCTAGTTTTCTTTAGCATGGAAATCGTCAATTTCCCTCCCTTGCCCCCATGAGTGTAGAATTGATACTTAGCGTGCATGTATGCTTTAGCTGTTTACATTCAGTAAATCTTGATGCTTGTGTCAAAAAGTTGCTAAATCTAACCGTAATGCTACAGCTCTGGACCCTTTTCTATCGTCTGTATCTTAACTCAGAGAGAAGATAACTCCTTATCCCTCGCCTTCTTTACTCGAGAACCTAATGCAATAAACAAGCCCCAGGTCATTGCTTTTTGTGTCTCCCACAACAAGAATGGAGAGGGATCTTCCTGTGTGTTAAAAGCAAATAATTCAATTAACTTATCTGAAAGTTCTTGTACATGAGAGTTTTTCCCCAGAAGTGTCTTGTTCATATGTCATTCAAGCAAAATAATAGCTGATCTTAAGGAGACCAGCTACAAAAAACACTGGAGCCTCATTTAAAGGGGTGATCCCATTAATAATGTAAAATATGAAAATCAGACATCATATCATACATGACGATCTCTTTCTAACAAAGCTAGAACCAGCCCTGTACCTCACATGGATCCAGAGATCTCGACATTCATTGCTCTGCTAGATTTATATCAAGCTGGCAGCTCAAGGGCAGTGTATTTTCTGCTATAGCTAAGGGGGCATGTCACAGCTCCTCCTATTACAACTCAGAAGGTAGTTGAAAAGTGGAACTGAGCATGTGCGGCCTTCTCAGTGAGCAGGTCAACGAAATAAAAAAAAGAACAAACAGCAGGTGGCGCTATACAGATAGATTTTATTGAATAACTCAGTGGCTATGCTAAATTTTTAATTACATGTAATTACAAAAGTATTCAGATCCAGGAGCTGGTGTGAAAATTGTACAATATTTTTTCATGGGATAGTGCTATAATACACTATAAACATTTTTCTAAAGCACTGCGCTGACTGTTTAAACCTATTATAAAGCAGTATCACAAGTAATATATATGTCATAGGGGCCCCTCAATATGGAGGATCTGCCGATCTCTATAATGGGGACACCCCTTTAAGAGTCTCAACAAAGCAATACAAAGTCCAAAGCTCCCTGGGAAACAGTGATATGCAAAATAACCGTAGCGCCACAGTGAAAGCCAGATATCCCACAAAGCAAAGGGTGTCCCCATTATAGAGATCGGCAGATCCTCCATATTGAGGGGCTCCTATGACATATATATTACTTGTGATACTGCCTTATAATAGGTTTAAACAGTCAGCGCAGTGCTTTAGAAAAATGTTTATAGTGTATTATAGCACTAGATTTATGTATTAGAGATTCTACATATATAGACAAGTAATGTGTATGTGCATCTATAACATGTATACATTATATGTGTGTAGTTCATGTATGTGGCATGTAAATGTGTATGTGTTTATGTATTTCTATGTATCATTTATGTGTTATTATGTATCTTTATATCTGTGGGTGAACATATTTTATTGTATAGACTGGGTTCGTATCATGTTTTCGATTTATGTTTAGCGTGTAATTTGAGAAAACTGCCGACACAAACAGTAAGTGTGTCCATAAGGTTATATTAGTAAGACAGAGGACAGTATAGTGTGCTATTGGTCTCCATCTGGCTTCTATACATCAGTATTCCATACAAATATATTCAGTAAAAAAAGTTAGATGTCACTGTATGATTTCTGCCAGAGACATCAATTCAATGTATACAGAGCCCATAAATGTGATATGACCAGATCATTATATGTACAGTACATGCCGGTATTATTTATATGTATGTGGTATATTTACTATAATATATTCACTACATCTATGAGATAGATAGAAGGTGGGCTTTCAGTGTCAGTTTCTCTGAGGTGCCCAGTGTATCCCAGTCCAACACTGGTTACACTTGTTCCAAAGCCGTGACTTCTTTGTGCATGCCCATACTGCTCATGTATACTACACCAGTGCATATAGCCATCAGTGTGTCAGATGGACACCACCTAATAGTGACTAATACTGACTCACAGATCATTTCATGATTCTCCACTGAGCATTTCACCAGAAAAGAGCCTATGAAGATGCTGGCTTCTACACAAGAGTGGAAAATTCACGTTAACAGCCTGGTGACCTAACATCATCATCTACTGGTCCAGGCTCCTGGTCTACTGTCAGATTATCGGTTTTCCCATAGTCAGTTGATAGTTGACCTTTGCTCCATGACTTGTCATTTTTATTCAATATTTATATAGAAATGTTATATCAATATAATGTTATGGGTGTAATATTTAAAAATAATAAACTTCTGATTTATTCTTGGCAGATGACTGTATGAGGAGCTCAGAGAAACATCTGATATCTTTGGATTTTAAAACAGATGAGTGTGGTGTCACGGACGATACACATGAAGAGCATGCCGTTATCTCAGTTGTATCCTCAGCCTTTCACAGCAAAGATCTATCATCTGATCCTTTGGATGGGTTCCAATTTTCTAATTCATCACAGACTGTTAAGCAAAATAAAAGTCACAGAAGAAGTGTTCAACATCAGAGAATTCACACAGGGAAGAAGCCATTTTCATGTTCAGAATGTGGGAAAACATTTTGACCATAAATCACATCTTATTATACATGAAAGAATTCACACAGGGGAGAAGCCATTTTTATGTCCAGAATGTGGAAAATGTTTTACCTTTAAATCAGATCTTGGTAAACATCAGAAAATTCACACAGGGGAGAAGCCATTTTCATGTGCAGAATGTGGAAAATGTTTTAGCTATAAATCATATCTTGTTGTACATCAGAGAAGTCACACAGGGGAGAAACCATTTTCATGTTCAGAATGTGAAAAGCATTTTAGACGTAAATCACATCTTATTGGACATCAGAGAATTCACACAGGTGAGAAGCCATTTTCATGCTCAGAATGTGGGAAATGTTTTAACCAGAAATCAGATCTTCTTACGCATCAGAGAAATCACACCGGGGTGAAGCCATTTTCATGTTCAGAATGTGGAAATTGTTTTAAGGATAAATCCGTTCTAGTTAGTCATCGGAGAATTCACACAGGGGTGAAACCATTTTTATGTTCAGAATGTGGGAAATGTTTTACCTTTAAATCAGATCTTGGTAAACATCAAAGAATTCACACAGGGGAGAAGCTATTTTCATGTTCAGAATGTGAAAAGCATTTTAGCCGTAAATCACATCTTGTTGTACATCAGAGAATGCACACAGGGGAGAAACCATTTTCATGTTCAGAATGTGAAAAGCATTTTAGCCGTAAATCACATCTTGTTAGACATCAGAGAATTCACACAGGGGAGAAGCCATTTTCATGTTCAGAATGTGGGAAATGTTTTAACCAGAAATCAGATCTTCTTACACATCAGAGAATTCACACAGGGGAGAAGCCATTTTCATGCTCAGAATGTGGGAAATGTTTTAACTATAAATCAGAACTTCTTACGCATCAGAGAATTCACACCGGGGTGAAGCCATTTTCATGTTCAGAGTGTGGAAATTGTTTTAGCGATAAATCCGCTCTTGTTAATCATCAGAGAATTCACACAGGGGTGAAGCCATTTTCATGTTCAGAATGTGGCAAATCTTACACACAGAAAGCAAGTCTTGCTAGACATCAGAGAATTCACATAGAGGAGACGTCATGTTCAGGATCAGGTCAGCTGTAATTGCACATCACATCAAAGAAATTAAAAAATAGTTCTACCCAATACTGTATATAGTATATATACTATCACGAGGTCGCACTACATTTTTTGGAAGAGAGTAAAAATACTCTTCTGACCATTTTTGAGGAGTATTTTTACCCGAGGAGGAGTACGAAAGTTGCGGTCATTTAAATACATAATACATAGGCCTGCACTTAGTCATATCTGCGTTGGAGGCTCCATTTGGAGTTGCAGATTCTGTCGAAAGACCGGACAAAAAGGCTTGTATGCAGCACTTTTTGTTTGGTAAAAATACAGATCCCGAACGAAAACTGAACGGATACCATCGTAGTCGGTGGACATCGTAGTCGGTGGTTCAGCTTCTTCCCTGTGGGGTGACAGGAGGAACAGTGTCACTAGTGGGGTGAGAGGAGCAGGGGGAGCTGTGTCACTAGTGGGGTGACAGGAGGAGGGATGAGCAGGGTCACTAGTGGGGTGACCGGAGGAAGGGGGAGCAGGTTCACTAGTGGGGTGACCAGAGGAGGGGGGATCCTTATGGGTGATAAAAAGGTGGACAGGACAATGAGGAAGCAGAGGGGGGTGCAGAGAACTAGGAGACTGGATCATTGGGGGAGGGGAGACTCACTTACTTAATGACTGACAGGCCGGGCTTTTCACTGCCACAACACTGCCAGGTAATCACAGGCCCAGGGGCAGCATTTCTCTCATATCAGTCACACAACGCCGCGGGTCTCCAGCGGCCCTGTCATGTTTCCAGTGGTCCTTGGGCAGTGCTCCACGCTGTCTTTGCTACAGCCACCCCCTGGAGCCACCCCCTCCTGATTCCAGCTCCTGCCGGCTTCCCCTGCTACAAGACCAGGGGGCGCGTTCATACCAACCAATAACAAAGCTCCTTGCTGTAAGGAGCTTTGTTATTGGTTATTTTAGGCACAGGCAGCTTCACTGCACTGCATGTGCCGTTCACAGTGCTTATGAAAAACAGGGAAAAGTCTAACCCTTAGACTTTTCCGTTTTTCATCAGCACTGTAAATGGCACAGAGGGCACCCTTGCCCAGCTCTGCTCTAGGATATTCCCCCATTGTCTTATAGGTAGGGGTCCCACCACTGGGACCCACACCTATGTCCAGAACGGAGCCCCGCAAGGTGTTGGCTAGAGGACTCTGGTCCGGCCACCACCAAGGCGACTCCCCATAGAAATAAATGGGAGCGTACCGCGCATGCACAGCCCCCGCTCCCATTCATTTCTATGCAGCCAAAGTAAATAGCCGAGCGCTGGCTATTTTCGCCGGTCCCTTATAAAATGAATGGAGGATGGCTGTACATGCACTGAGCAGCCTCTATCATTTTCGTGGCTCCATTCTGGACATAGGTGGGACCCGCACCTATAAGACAATGGGGGCATATCCTAGTGATATGTCCCTATTGCCCAAGATGACACAAACCCTTTAACTCCTAATTTAAAAAACTGATGGCTGGCATGCGTGCATGTTTAAAATAGCATGTAGAAGCGCTATCTGGCAGCCGCATGTGGATCCTGTGGCTAATAAATCATGGAACACGAAGAGTTAGTAGAAAGACGAGGCGCTCTAATTTATTAATATCCACTTTCATCACATTAATCACATATAAGACCAACGTTTCGGTCCCTCCCGGACATTGATCACGGCCTAAAATTACATACAATACATATAATGAATACATACAAATCACATGACAAAAATTCACATAAACAAACAGCTATAACATAGATCCATATAAATATAAGGGCATAGCAAATAGTAAATGGTTTATAGCTGACAGTAAGAGCCTTAAGGAAACTTTTTATTACTCAAACGGAAAAGATTGCATTACTCAACTTAATGTGGCAAATAACTTATAACATATATGATGTAAGATTCCACCTTATTTATTCTATTTTATTACTAGTTCCAGTATGGCAGTAGTTGGTTTACCCATAACTTCTAATCTCAATGTAACCAATGGCAACACATGTATCATATATAGTGCCGTCCTCCCAGAGACTCATGGCTATAAAATGCAAATATAAATAGAACCATGTATTGTTAGATATAAAGTATATATCAAGATGCCCAGATATCCTATGGGGTCAAATAGCCATGTATCACCTTATAAGACAGCGCTATATGATATATAATGAAAACTCATAACAGAGGTAGGTAAAAAATGCCACTGACAGAATATTAAGTGTTGCCATACAGACTAACACATTCCATAACATATATAGTCAAGTGGGTGTACCCAAAATCCATTAATTATACTAGAGTACAATGTATAACCAATTTGGTCAGTACGAAGACTACATGTATCATATTTTTTTAAAAATATATATATCAGTACAAATAGGAACCACATATAGTATAGCATTAATCAAAATTATTAGTAAAGGTATTAATTGACAATAACTGTCAGAATTTGATGTATTTTTCTAAATCACCACTAGTGGCTGCTGTTTCTCTCACTCTGAACTATTGTGTTGCACTTTCACACCTCACCACTGGAGGCTGCTGTTTTTGTCCACGATTGCCCTCAACAAAGATGGCCGATGTGTGTGCTGACTGAAGCCATCTTGTTTCCTGTTTGGGCCTACTTATATCCATGAGGCAATTCAAACATTGCTCGAGTATTGTGACTTGTTCCAGTCTCCTGCTCCGCTGAACCGTCTTCCCCAGACCGTTCTACTCTTCACTGTATTGCTCACCCTGCGATCTTCACTCAAGCTGCTCTGTGGATTACAACTTATAGTTCTAAACTGCGCTCGGCTTATTCCATCTGGCCACCGGATTCCAGCCATGTCTTCCAGCATCGTAACAGGATACTCGAGCCATGTCTATGGAATCCGCCGAGGGAATGAGCTTGGAGGTTCGTGTAAATAATATGAACTGTTTACTGACCAATATATATGCTGAAATGCAAAATTTGAAAACAAAGTATTCGGCATTTGAAAACCAAACATCTCATAATGTGCAAGTATTCAGACAAGAAACTCAGGATTTACAAAACCTGGTGGCTCAACATGCAGAGCAAATACAGGAACTTCAAAACCACGCAATGGTTCCAGCTTCTTTATCCACCTTGCCTCTTCCACCTTTCAGGTTTGGGGACCATGATAAGTACTGTGGATTCATTAATCAATGCTAGCTATATTTTGGAGCGCACTCTTCTCACTTCCCCACTGACAGATCTAAGGTTCTGTGTATTATTATGCTTCTGACACATAAGGCTGTAGCCTGGGATAATCCCCTTATTCAGACCAATGATGCACGCCTTGATGATTTGGAAGCCTTCCTTGCAGCTATGAGCCCAGTATTTGATGATCCTAATCGATGTGCAACAGCAGAAGCAACATTATTGGCTTTATGTCAGGGCAGGCGCTCGGTTGCCGAATATGCCACAGAATTCAGAAGGCGGGTCATTGACACTGAATAGAATAATGCTGCAAAATTAACATTTTTCAAGAATGGACTATCTAATGCACTTAAAGATGAATTAGCCCATGCTGACGCTCTTAAAGATTTTGATGATTTTGTACATCATTGTGTTCATATTGATATACGACTGTCTGAGCGTAGGCAAGAAAAGTGGCTTCATAATAATCGGTACTTATCTGTTCCACCCTCCACCTCTAGAGACTTTGAAACCAAGAAATACACTGAATCTGATGCTGAACCTATGCAGATTGACAGCATACAAAAACATGAAAGTGCCGATAGAAGGGAACGCAGACTTCGGGAGAATCAATTTTTTTACTGTGGTAAACCTGATCACTTTCTCATTAATTGTCCAAGTCGTCAACAGAAGGCAGTAGCGGTCATTGTGGATCCTGACCTATCTGAGTATGAATCAGTTTTTTCTGAACCAGTGCCACCAGTGAATGCAGTCATCCATTCAATCTCTTCAATAGCACCTAACATTAAGAAGGAAAGCAAGGACTCTCATTGCTTCATTTCCATCAAGTTCCGCAGCGGCTCACAGTGGATATCTACCTCTGCCATGGTGGACTCTGGAGCAAATGGAAACTTTATGGACATTGTTTTTGCTAATAAGCATGGAGTAAAGATTCAGGGAAGACTTTCACCAATTCTGATGGAGACTGTTGATGGGTCCCCGGTGAACTGGGGCCCTATTGATCAAGAGACTGAACCATTGGAGATAATTATGGAACCTAATAACAAAGAGTTTTTATATTTCTTATTAATTTCATCACCACATTTCCCAATCATCTTGGGACTACCATGGTTGCAAGCTCAGAACCCTCATATCAACTGGGAAACCAAAGTAGTGTCCTTCCTGCCAGAGGTTCACTCAGAACAGACTTCATCTAATCAATCTCATGCAGATGGTACAGAGGACCTGGGAACATCCCCTAAACTGCCGTCTATGTGTAAAGAATTTGCTGATGTTTGTGATAAAAAGAATGCAGACAAGTTACCCCCACATCGACCTTATGACTGTCCCATTGAGCTGTTGCCGGGAGCAGCTATACCCTTTGGAAGCATATATCCATTGGCGGAACCTGAACTGAAAGCACTTAAAGAATACATAGATGAGAATTCAGCTAAAGGATTTATTCGTCCATCCACTTCACCAGCAGGTGCACCAATATTTTTTGTCAAATTGAAAGACGGTACCCTAAGGCCTTGTGTGGCTGGATAGAGTACGTCATGCAAAAATCTTCACCAAACTAGACCTACGCGGTGCCTATAACCTGGTGTGTGTCAGACCAGGTGATAAATGGAAAACATCATTCAGATCACGTTATGAGCATTTTGAGTACCTAGTAATGTATTTCGGACTGTGTAATGCACCTGCAATCTTTCAGCATTTCATTAATTACATTTTCAAAGATCTGCTAGATCAGTTTGTAGTCATCTACCTCGATGATATACTAATCTTCTCTAATTCGAAAGAAGAACACCAAAGCCATGTCAAAGTTGTGCTACAGCGTCTACGAACTCATCAACTCTACATTAAGTTGGAGAAATGCGAATTTCATCAAACAGAAATTCAGTTCCTGGGCTATGTAATTTCTACTGTAGGATTGCACATGGACTCCAGCGAAATTCAAGCAATAATTGACTGGCCAGCCCCAAGGAATGTGAAAGAGGTTCAGCATTTTGTAGGATTTGCTAATTTCTACAGACAATTTATCAAAAATGTTTCATCTATAATTGCACCAATTACTCAATTAACAAAGAAGGGAATACCATTTATTTGGCCTCCTCAAGCACAAGATGCCTTCCTTTGTCCGAAGACAAAATTACCAAAACCCCTATACTGATTCATCCTGACCCTGAACATGCTTTTATCATTGAAGTTGATGCTTCTGACAATAGGGGCTATTCTATCACAAAGAACTGGAGAAAAAATTAAGATTACTTACGGTAATTGGATTTTCCAGAGCCCAGGACAGCACGTAGAGAGAGAGAGGATCCGCCCCCAGAGACAGGAAACCTGCACAAAATAAAAAGGCGGAGACTCTCCTCCACCTCAGTGTGAGTATCCAAGCATGAGAGAAGGACTGAATATAACCATCACCATAAGATTCTTATCCTCATTATTATTTTTATTTTTTTATGCACACCCATGCTACACAGACAAGCAAGGGAGGGAAATAAGGGTGCTGTCCTGGGTTCTGGAAAATCCAATTACCGTAAGTAATCTTCATTTTTCCCAATCACCCAGGACAGCACGTAGAGAGCGATATATCAGACATAGAATTAGAGTGGGAATGCCACAGAAAGCACCTGTTCCCCAAAGGACAGATCCTCAGAAGAGGAGAGATCAAGTCTGTAGTGCTTATAGAAAGTGGACAGAGAGGACCAAGTCGCTGCCCTGCAGATGTCCTCAATAGAAACACTGCGTCTCTCCGCCCAAGAAGTAGAGATCGCCCGAGTAGAATGTACTCTAAGATTCTCCGGAACAGAAGCCCCAGCCGAAGAATACGCCAGAGAAATTGCCAAAGTAATCCACCTTGCAATAGTAGACTTTGATTCTGAGATCTGTGGAATTTACTAGCAACTTTGGGCAGGAAGGCAGGGTCTGGAGACATCAGGACTCCTACTGACTACTCTAAAAAAAATCTAAAAACCCATGGGGAACTAGCTAGATCCTGGTTAAAGAGGGCAGAAAGGGCAGAAACATGTACCCTAAGGGTATTAACAGCTAAACACATATCTAATCCTCTCTGAAGGAATTCAAGAACAAGATCCACAGGAACTGACTCAGGGACAGTATCAGACCTGATACCTGAGAATTCCAGAAACTTCAACCAGACTCTATGATAAATGTTAATGGTAGATTTTTTCCTACTCTTAAGCAAAGTAGAAACTAACTTCTCCAAAAACCCTCTTTTGGCTAGTAAGCTCCTTTCAAATTCCACGCCATTAGATGGAGACTCCTTACTGACGGGTGGAAGACTGGGCCCTGACTGGGAAGATCCCGGTCCTCTGGGGGAACCCAGGGATCTCAGATGGACATCCTCCTGAGCCAAGAGAACCAGGCTCTTCTCTGCCAGAAAGGGGCTATTAGAATGACTCTTGCCTTTTCTTCCCTGATTTTTCTCAGCACTCTCGGGATCAAAGGGATCGGGGGAAAGGCATAAGCCAGAGGAAAATCCCTCTCACATCTGATCCTTTTAACAAGTGTAGGGCCCCCAAGAGAGATTTTCGAACTGCTGTCAGTTCCTTCAAGTTGGATGAACCTTCTTTTTCTGGCCCCTCCCAGGAACCCTGAAGTAGACAATCCTGAATGTGAGCCCCCCAGCCTACTGGGCTTGCATCTATAGTGAGACAAATCAAATTTTTTATTCTCCAAGGAAGGCCCTGGTCTAGATTCTCCCTTTTCAGCCACCAGCAAAGGCCTCTCAGAGTGTGCTCTGAAATACTTATTTTCTCCTCCAACGAGACTCTGCCCTTGTCCCAGAATGTTAGGATTTCCCACTGGAGAGGTCTGGCATGAAACTGCGCCCACCGAACTGCAGGGATGCAGGCTGTAAGGGAACCCAAGACAGACATTCCCCGTCTCAGTGAGATTTCCTGAAGCCTCTGGAGGTCTGAAATCAGACGAAAGATGTTTAAGATCTTTTCCTCTTTAAAAAAGTTCTCTGGAGAACTGAGTCCAGAAGGAGCCCCAGGATCGTCTGAGAGTGAGACGGGAGAAGACATGACTGTTCTTTGCTCTATAATAACCTGGGATACCGTCTGAACTGCTCTCCTGCAATTGATCTCTGAATCTGCCACTACTAGGAAATCGTCCAGATATGGGATAAACAAAATATCGTGCTCCCTTATGTGTGCACTCATCTCTGCTATTATCTTTGTAAACACATGAGGGGCTACAGACAGCCCGAAGGACATGGCTCTGAATTGAAGGTGTAATAATAGTCCCTTTACTGGGACCGCTACTCTCAAAAACTTCTGATGCGGTGGAAATATTGTGACATGATAATATGCATCCTTTAAATCCAGGACTGCCATAAAACAGAATGGGGAGAGCAAGTTCACTACCGATTTTATTGACTCCATCTTGAATTTTTTTACATTTAGGTACTGGTTCAGCTTTTTTAGATTTATAATTGTCCTGTAGGAGCCATCCGGCTTTTTTACCAGAAACAAATGGGAGTAAAACCCTTTTCCTTTCTTTTCTTCTGGAACATGCAATAAAACTCCCTTGTCCAGGAGCTTCAAAACTTCTTCCTCCATAGCCGAGATTCCTTGTTTTGAGGCCTGCACTTTTGTTACTAGGAACCTTTTTGGAGGAAGAGAACGAAAATCTAGTTTTAGTCTGTTTTCTATTATGTCCAGAACCCAGCAACTGTTTGAGATACGAGCCCAGGTAGGGAAAAATTCTTTTAATCTTTCGCCTACCTGACTTCTGGCGTCATTGGGGATCCGGCTTCTTCCGATCACCCCCAGACTGGTTGAAGAAAAAAACTTTTCCTCTTTTTTGGGGCCTGAATCTATCATCTTTTCCCTTCCTTTGGTTATCCTTATTGTCTCGAAAGGAACGAAAGGACCGACTCTGTCTACTGGTAAAGGAAAAAGACGAAGTTCTGTATCCCAGGAATTTCTTATTATTATCAGTTGCCTTCTCCAACAATTCATCTAGGGCCGGGCCAAACAAAAATTCTCCTTCACATGGCACACCACAGAGTCTCTGTTTGGAAGGAAGTTCGCCTTTCCAGTTCTTTAACCATAAAGCCCTACGCGCTGAGTTGGACAATGCAGCAGACCTGGCAGCAAGTCTTACAGAATCCGCAAAGGCATCTGCGAGGAAATCTGCCGCTTTTCTTATAATCGGAAAGGAGGCTAAAATCTCCTCTCTAGCCACCTTATTATGCAACTGAGACTCAAGCTCAGAGAGCCAGGCCATTAGGGAGCGAGCGGTACAAGTGGCAGCAATGCTAGGCCTAAAAGAGGAGGTTGAAGCCTCCTAGGCCCCCTTCAAAAGAGATTCAGCCTTTTTGTCCAAAGGGTCTTTAAGGACCCCAGTACCTTCACATACTCAAAGGGTAAAGCGACCTAGCCACGTCAATTTTAGGTGCTTTATTCCATGTTACACAATCCTCCTCTTCAAAGGGGTATTTTCTTTTTAGGTTTTTTGCTAAAAAGACTTTCCTATTAGGCTTTCACCATTCTCCATTAGACTTTGTTATATTTTTATGAATAGGGAAGGTTTTATGCTTCTTTGACTCCAAGCCCCCAAACATGATGTTCTGAATTGATCTAGGCTCCTTACTTTCCTCTATGCCCATAGTATTTCTTATAGCTTTCAGCAATTTGTCCACATCCTCAGTTGGAAAACACGGACGACCTCCCTCATTTTCTCCCTCAGAGGAGGAAACTGAGGAGACATCAGAATATAAGGCTCCCTCTTCCTCTGGTTCAGATGCCGAGGAGGATAGGACCCATAAAGACTCGGTCCGGGAGGTTTTATTGTTTTTAGAAGAGGCAGATCTTTTAGTCAAAGAGGAGGACACCTCCGATCTTACTAAAGCCTGAAAGCATTTGTAAAAAGATAGAGACTCTTCAGCCACCGTTCTATCAATACAAGGCTGACATAACTTCTTGTCCCAATCACGAGGGAGAGCAATTCTACATAAGGCACATTCTAAATTCCTCTTTTTTGACACCACCTTCCTAGGCTTCCCCTGCAAACAGGATAGACACAAAAAAACAGACTAGAATAAGCCTCTGTCTGGCAAATATATCCGGAAAAAACTCACCCCCTTAAAAAGGTACCGGAGTTGGGGCAGGAACGGCCACTTCCTCAGCTGCTTTTTCCTCCTCCATTGCAGCTCACGGGTACTTTAGGGAAGGATAATGGCTCTTCTCCTCCAGTTCAGCTGTTTATAGGCAGCAGAGACCTCTAGCAGCGACAGGCTTCCTTTATACTGGCCCCAGAACGCTCTTCTCTGCTGCCAGAGATTCTTCCGGTCACATGGCCCCTGGCGTCTGACGTCATCACAGCGCGCTCAGCGCTGCGTTCCACCAGATGTCCCGCCTCCTCTGCAAGCTTCCTACCGCCGCTCAGGCCCAGAAGCACTCCTCCTCCCTCCAGGACAGGATTCCACCGGACACTCTGACTCCCAGCGCCCAAGACACTCCCTCAGGAGGCTTGTGGCGCCTCTGCAGCCGCATCACCCTGGCGCATCACCGATGCCGCCTCTGTCAAGCTGGGTTGCCGCATGTAAGGGCTCTGGAGAGGGGGAGCTCCATCACGCAGGATATCACCATAGCAGGCTTCCCCTCAGAGACTGGAAACCACACTGAGGTGGAGGAGAGTCTCCGTCTTCTTATTTTGTGCAGGTTTCCTGTCTCTGGGGGCGGATCCTCTCTCTCTACGTGCTGTCCTGGGTGATTGGGAAAAGACCTACTACACCCTTGTGCTTATTTTTCTCAAAGACTGACCTCCTCAGAAAAGAATTACGATGTGGGAAACCAGAAACTTTTAGTCATTGTTGCTACTTTCCAAGACATCATTTGGAAGGAGCTGCACAGCAGATAGTGGTGCTAACTGAACATCGTAATTTAGAGTTCATCAGATCTGCTAAATGTTTGTCTCCCCGTCAAGCTCGGTGGAGTCTGTTTCGTAATCGATTTAATTTTGTGATCTATTATAGACCTGGCTCTCGAAATGGGAAAGCTGATGTCTTATCCAGACTGTCCTCGGGTGATTCCTCTCCACCTGCACCACCAACTACCATTCTGTCGGATTCCAATTTCGTGGGGGTCATTACTAACAAGGATCTGCTGGAGGAGATAAGAGCAGCATATGAGACTGATCCAGTTCTTCTGAATCCACCAGATGATATATCCCTTACGTTTCAAAATAGAGTATGGAGTCTTAAACATTTCACTTATGTTAGTATTGAAATTAATTCATGACTCTAAGCTGGCAGGTCACAAGGGCATTCAGAAGACAAAAGAACTCCTGTCTCGTTTCTTTTGGTGGCCTAATTATCAAGAGGATGTGATAAAATTTCTTCTTCTTGTAAGACTTGTGCCATGAATAAAACTCCTCATACTTCACCAGTGGGACTTTTGCAGCCTCTGTCAATCCCGTCTCATCCTTTGGGGTCTATATCTATGGACTTTATTGTTGATTTGCCTGCCTCTAAAGGGAAAACTGCCATCCTAGTTGTGGTTGATCGACTGACAAAAGCAGCTCACTTTATTCCATGTTCTGGTCTCCCTTCTGCCAAAGAGACTGCTGACCTTATCGTTCAAGATGTCTTTCATCTCCACGGAGTACCAGATGAAGTTGTCTCTGATCGCGGAGTACAATTTACGTCTAAATTCTGGAAGAATTTTTGCAAAACACTTGACATTGATGTTAATTTGTCATCTGCATTTCATCCTCAATCAAATGGTCAGACTGAGCGCACAAACCAAACTTTGGAGCAGTATCTCCGATGGTACATTTGCCATTTGCAAGATGACTGGGTCGATTTTCTTCCAATGGCAGAATTTTCATACAATAATACTCAGAATGCTTCCACAAAACAAACACAATTTTTTGCTAATTTGTGTTACCATCCTAACATCCTCCCTAATTTCCCCAGAGACACTCCCATTCCTGCAGTCAATGACAGAATTCATTCTCTCCAACAGAATCTGGAGATGTTAAGGGAAACATTAAAGATTGCTCAGGAGAGATATAAGGAAACAGCAGATAAATCCCGCAGACCTTCTCCAACTTTCAAGGTGGGAGATGAGGTGTGGCTTTCTACAAAGAATTTAAAACTTCATGTACCTTCAGCAAAACTAGGTCAAAAATTTATTGGACCTTTCAAAGTTATTGGACAAATAAATGAAGTAGCTTTTCGCTTAAAGATCCCCAAGACAATGAGGGTACATCCTGTGTTCCATGTATTACTTCTGAAACCTGTTATTCCAGATCCATTTCCGGGAAGTAACCCGCCTCCTCCTGATCCAGTTGAAGTAGATGGACAAGAACTTTACACTGTTGAAAAGATACTGGATTCTAGAATTTTCAGAAATCGTCTACAATACCTAATAAAATGGCAGGGGTGTGGCCCTGAGGATAATTCATGGGAACCAGTTAACAATATCAATGCTCCCCGAATGCTTAAGGAATTTCACCAAAAATATCCAGAAAAACCGAGCCAAGCATCGTCCGGAGTGGACAAATGTAAGAATTTGATGTATTTTTCGAAATTACCACCATCGTCAGGAGGGAATAATGTCAGAATTTGATGTATTTTTCGAAATTACCACTAGTGGCCGCTGTTTCTCTCACTCTGAACTATTGTGTTGCACTTCCACTCCTCACCACCGGGGGCTGCTGTGTTGTCTTGGAATTTGCCCTTAACAAAGATGGCTGATGTGTGCTGACTAAAGCCATCTTGCTTTCTTTCTGGGCCTACTCATACACATGAGGCAATTAAAACGTTGCTCGAGTATTGTGACTTGTTCCAGTCTCCTGCTCCTCTGAACCGTCTTCCCCAGACCGTTCTATTCTTCATTATATTGCTCTCTCTGCGATCTTCACTCAAGCTGCTTGTGGATTACAACTTACAAGTTCCAACCTGCGCCTGGCTTATTCCATTGGCCACTGGATTCTGGCCGTGTTTACCAGCATCGTAACACTGTCTATGTATTGAGATTGAGGTGATTGAACCAATGCCAGAAATAATAGGTCTACCTGGTGGGTTGGTGAGGGTTTTGTGTACTTTTGGTAAGCAGTAGAAAATAGGAAGATGATCTTGAGTAGAAATGATATATTTGTATTCCTTTTTTAATAATATGCCTTCTTTGAGGCCCAAATCATAATACTCTACTAGTTCTTTCTTAAAAGGTTCTGTGGGGCCAGACTGTAATTTCCTGTAAGTGGATTTGTCCGTCAATTGTCTGTAGCATTCTTTTTCATAATCACTGGTGTTGAATGGTTCACAGACTAAATATATAAATCAATGAGGGTATACACCACCAAATATAATGGATCACAGAAAAGTTTGTGGTGCTAAAAGAAAACAAAAAACTTTATTTGTTTTAATTGTTAAAAAAAGCGGGGAAATATTCTAAATTAAACCTAAATGTGACTAGTACTACCCTAATCAGCCTCCAATCCATACACCAAAACCAACTGATAAGGTGTTGGGAATGCCAGTGAACAGCCAACAAGGCTAGTAGGATGGCTGATGGGGATTAACACAAATGAGAGTGCATACACCCAATCAAAAAAGTTGGTGCTTCTCAACAATAAGCGCCAAAATGGGTTATGCACTCAACTGAAGTAGAGCAATTATAATATTATTTCATTTGGGCACGTCCCCCTCATCTGGGTCAGTGTCAAAATGCTCACTCCAGGACGGAAGCCTAATAGTGCAATAAACATAAATGCCTGCCTAAAGAGATAGGAATATTAAATGGCTCACAATGGCTCATTGTCCTCCAACTGTCCTTTTATGACCTCTTGTAGGACATAAGATAGTAAATCAATAAACTAATTATAAAAAAAATACAATAAAATATTAGAAAAAAAGAAAAAGAAAAAAGTGATGCTGTCCCCCAAGGTCTTTTTATGACCTCTTGGGGGACATATGAGGTAGCAGAAATATATTAAAAATTAAGTAAAAAAAAACAAAAAACCTTACCGCCCTATTCATGTGAAACTATACATATTATATAACAACAGCCCACACAAAATAGGAAACTAATCATAATAATTTATTTTGATGTCAGTTTGCATATTTAAAGAATAAGGAGCTACAGTTAAAAAAAAATACTTTTTTAAAACGTTTTGTACAGTTTCCCTCAAATAGAAATAGTTTCAAAAATTATTTTGGTAGTCCAACAAATAAGATAGTTACAACCGTTTGAACCAATGCGTGCGCTAAATCACAAAATAGTGTCTGGTCATTAAGACCTTTCAAGCGTTAACCAATAAGCGCCTTCCCCACCAGCAAGGTAGAATGCTTAGGGTGATGGCACACAGTGCAGTTCTGGAGTGCAGTTAGGATGCAGTTTTTTATTGTAGCAAACTGAAATGAATTAAATTATCCCCACAATGCAGAACACCGGGGTTTAACGAGGCTGCTAAACGTGCTAAATTGAAAACTGCATCCTGAATGCTTGTCAGAACTGCACTGTGTGCCATCACCCTTACTGGTTACTGCAGGGCGCCTATAACTGGGGGCAGGAGATGATAATAACCAATGAGCGCTGTCCACTGCAGTGAAGGAAAGCGCTCATTTATGAATAGGAGGCAGGATGGAAGGAAATGTCACCACTTTTCTGATAAAAATGATTTTTAACAAGTTCCTGCAGCATGGCCCCGAAATAGAAGATTCACAATTACATGCTCCGCACTGCTCTGTTCCTCTGCGCTGCCCCTGCTGCCTCCATCTTCCAGTCCCTGCACTGTTTACACCTGGCAGTGCATGGCCATGGTCACATACACCGCTCCAGAAGTGACTTCAGAAGTGACATGTTGCTTGTGGCCACATCACCGCTGAAGTCAGTCACTGGCTGGAGTGGTGTATACCATGTCCATGCACTGACAGGTGTTAACCGCGGTGGGGAGCAGGTAAATAGGACTCTTTGGTTCCATGCTGCAGCACGATATTCGGGATAATTATTGGGAACAAGTGTTCATAGTAAGGGCTGTGAATGGGTCCCCATCTATTCCACAATATTGCGTAATAGATGCGGCCCCATTCACCTGTATGAGAGCGGGTAGCCGCCGCACTGGGCCAGCTCTGCGCCGCATCTCCGCAAAAAAAAAATAAAACATGTCCTATACTTGTCCGCAACATCAAGCTCTATGCTGTAGAGTTACCTCCTGAGAAATATAAAAAAGAATGAAGAAAAGGAATGAATGGTATTATCAATCTGTAAGACTTCAGAGAGTGGTAATCAGTCTGAAGACATTCCCATATACAGGTCTACAGACTATATATACATTGTGTTCCCTGTCTGAGAAACACTGGGAGTTTACTATATATCTGTATATGTCGGCCTGGAACATTCCCTTTAAATATTGCTTTCCCTTTATAAGTGTAACTATTTTGCTAAAGAGGAGCCGTCCTCTCTCCTGACAGCTCTATTTTAATAGCTTAATGCATTCCCCATGTAATAACTGTTCTAGAGCGTCTCTTCTTGTGGCTCTATCTTGTGCCGTTCCTTTATTATTCCTGCTAGAAGTTATGAAAGAATTACTGGCAATTTGCAATGAAGGTCCAGACGGTGTTACCAATTGAGGGTGTGTCCCTGCCAGTGTCTTGCACTGCCGGTGCTGATTGGATAGTATGAGACTGTGCAAGGACACACCCCTAACTTTAAAACAGGCATGTCAGGAGAGTTGAAAGGTCCTCTTTAAATTATTGTGCATATCTCATGTCCCCTTTCCTTATGTACGCCGTCTCCTCTCATGTCTCCTTCCTTATCTACGCCGTCTCCTCTCATGTCTCCCTTCCTTATGTACGCCATCTCCTCTCATGTCTCCCTTCCTTATGTACGCCGTCTCCTCTCATGTCTCCCTTCCTTATGTACGCTGTCTTCTCTCATGTCCCCCTTCCTTATGTACGCCGTCTCCTCTCATGTCTCCTTCCTTATGTACGCCGTCTCCTCTCATGTCCCCCTTCCTTATGTACGCCGTCTCCTCTCATGTCCCCCTTCCTTATGTACGCCGTCTCCTCTCATGTCTCCTTCCTTATGTACGCCGTCTCCTCTCATGTCCCCTTCCATATGTACGCTGTCTCCTCTCATGTCCCCCTTCCTTATGTACGCCGTTTCCTCTCATGTCCTCCTTCCTTATGTACGCCGTCTCCTCTCATGTCTCCTTCCTTATGTACGCCGTCTCCTCTCATGTCCCCTTCCATATGTACGCTGTCTCCTCTCATGTCCCCCTTCCTTATGTACGCCGTTTCCTCTCATGTCCTCCTTCCTTATGTACGCCGTCTCCTCTCATGTCTCCTTCCTTATGTACGCTGTCTCCTCTCATGTCTCCTTCCTTATTTATGCCGTTTCCTCTCATGTCCCCCCTTCCTTATGTACGCCGTCTCCTCTCATGTCTCCTTCCTTATGTACGCCGTCTCCTCTCATGTCTCCCTTCCTTATGTACGCTGTCTTCTCTCATGTCCCCCTTCCTTATGTACGCCGTCTCCTCTCATGTCTCCTTCCTTATGTACGCCGTCTCCTCTCATGTCCCCCTTCCTTATGTACGCCATCTCCTCTCATGTCTCCTTCCTTATGTACGCCGTCTCCTCTCATGTCCCCCTTCCATATGTACGCTGTCTCCTCTC
This sequence comes from Rhinella marina, assembly GCA_900303285.1. Lineage (NCBI taxonomy): Eukaryota > Metazoa > Chordata > Amphibia > Anura > Bufonidae > Rhinella > Rhinella marina. The sequence goes on from ONZH01011533.1 coordinate 298,988, forward strand.
ATGTCTCCTTCCTTATTTATGCCGTTTCCTCTCATGTCCCCCTTCCTTATGTACGCCGTCTCCTCTCATGTCCTCCTTCCTTATGTATGCCGTCTCCTCTCATGTCTCCTTTCTTATGTACACCGTCTCCTCTCATGTCCCCCTTCCTTATGTACGCCGTCTCCTCTCATGTCTCCCTTCCTTATGTACACCGTCTCCTGTTATGTCTCCCTTCCTTATGTACACCGTCTCCTCTCATGTCCCCCTTCCTTATGTACTCCGTCTCCTCTCATGTCCCCCTTCCTTATGTACTCCGTCTCCTCTCATGTCTCCCTTCCTTATGTACTCCGTCTCCTCTCATGTCTCCCTTCCTTATGTACTCCATCTCCTCTCATGTCTCCTTCTTTATGTTCTCCGTCTCCTCTCATGTCTCCTTCCTTAAGTACCTGTTTATCTGCTGTTCTCTATGGAGATAATGGAGCGCAGCACAACCTAACTTAGCTGAAGGAAGCTATGAATCCTGGTAAGTGTTGCTCACTACTGTCCAATCAGGAGAGAGGAGGCAGTTGCCGGGGAGATTAGATGCTGTGGTGAGGAGATGGATCTGGATGTGAGGAGACAGGGGAGTCCTTACTAGATTACAGCTGATTTTCAGTGATGGAGGAGCTGAGGGGAAGACTATAGAGCTGTACATGAATATTAGAAATAGCAGCTGAAGGAGAGAATCCATTATCGAAAAAAGGGAAGACCAGTGACTGGGAGCTGAGGAGAAGTGATAGAAGAGAATGAGACGCTCAGCCATATATACCTGTACAGTGAGGCTGATGCCAGGATAAAGCAATTACCTCAGTTCTGCATTTTATAACCAAGTCTATCTTTGTATAAACCGTTTTGTTGGAAGCCGTCATATAGTGACTGAATATAAATAAAAGTCAGTCGAGTTGGAGGCCAGCGCAGGTGGCGTGATGATGTCATCGCGCCGCCTGAGCTGTACAGAGAGGGACACAGGCCGAAAGAGGCCTGCATCGCTTCATGGAGGTAAGTATGTGTGTTTATTGTTTTAATTATTTAAAGTATACTGTGGCAAGAATGGGGGTGGCGGCCCAAAAACTGGCACATTATTGGGGGGGCACTTTGGAAAAGGGGGGGGAGAGGAGCACTTTGGGGGCCCTATTTACCAGCACATTATGGGGCACTATGGAAAAGGAGGGGGGAAGGAGTACTATGGGGGCATCTACTGGGGGCTCTATATACTGGCACACATTATGGGGGCGCTGTGGATAATTGGGGGGGTAAAGGAGCACTATGGGGGGGCATCTACTGGGGCTCCATATATTGGCACACATTATGGTGGCACTGTGGAGAAGTGGGGGGAGTTAAAGGAGCACTATGGGGGCATCTACTGAGGCCCTATATATTGGCACACATTATGGGGGCACTATGGAGAAGTGGGGGAAAGGAGCACTATAGGTGCATCTACTGGGGCCCTATATATTGGCACATATTATGGGGGGCGCTATGGAGAATTGGGGGGAAAGGAGCATTATGCGGGCATCTACTGGGGCCCTATATATTGGCACACATTATGGGGGCACTATGGAAAAATGGGGGGAAGGAGCACTATGGGGGCATCTACTGGGGGCTATATATCCTCGCACTCATTAAAAGGGGCACTATGGAGAAGTGGGTGGGAGGAAGGAGCACTATGGGGACATCTACTGGGGCCCTATATACTACATTATGGGTGGGCACTATGGAGAAGAGGGGGAGAAGAGCACTATGGGAGCATTTAATACTGGCACCCATTTTGGTACCACTATGGGGAAGGGGGGAGAGGAGCATTATGGGAGCATCTATGTGGGGCAGTCTATAGGGGCATTTTATACTGGCACATTATGGAGGGCACTATTGGGGCACTATATATAGGAATATTTTATACTGGCACAAATTATAGGGGTACTATGGGCACCCAAGCTCTACTTAGGGGCAATAAGAGGAGGTTTGTTTATTTATTTATTTTTTACTGCCACAAAACGGGGCATTTTTTGTAGTGATACACATTATAAGGGGGCATTTTTCTACTGTCACACATTATAAAGAGAATTATTACTACCAGGGGCATTATGGTGGGCTTTATTACAAGTGGGGGACTATCGGAGCATTATTACTTCTGGGACACAGTGGGGACATTATTACTGCAGGGGCACTATTACTACTAAGTGCACTCTGGCACATAATTATTACTATTGTTGGGATTTTGGGGAGCACTATTACTGTGGAGGCACCCTGGCACAGTAACAGCGTAGCACAGTTATTTTTGGGGACATTATGTTTACACTAGTAGTGTCAGGGGCACTATTTGCTGGGTGCAGTTATGTTTTTAGAGCATTGTGTTCCAATAATTATTGAAGGGGGCACTCTCTGTGTGTAAATAGTATTTTCAGGGGGTATATCTGTTTCTGCAGTATAGTTTTGGGGAGCACAGCGTCTCAGTATTGGGGCTGCATG